>OX155698.1:6138811-6658072 GCA_944547425.1 Eupithecia centaureata
ACACCAAAATGTTAGTTGGGCGTTGAGTAGGCACCTCGTACATGCCAATGTTAACAGGCTTCTAGTGTCCATGACATTAGGAACTTTATAATCTTACCTCCTTTATATCTTTGAGGAAGTATAGCGCCTTCTCATGGTAAATATTGAACAGTTTCGTCAAAGTCGCCTTGACTTGGAACACGATGTCCCGTTGAGTAGGCACTTCGTACATGCCAATGTTCACAGGCTTCTCGTTTTCGGGACATAGGAACTTGGGATTTATTATTAGAGTTGTTTTTGGAGTTGGGACTTCAAGTATTTCGTTGAAAGGCTGTAAAAAGATAATTTTCTTAATATTTTTCTTTTAGATGTATTGGCTTGGAATTAATTCTCATTGTCAACCACCTAGAAATCCCCCACCAAAAGATACTTATTCTACATTTCATTCGAGGGAAAGTCTAATCGGGAAATAAGAAATACACGGTCACTTGAAAACATAACTAGAGACCTCTGTCATCATATAAGTAGGTATTTAAAACAAAAGAGGGAGCTATAAAAATACCCTCGAAAAAGCAACATCATTTTATAAACTTATCTAAATGCATCTTATAAAATTTCCATCTATAAACTTCTATTAGGTATGTTAGACTATACTTTACCTACAAGCAAATAAAGTTAGTTTTTGAGTTAACTGCAGACGGATGCAAACAGTCTCGAGGTAGCTCAACTGATCCGTAACCGTATCAATCCATTATCATTTATTAAGTACATACTAGCGACCCGCTCCCGCTTTGCACGGTTTTATTATAAGTATATAAACATTCCTCTTGAATCACTCTATCTATTAAAAAAAACCGCATCAAAATCCGTTGCGTAGTTCTAAAGATTTAAGCATTCAAAGGGACATAAGGACATAGGGATAGGGACATAGGGACAGAGAAAGCGACTTTGTTTTATACTATGTAGTGATGGTATCAGTATAAAGTAGGTACCTACCCAATAAACAAGGTCCGCTTATCTTGGGGCTAGATGATGTCCAGCATCATATATTTATTTTGAATAATAATCAACCATATTTGCAGTAATCTAAGGATTAGTATTTTACAAACCTTCATGCTTACAGTACTGACAGTTACTGTTCTATTTCCCGTCCCATCAGTTATAGTCGATAGTCCCTTGGTTGTTCCCGTAAAGTCCGCAGTGGAACTTGGTGAACTCGGCTTAAGATCGAATCCTTGGAACATCTCGTAAGCGACGTAACATGAACAATAGACCAGATTTAGCGATAAGATTGCAAGACCTGAAATGAAAACAAGCGTATTGAGAATTCCAAATAAAGTGTTAATTGATTTCGTCATCGCTTTATTTTTTTCTCTAGTGTACCTGTTAGAGATATATATACTACTCACTGGCAAGTTTATATAATAACTTATATGTCGTTCTTCCATAAGGAGCTACGTGACACGGATAGATAGACTCAGCTACACACATCAAATTCAAAACTTATTTTTGGGTCCAGCCAGGCGAAGTTTAAAAAACATTCAGGAGTTACTGTAGTCCTATTTTAAAATTTATACCAACAGGGGTACAAACAAACCCATAATAAATTCTTTTCATAATATTTCATAATAACATTCTTTTAAGTTCAAAAGGGTACTGTAATTTTTTTAATTGTAGGACAAAATATAGGAAGATAATGACATGGGAGACGCAACTGGCTCATGAAATACTGTTTTTACTGGATCGAGAGTCCATGGATAACATTTAGATTAATGTATGATAACTTGTGTCAAAGAAATGGAATGATTTTGATTTCGCTCTACCATTGCCTCCCGTTATTTTTTGAAGCACGAGTGAATCTAACATATTATCTACACAATCCGGAAAGTCAAGAAGCCAAGAAGTCATGACTATAAATTACAAACATACTTAAAATCTACTTACCTATTATCTTCATGTTTGTTTAAACTTTGAGAAACTAACGCTTAAGCCTTCACTCGCGTTCACGATCACGACTCGACTATTAATTTTGTAGAGCCACACTCTCTCCTCACTTGATGTTACAAAAATTCCGATTGGCACTGAGAAAACACACTGTAATGTAAATATGCCAAAAGAAAATTATTATTACATGTATGGTCTTCTTAACACTTCACTGCAATTGTGGAAATTAATTATATAGCTGTTACACTTGAACACTCGCAAGAAAGAAATCTTATTTATTGGGCATCAAGACAAACATTTAAAGTTATAAATATTTCCAAATATTCTACCATAAAAACTGTTTGCAACCGTCTGCAGTTAGCTCAATGGTTTCAATTGCATATATTAGTTGTAATTTTTTCTATTCCTTGATTGTAATTTTCGTTGTTATTAAAGAATTAGAGTTCTACCATAAAAAAATAACAAATACTTGCCCAGTGAACTAATAGCCAACCTGAGCTTAATGTTCCTTAGCTACATTGGTCCCTAGTCACAATTAGAAAATGAGTAACTATCTAAAGACATAGTTAGAAATTTATGACTATTTAATCATTGGCACTGAGAATTGAACCTAAAACTCTATCTTATAGAGCTCTGAAACCTACCTATGCGCATATAGACGTTGACGGCTAATATGGTTATTGAAGTAATTTGGGTAGGTCTGTTTTGTAAACAAAGTGTTACATAGCCGATAAAATCCTAGTGCTAACAAACAGTTTTGCTTTGAAATATGTAGGTATGTACGGAGAAAGGTTAGGCGTCTCGATCTTTTTGGTACTGGTAAAATATATTTGAGGATAAAAAGTCTTGAATCATCATCATTATCATCATCAGCCTATATTAGTCCACTGCTGGACATTACCTCCCCTAATGAGCGCCATAGCGCCCTGTCTTCAGCTTGTCGCATCCAGCAGTCTTTCGCAGATCGTCATCCCACCTTGCCGGAGGGTGTCCTACACTACGTTTGCCAAGTCGCGCGCCGCGCTAGATCCAACCCTCTGATGGGTATAGGCCTCCCTAAGGCCTAACTAAGTCTATAGATGGACGTAGTCATCATTGCCCGATTATTTTTAAATTCTATATTAATATGGAGCTAGGCAAGTATTTGTTGCCTTAAGCTAGTGCATGCTGGAAGCCCTTTAAGTAAGGAAACACATAGATTATAAGTGCAATTTCTTTTAATGTTTGTTTTTTGTATTGTGTGGTTCTTTTGTTGGGTTTCCAAAATAAATAGTATACCATCATCATCATCATCAACCCATATTAGTCCACAGCTGGACATAGGCCTTCCCTAACGAGCGCCATAGCGCCCTGTCTTCAGCTTTTCAATAGTATACCAGTTTGTAGCATATTATAAGGATAACAATAAAAATGACACTGGCCGATAGGAACAAAAAAAAAACATGAAGAGACCTTTGCTTTCCATTCAAAGAGGTTGTGAACGTTTAGTTTGACAAGTTATGTAAATAAAAATAATATAATTTTATTTGAGCTATTGTAGAGTTTTTAAGTAGGTATTGGTTTCATTTGAACCTTTTCCGTTTCTGTAGCGATGGAAACAGTTTTTGTCTCCGTGACAACGTCATTATTGACATAATAGGTCTACAATACAAAGTATTTATATTCTCTTTGATATCTACTTGCCTTTTGTACGTAGGATAAGCGTAGGATAATAATATTTTGTCCAGCAGCGGATTAATTTCTCGTAACGAAAGTAATTACTCAATTTTGTGCCTCTATTAAGTGTCAAAAAGACAAAGTAAGTAGGTAAGTAAGTAAGCTTCACGTGTTTGCAATTTCCGTGTGTGAATTTGAGCCTCGTCCCAAAGTCCCAAGATTAGTCCCAAGCATCAGAGTTCATTAGACTTGTTCTACTCAGCCATCATTACCATCTAAGCTCACATAATAAGCCTCTTCATATTATAACTTTTAAAACTATCATGGTTTTTAACACTTTTACTTTAAACACTAACCTCTTCATATTTCCCACTTGTATTCACGGTATTCTTTCTAGCTGAATATTTAGGACCGACTTCCGTATTATCTATCAACCTTCGCTTGCGCCTTCATTTGAATCATGTGTGAGATTTGAGTTCATTTAGCATTCCCTTATTCCTTTTATTTTCCGGGGTCACATTAGAATAAGGTAGGTATGATGAAATTCAGTATCAAAAGGGGTGCGAATGGTAATCAGACGTTAACTTTTTCGTCGTTGTGGGTGACTCACCAATTGCGTACAATAAAACCCACGCGATCTAAGATCAAAGGTACTTAAGGAATGAATTTAAACCCGCCCATTTAGTCTGATTAAAACTATCAGCCCTTAAATTCAACAGTCAGAAACACTTAAAGCGGTATTCCACTACACGATATTCACCCTTACCCTAACTAAGAGAAGTGTAATAAGATTTAGAGCGGCGACCGGACGGACCCAGCAAGCCTTGCTCCCTAATCGCCCTAACTACCGGTCCCTGAATATCGTGTAGTGTGATACTGCTTTTAGGTAGATTAAAAGCTGCCGATTATTCAAGAGAGCATCTAGAATTTCAGTTAAATAATTTATAGTCTAACCTTTTTGGTTAATCAGGCGTCACTAGGGTGAAACCTCACGTGAATTCTTCGTACACGCAGACTAAGGTACCTATAACCTTCTTGCAGCTACGATGGTGAAACCTTTGAGCTCGGATGACATCAAGGCAATAGAAGACCAGCTACGCTCATCAGTTGAAGAGGATCGCAAGTACTGGAGAGTGAACGACGTGAAGTGTGATGCGATTCACACCGCTAAGTCTTATGAAGAGTTTGCGTAAGTTTCGTTACCTTTTTAGCTCATTCATTATCCTTACTAATATCATAAACGTGCTACTTTTGTATGTATGGATGTTCATTACACTTGCACGCAAAAACTACTACAGATCGAGCTGAAATTTTAATAGTTGTAGTCCTGGAATAAAACGAAAGGCATTTCATCCAATATAGATCAGTTCCATTGGTTTCCTTAGAAACAATTCGTGCGAAGCCGCGTGTTGATATTAGTAAATCATAAATGAAAATGTTGGACGGTAAGACATTGTCTTAAAATGAACCAAGTTAAAGATGGCGTAGATTTTTACCTGAGAGGAGCTACGTCGCGTTAGAACGTCATTTTCAAAAAAGCACAATCTGTCACTCAAATACCTCGACGACTTCAGTAGCGCAGCAGGCGACAGTCCGTCTGCGACGCAAGAGGTTGGGTTCGATTCCTGGCTCGGAACGAATTTGTGTACGATCTGCAGAAATTTGTTCCGTTGGTCTGGTTGTTTTCTATCACTACATAGTATAAAACAAAGTCGCTTTTTCTGTCCCTATGTCCCTATGTCCCTTTGAATGCTTAAATCTTTAAAACTACACAAAGGATTTTGATACGGTTTTTTTTTTATAGATAGTGATTCAAGAGGAAGGTTTATGTTTTTATGTATAATAAAACGTTAGCGTCAGGACCCCTGGACCAAGTGCGATATTTTATATTTGGAAACTATTAAATTCCAATACCTTTTCAATACTATTTGATACCTCAGTTAAATTATTTAGTACCTCGATGAGCTGTGAAATAATTTGAAAAGAAAGTGGTCAGACATTCTGACGTCAGGTTGTCTGGACCACATCTTTTTCACATAGTTAGAGGCAGTAAAACTTGAAAAATCCTTTGTAAATATTTAATACCTTTTTAATACCTTCCAATACCTCTTTATTTCAAACAATTAAGCGTCGCAGAAAAAAGTTACGGATGAATATTACATTTTGCAGGAAGGTTGTTCGATACATATCTAATTTACCGCAGACATAACACTAATCTTGTGAATGCGTAAGTTTGAATGTCGAGATGTAAATATGTGTGGATGGATGGATGGATGTTTGTTAACTCTTCATGACTATGGATAGGACTGGATGAAGTAAAAAGTAACTTTTTATGAAATTCTGATGAATGAAATTTCATTGATCTTACGAATAAGGTTACAGTTGCAAAACAACAACTTTCAAGGAGACAGTTTTTACTTATTATTTGGAAAAGTTGCGGCCAAATTCTGATAGACAACCTGGTAGATACATATTATCCTTCTTACAAATAAACATAAAAATTTGGTTTTAAGCACAAAACTATGCGGCTGTCCCAAACCAAAGCCAGTAATAGCCATTGTGAAAAAATTACAGGAGAAGCGAATCAAAATTTTTTACCTGCCTCTTCGATAGTAAGAAATTTGATGAACTATTTGTTCGTGATTATTTGGTAATGTGTTTTTTCAAAAGAAGAGAGTATTAAAATCGAAAAACTGTAGCACATACACGTTTTATGAGACTTACTACATAAATATTTTCAGACGATTAATCAAGAAACAAAATCAAAAACCTAGTATAGTCTCTTAATAGGCTTTAAAGTTGAAAGATTGGAGTAGTTTATAGTGTTCGTCACTAAAAACCAAGTTTTTAAAAGTTTTACTCAAATTTGGCTGACCTGACTTAGCTTGATTTGACATAAAATAATAAGTAAATGGTACAAAAAAATATCAAAAAAGACATTTATTAAAAACTTAGTAATAGCCAATCCCAAATTGAAAAACCTAGTAAGTAGTAATTTCAAACTCAAACACTATGAATGAAATGTTAATGGAAATGTTACATGCTAGGATTTTGATTTTGTTTCGCAATGTAGCAAGTGGAGTTACTAGGATTAGTGGGTCACGTCACTTTGATTCTAAATAAGATGAAATACGGGTGTTTTTTCATAACACGTGGCTCAAAATTCAAGAAACGGATGACGATAAAAGCGTTTACAAAAAAAATGGCTCTTACTAGGTTTTGGTTTGGGAGAGCCGTATGAGCGGGCTAATCTTAGACCAATAGTAACGAAGAACCGCTATAAACATCTCAAGAGACTCGCTAAATAGAGAGTAAGTTGGGTCAAGGGCCAGATCCAAAAAGGGGTTCTCCTGGACTCGGCGCGTATTGTCAGGAAGTTCCTCTGTCTGCAACCCTTGTCACCAGCTGCTTCAGCCTAGCTTCGCGGCCGGTGATCCACCGTTTTGATATTTTTTTTTTCTGTCGAACAGTTTTATAATATAAATAAAAAGCGCTTTATTCCGATATCACATATCACAACAATTTCTCATAACAATTTGCAAGACATATAATAAAGAATTCCTTTTACATTGCTTAAACCTACGATTGAATTAATGATAAAAATTATATTATTAAGTCAGTCACAAGAAAATAATTAAATATTAGTATGTCAAGCATTAAATAAAAATATTCATTCGTAGTCATCGTGTTTCTTGCTGTCAGTTTATTTAATTGTGATATGGACCTGGTGTATGCCTCCTCCAAGGATCTCCAATTCTCTCTATCTCTAGCTTTGCGCGTCCATATTTTCCCAGCTATTTAGTTTTATAATATATATATTTTTATAATTACTAGCTGCATCCCGCGACTTTGCCTGCGTGTACGCTTATTTGTAAAATAGAGAACAATATGTGTGTCAAAAACAGAATAAAGAATAAGACATGTTTTATTATTAACATAAAGTTTTACTTTCATCATGTTTTCTGTGAATCTGTAAACAAGGGAATGTTTTTGTCATCAATTTTAAAATTTTATTGCACAACCCCCAGTTTTTTAAGAAAAAATTTCGTAAGAAAAAATACGTGATATTAAATAAACTATGAAATTTAGAATTTGAAACAATTTCAGAAGCCATTAGATGTAGACTGAATATTGACATAGGTACATGTTCCAGCGATTTCTAAAATTCAATCAACAACGCTGGTCTTCCTGTAGTGCTGTTTTGTGAAGTCAAACATTTTCACATAAAATATTTGATTATCGCTTATATTTTGTACTTTTTTCTTTCTTTTGGCGTTTTTTTTTCTTTTTATCGCCTTTTAAATCACTATTACCGGTTTTCGGTTGTCCCGAAATAGAATCAGAGTGTTTCACAATAAATTTATCTCTTGTCTTCTCCGTCTCCTTGAAAGTTGTTGTTTTGCAACTGTAACCTTATTCGTAGGCTACGACAAAATTTCAGTCATCAGTAACTTTTACCTTCATCTTCATTGTCGTGAAGAGTTAACAAACAATAACACAAACTACATTGGGACAGCCGCATAGTTTTGTGCTTAAAACCAAATTTTTATGTTTATTTGTAAGAAAGATAATATGTATCTACCAGGTTGCCTATCAGAATTTGGCCGCAACTTTTCCAAATAATAAGTAAAAACCGTCTCCTTGAAAGCTGTTGTTTTGCAACTGTAACTTTATTCGTAAGATCAATGAAATTTCATTCATCAGAATTTCATAAAAAGTTACTTTTTACTTCATCCAGTCCTATCCATAGTCATGAAGAATTAACAAACATCCATCCATCCATCCACACATATTCACATCTCGACATTCAAACTTACGCATTCACAAGATTAGTGTTATGTCTGCGGTATCGAACAACCTTCCTGCAAAATGTAATATTCATCCGTAACTTTTTTCTGCGACGCTTAAATGTTTGAAATAAAGAGGTATTGGAAGGTATTAAAAAGGTATTAAATATTTACAAAGGATTTTTCAAGTTTTACTGCCTCTAACTATGTGAAAAAGATGTGGTCCAGACAACCTGACGTCAGAATGTCTGACCACTTTCTTTTCAAATTATTTCACAGCTCATCGAGGTACTAAATAATTTAACTGAGGTATCAAATAGTATTGAAAAGGTATTGGAATTTGGTAGTTTCCAAATATAAAATATCGCACTTGGTCCAGGGGTCCTGACGCTAACTAATAAAACCGTGCGAAGTCGGGGCGGGTGGCTAGTGTGAATAAAATATATCTAGTATTACCCATAACACAAGCTTTGAGTAGCTTACTTTGGGGGTAGATGGTACTGTGTGGATTGTCAAGCAATATTTTTTTTACTATTACTGGATCATTTAAACAACATCACCTAGCAGAACTTGTGATGTTACTAGATCATTGCTTCTGAAACAGTTCCGTCACTTATACAAACAGTTTAGTTACCTACGGTTATTATTTCATTTCTACTTGATCATTTAGGTTTGAGTTACTTGATCAATTATTTAGGTTTTGATTTGCATCAAATAAAGGTTATTAATTTCCAGCGATCGCGTTGCAGCCGCGCACCTCACGCCGTTGGATAAGAAGGACTTCAATAAAAAGGCACTTAAAGGATGGAATCAATACGCAGCTAAAGAGAAGGATTATGATGAATAAATGTATTTAATTTAATGTCTATATTATTTAAGAACAGCAAAAAGTCCTCACGATTAAGTATCATTAAACACACATTTTGTCTTCAGTAAAAAATAGTCAACCCAATTCATCAAAAGGTCAACCCAATCCATGAAGGGCAGCGTGTTTTTACTAAAAATAGTCAACCCAATCGATCAAGAGCTGAGTCTTCAGTGAAAATAGTTAACCCAGTCCATCAAGAGCAGAGTCTTCAGTAAAAAATAGTCAACCCAATCAATCAAGCACAGCGTGTTCAGTGAAAATCATCAAGCGCAGCATGTTCAGTAAAAAATAGTTAACCCAATCCATCAAGAGCAGCATCTTCAGTAAAAAAATAGTCAACCCAATCCATCAAGGGCAGCATCCTTTGATGGATTGGTTGACTATTATTACTGAACACGCTGCTCTTGATAGATTGGGTTGACTATTTTTTACTGAAGACACTGCCCACTTTGATCGTCTGTAATGTTTCAATCTTGCTCCAACTTGAAAACTAAAAACCTAACAAGGTGAAGGTTTCTTGTTCACTTCTTTACTTTACTTTAAAAATATTTAAATGAACAAAAATCAGTGATCTCTTTATTTTCTAGTTAAAATAAAACGTCACGTCAGAAAGTTCATAAATAAACTTTCTCTATGACTGGGTTTGCAATGTCATCTTCATGCAACGCGGTGTGAAAGCTGCTCCACTATAATTATTGGTTCGGCTTTATAAAAACTGTCCTGAAGCGAATCTGTCTTAACCAGAATGTCTTAACCAGTATCTGACGTAAACAGAACAAGGCAGATTATAAACCTGAAAGTATAGATGTATGGATGTTTGTTCCTCTTTCACGCAAAAATTACTGAACGGATCGGGTTGAAATTTTGGCTATAATTATCATCCCATAAATAATTTCTCACGGGATAGAAAAAGCCTTGAAACGTTTCCATGGAAATAACGCGTGCGAAGCCGGTGGCAGATGCTAGTTTTGTAACAAAGGTTTAACACATTGACTGCCCACGCCTCAGTGGTGCAACCGCTGAAAGGACCTGCAGATGGTCATGGGATTTGTGGGCAATGAAAGTGTTAAAGTAGATAGTAAAGTTTTTATTAGTTTTAAAAACTACCTACATTTTTTAAAGTTTCACTTGTCCCATTTATTATGTAAGCACATAATATCTACTTAGAGCAGTGACAAGATAATGTTCAAATGGTCCTTAGTTGAAGACATGTAAAAAACGTTTTTGTTCACAATATTTATTGTTATGTACGTTTGTTCTTGGCAGATGCTGTATGCGGCAAGCTGAAGACAGGGCGCTATGGCGCTCATTAGGGGAGGCCTATGTCCAGCAGTGGACTAATATAGGCTGATGATGATGATGATGATGACGTTTGTTCTTAAATAGTAAAAGAGATAAACTAAACAACAAGACAAGGATTTAGCTAAGAAAATTTGGGTTGCTTTTAAAAAATGCTCACTTTCGTGAGCACTGGGATACCTTGGCTACTCTAATTGATAAAGCTACCATATCTTAAAATCGTACAATTAATTGTTTAGGGGTTAAGTACAGTCACCGCTATAAGCGCTGGCCAAACAGAAAAGATGTAAGGCGAGGAAGCGGCGCGGCGGGCGCCCCTTTTAATTTTTTTCATACAAAATACAAATATGGAATCGTCGTCGTCGCGACGCAACAGAGATAGAAAGAGGTGGAGCAGACACGAATATCTATGCTATCTCGTCTACGCGCCCTATTCCAAAGATAAATAGAACTGGGGTGCGGACGGAGCGGGGATATATCCTTAGAAATATAGCAAACGCGAAAGTTTCTATGAAAGGATGTTTGATTTTCTTTCACGGAAAACTACTGAACGGATCAGTTCCCGTGGGATAGAAATAACCTTGAAACGTTTCCATAGAAACAAGGCGTGAGAAGTCGCGGGCTCATATAATAATAATATATATCCTCGAATATAAAAATAAAAATTAATTAAATCCTACTTGTTATAATAAATGGGATATTAATAAATAGTAAAGGTGGTAAACTTTGTATGCAAAATTTTTATTCCTTGGTTTGATTCGCTGAAAACTCGGTATAAATAAACTGCAAAGTAAATAATTAGACACGTATTTTTTATATATACGAAACTAGGAATGGCGCAATAAATTTATGAAATTTGACAATAAATTTCCATGCGGGCGAGGCCGCGGGGCGTATCTAGTGCTAAATACATCCAGTAACGTCTAACCCTCTGCAAATTAGCGAGATACACTAGTGCTTCATCTTCTAAATAAGATGCAATAAATGTTGTCGTGTTAAAATCGAACGATTGCTCTCGTGACGGCGGCTGTCACGTCCGTGTTTTCTTTTTTCTACATAATTTTAAAAAGACGCTCTCTGTCCCCGTCTCGTCCCCGTCGTAAGTTCTTTCTGTGTGTCCAGCGCCTTAGAGTTGAATGTACAAAGACAAAACCACGGAAACCGCTTGACATAGAAGGCGCAGAAACACTTTTAGTCGGCGATTGTACCTTTCCAAGTAACTTTTTGAAAAGTAATTCTTCCTATCTGGACTCGAGCGGTTTCTGTAGTTTTAGTGCTATAGAGATCACATTTGATATACCCTGCGTAGGTACATAAAGAATGAGACTATTTAAAACTGATCTAAATGGTTCAAACACGGACATCGAGGATGAAAACAGCGTTTGTATTTATGAGGAATTGATAAGTTTGTTAAAATGTCTACGCATGTAATCATAACTCTAGCCAGTTATTTTTTGTGTTTTTTGTTATTATTATGATTGCTTGTTGTGTTTTATTTACCTAGTACAAAAATCTCATTCTTTAAGTACTCGGGTTAAAGGCCTATTGACACACATCAGTGAATTCACAATTCAGTTTTACTACAGTTCAGTTCAAAATATTTACGGTCCGTAAATATACTCTGTACCGAATTATAGTTTCACTGATATTGTGACTTCTAATGGCGGGTCCATAAGCGAGCAAGAGCAAGCCAAAGCGAACGAGTGGGTTTCAACGATCGGTACCGCACATTCCCTCGCTTTCGCTCTTGTGCCCACACTAAACGAATGTGAACCCCAGCGAAAGCCATTGATGGACCACGGCCAAATGTGAATGAAGGCCCTCGCTAGCTTTCGCCACTGGTTCGTTCGCGTTCATTTGTTAGACTTCTCGCTTGTTCGCTTGGTCTGGGACGTGATTCACTATGACATTGGAGATTCCATGCCTTAATTGTGTGACATAATTTGATCTAAATACGATTTTGTCCAATTCCACGCCTCTATCTTGTCTTAGGTGTGTAACCCGCTTGGATTGGCCATAGTGAATCAGCAACCCCTGCAGAGTGTTTACGTAGATATCCGCTTAGTTCATTCACATTGACCATCCAGCCATAAAAATTATGTAATTCAATTTGTTCCATCCATGGAACCAGAATGTTTATTACCCGGTCTCCCATCCATGGATCCATTGAGAATAGCGTAATTACTCTGCTGGACCCACCATAAGATAACTATGACTTCACTGACAGTGAGTGGGCCTTAAGTATATCATAATTTCGATACCCGAAAACAGCTTCCATTTAAATTTTTCTCTTCGGATTTGACATGTAGATGATGACCTCGATCTTCGTATGCTGGCTGTCCCTCCTCGGATGGTAGAAGCGATTGTCGTTGCGGTCCATCTTAAACAGCGGTGTTTGGTACCAGCCATAGCTATAATACAGAAAACAAGTATTTTGATTCATAAGAAAAACAAAGGAATAAGCGCTATCTTATGAGCCCGGTGTCCTCAGGAGCACCCTACTCTCACATACACTATCACTCACCACACACACACACACACACACACACAAATTCACAAACCCTATACACAAAGGAAATAACTGTTATTAAATATGTATTATAAAACGTAACTTAACTTAACTTAATTTTATTTAGGCTTATTACCCTTAAGCTGGAACACAAACAAATATTGTACTAACGAAGGGGGGCGCTGACTCCGCTACACAGTTTTTTAAACTTTTGCGGTAGTCAGCCCTCAATTGTACCGTAGACATAAGTTCTGTTCCCAATAAAGGTTTTTGTATTTATTTTTTATTATCTTACATAACCAACCATCAAGCCATAATGTCTTACTCTGTAGCTCTCTATCCTCTAATATATTATAGCAAAGCGCCTCGCGGTTTCACCCGCGTAATTCCCGTTCCCGTGAGAATTCCGGGATAAAATATAG
Organism: Eupithecia centaureata; assembly: GCA_944547425.1. Classification (NCBI taxonomy): domain Eukaryota; kingdom Metazoa; phylum Arthropoda; class Insecta; order Lepidoptera; family Geometridae; genus Eupithecia; species Eupithecia centaureata. Next base: position 6,152,276 of record OX155698.1, read on the forward strand.
CCTATGTGTTATTCCAGACGATAATCTATCTCTGTGCCAAATTATATCTTTATCCATTCAGTAGTTTTTGCGTGAAAGAGTAACAAACATCCATCCATCTATACAAACTTTCGCGTTTATAATATAAGTAGGATAAAGCTACCCTTTGAATCTTTTGAATCGCTCTATCTATACATATAAAATCCGCATCAAAATCCATTGCGTAGTTTTAAAGATATAAGACTACATACATACAGCATGTGACTTTGTTTTATACTTATACTAGCGACCAGCCCCGGCTTCGCACGGTTTTATTATACCTTCTTCTTGAATCACTCTTTCCACTAAAAAATCCGTTACGTAGATTTAAGGATTTAAGCAGTCAAAGGGAAATAGGGACAGAAAAAGCGACTTTGTTTTATACTTTTTAAAAGTAGTATTTTAATGTGTGATTAGAGTGTGGGATTAAATATATTAAAAAGTGGGATTCAAAATATGACATAATATGTGTGATGAAAGATTGGGATAAAAGTGAGGTACAAAAAAGTGGGATTAAAGAGTGGGGTGAAAGTTTGGGATCCCACTTTTTAATTCAACAATTTAATCCCACTTTTAATCCCACACTTTAATCCCACTCTTTAATCCACGATTTAATCCCACTTTTTAATCCCACACTTTAATCCCACTTTTTAATCCCACACTTGAATCCCACTTTTTAATCCCACACTTTAATCCCACACTTTAATCCCACACTTTAATCCCACACTTTAATCCCACTTTTTAATCCCACACTTTAATCCCACTTTTTAATCCCACACTTTAATCCCACTTTTTAATCCCACTTTTTAATCCCACTCTTTAATCCCACTTTTTAATCCCACTCTTTAATCCCACTTTTTAATCCCACACTTTAATTCCACTCTTTAATCCCACTTTTTAATCCCACTCTTTAATACCACTTTTTAATCCCACACTTTAATCCCACTTTTTAATCCCACACTTTAATCCCACTCTTTAATCCCACTTTTTAATACCACTCTTTAATCCCACTCTTTAATCCCACACTTTAATCCCACTCTTTAATCCCACTCTTTAATCCACACTTTAATCCCACTCTTTAATCCCACTTTTTAATCCCACACTTTAATCCCACTCTTTAATCCACTCTTTAATCCACACTTTAATCCCACTCTTTAATCCCACTCTTTAATCCACACTTTAATCCCACTCTTTAATCCCACTCTTTAATCCCACACTTTAATCCCACTTTTTAATCCCACTCTTTAATCCCACTTTTTAATCCCACACTTTAATCCCACTTTTTTATCCCACAATTTAATCCCACTTTTTAATCCCACAATTTAATCCCACACTTTAATCCCACACTTTAATCCCACACTTTAATCCCACTTTTTAATCCCACACTTTAATCCCACTCTTTAATCCCACTTTTTAATCTCACTCTTTAATCCCACTTTTTAATCCCACTTTTTGATCTACTCTTTAATCCCACACTTTAATCTCACTTTTTAATCCCACACTTTAATCTCTATTTTTAATCCCACACTTTTATCCCACACTTTAATCCCACTTTTGAATCCCACAATTTATCCCACACTTTAATCCCACACTTTAATCCCACTTTTTAATCCCACTTTTTAATCCCACTCTTTAATCCCACTTTTTAATCCCACTCTTTAATCCCACTTTTTAATCCCACACTTTAATCCCACTCTTTAATCCCACTCTTTAATCCACACTTTAATCCCACTCTTTAATCCCACTCTTTAATCCACACTTTAATCCCACTCTTTAATCCCACTCTTTAATCCACACTTTAATCCCACTCTTTAATCCCACTCTTTAATCCCACACTTTAATCCCACTTTTTAATCCCACTCTTTAATCCCACTTTTTAATCCCACACTTTAATCCCACTTTTTTATCCCACAATTTAATCCCACTTTTTAATCCCACAATTTAATCCCACACTTTAATCCCACACTTTAATCCCACACTTTAATCCCACTTTTTAATCCCACACTTTAATCCCACTCTTTAATCCCACTTTTTAATCTCACTCTTTAATCCCACTTTTTAATCCCACACTTTAATCCCACACATTAATCCCACTTTTTAATCCCACTCTTTGATCTACTCTTTAATCCCACACTTTAATCTCACTTTTTAATCCCACACTTTAATCTCTATTTTTAATCCCACACTTTTATCCCACACTTTAATCCCACTTTTGAATCCCACAATTTATCCCACACTTTAATCCCACACTTTAATCCCACACTTTAATCTCACTTTTGAATCCCACACTTTAATCCCACTTTTTAATCCCACACTTTAATCCCACTTTTTAATCCCACACTTTAATCCCACATTTTAATCCCACACTTTAATCCCACTTCTTAATCCCACACTTTAATCCCTTGAATCCTACATTTTAATCCCACTTTTTAATCCTACACTTTAATCCCACACTTTAAATCCCACACTTTAATCCCACTCTTTAATTCCAATTTTAATCAAACTCTATAACTCACATTTTTATTTTTATTTGTGTGATTACACTCTTTATTCTCACATTTTAATCTCACTGTTCCCCATCTTTATGTGGGATTAAAGTGTGGGATTAAAGATATTAAAATATGGATTATAATGTGATCATAAGATTAAATTGTGGGAGTCCTAGTGAAACAATACAAAGGACGATATTTATGTCTTTTATTTATTGATTGACGTAATTAGAACAGCCCTTAGGCCAATTGTACTTATAAAAGTAGGTTTTAATATTAAATATTGTTAGATTATGTACATTAAGCTATAAAATAGTTAGGAACTTACCTATGTCAGATAATCTTTAACAAAGTTTTATATTACACTAGCGACCCGCCCCGGCTTCGCACGGTTTTATTATACGTATAAACCTTCCTCTTGAATCACTCTATCTATTAAAAAAAACCGCATCAAAATCCGTTGCGTAGTTTTAAAGATTTAAGCGTTTAAAGGGACATAATGACATAGGGACAGAGAAAGCGACTTTATTTTATACTATGTAGTGATGTTTCTTATCATACATAGAGAGTACTCCGACCTCCGAAAAATAACCTAAATCCGATACAAAGTGTGAATACGTACACCATGTTTTCAGTGGCGGGACCGGAGTACTTGCTGAGCGGTCCGAGAGCCCGGCTCTGAGTCACGGAGTGCTGGTAGTTGTTTATCTTCTGCTCTTCCTCCTCAGTGCCGACTGGGGTCTCATCGTGGGCCGCGTAGAACTTACCCGTCACCGGTACAGCTGGAAAAATATACGATGTATTTTTTTGTACAATAAAGTGTTCATTCATTCATTCATTAAATATACGATGTATTTTTTTTACAATAAAGTGTTCATTCATTCATTCATTAAATATACGATGTATTTTTTTTACAATAAAGTGTTCATTCATTCATTCATTAAATATACGATGTATTTTTTTTACAATAAAGTGTTCATTCATTCATTCATTAAATATACGATTTATTTTTTTACAATGAAGTGTTTATTCATTCATTATCGTCCGAATGGCTTTGGCAAGAGAGGGTTTTCAAGGCGGGTTCTAAAACGTCCGCCAAACAAAACCCTTTGCGAACGGAAGTCGTCAGGAGAGGAAATTAATGTACAACCTATATACTCGAACAGTTTAGTAAATGCATTCAGTTGGCGCTCAATGGGAGAGGCCTATGTCCAGCAGTGGATAGGCTAATGATGATGACGATGACGAAATGCCGCGATGTTCTCTTGACACCTATGTGACACGGTAGATACTATACTAACTATACAGGGTGTTAGTGTGAACATCATGAGTGAAACGGATGAAAAAAAATGATTCTATTTTTTACTAATTTTTTAAAGAAATTTTTATAAACATTAAACGTTTGCTCACAAACACGTGACACAATACTTCGACCAGGCGACACGTGGCATGTGACCTCAGTGTCGGATCACCTTCTGTGCGAATATCCCGTCTTTTGAAGGGCACAAGTAATGAAGTTACGATCCAAGTAAGGCGCGGGTATAAGTACTTACGTAGGTAGGTACTTAAAGTATGTAGAGTGACTATGGCACCGTGTACGATAGCGAAGACATGAAATATCAAAATCTTGCAAAACTAAAATAGGTGTTAAGCTTTTCTCATCGGTTTTGGATTCTACTCATTATGCTGAACCTCTGGTTTCAAGGAGAACGCTGTTCACACTAACACCCTGTATATATACTAACATCCATCTGATATACTAACATCCAAAGTTAGGTCTGTAAATTTTATATGTCCGAAAGTTTTTGACTTCCCGATAGATGATTTCGTTTAACATGTGGATGTCGATCGGGGCTCGCGTCCCGAACGTGCATTTTGTGTCGGCCATTGTTCAGCTGTGGAAAAAAATTGTAATTAAATAAAAAAATAATAATAATGTCGGACAGGACAATCCACACAGCACCATCTAGCCCCAAAGTAAACTACTCAAAGCTTGTGTTATGGGTACTCTGATAACTACTAACCCATACAAATATTATAATGATCATCATCATCATCATAATCAACATCAACCTATAATAGTCCACCGCTGGACATAGGCCTCCCCCAACGAGCGCCATATCACCCTGTCTTCAGCTTGCCGCATCCAGCATCTGCCAGCAGTCTTTCGCAGATCGTCATTCCACCTGGCCGGAGGGCGTCCTACCCTACGTTTGCCAAGTCGAGGTCTCCACTCAAGAACACGTACTGTATACTTACATTTATTATAATGATGTACATATACTGATATATTTCTACATAAATCACTGAATTATTATTACTAGGGTACTGTCAACTCACTGACATAATTAAGTTTTATAAAATTAACATAAAACATCAAATTTCCGTGTTACAAGCCAATGTTCAGGCTGCTCACAACACATAGTATAAAACAAAGTCGCTTTCACGGTCCCTATGTCCCTATATCCCTATGTCCCTTTGAATGCTTAAACCTTTAAAACTACGCAACGGATTTTGATGCGGTTTTGATAGCTAGAGTGATTCAGGCTGAAAAACAGGGATACCTACAAATATGTTGAAGTTCTCTAAAACTGGCTACATTTTTAGAGTACCTAAGTTCCTAACTAAACTAGCTGAAAAAATTGAAAATTAAAAGATCTAATCCAACAAAATAGCTGCTTCTTGTGTGGATATCTGATTGATAAGTTAAAAAGACAAACAAATTTACCTTTAATCGTTTTATGCTGTTATAAAAAATAGTTGCATAGCACCAAAATAATACAAAAATTGTAATGTAAAGAAACATAAATATACAATAAATATTCCAAAAAATAAGCTACAAATGTCAATGTGACTGTTTATTGGTTAATACTTTTTACTTTTGCAAATCTTTATCCTTAGAGGTTTTATTTAAGCTATTTAAATATTATTCTTAAGTTATAACAACTTAGTAGTAACTTAGTAGTACTTAAATGAATAGAAACATAATATCACACACACAATGCACTAATATAGCATGTAGCAATAAAAATCAATATATTTTCTAAAATGTGACTTGTTTTTTATTCGAACCTTTTTGGTTATGTAGGTCCGCTTTTCCCAAAGAGGTTTTATTACGGTTGATATAGTATGTCCTATTATAGTTAGAAAATACATAATTAAACTGATAAAAAGTAAGCAAATTAAATTCTGGTGAATTTAACATGCACCTACTTGAAAACACGGGCTACAGCACTACTGTTGATAGAACGAAAATTATATATAACTAGCGACCGCCCTGGCTTCGCACGGTTTTATTATACGTATAAACCTTCCTCTTGAATCACTCTATCTATTAAAAAAAACACATCAAAATCCGTTGCGTAGTTTTAAAGATTTAAGCATTCAAAGGAATATAGGGACATAGGGACAGCAAAAAGCGACTTTGTTTTATACTATGTAGTGATATTTTATATTAAATAACCTATTTATACTACTACTATTTGACGACATCAGTGGCGTAGCGGGCGAGACGCAAGCCGCCTGTGACGCAAGAGGCAACCTCTGGTGCAGATTCGATTCCCGCCTCGGAACAAATTTGTGTACGATCGGCTGAAATTTGTTCCGTTGGTCTGGGTGTTTTCTATGTATAATAAAAAATAACTATCTATGTAGTATATCGTATTAAGTATATCAGTCATCTAGTACCCATAACACAAGCTCTGCTTAGCTTGGGGCTAGATGACGCTGTGTGGATTGTCTAGAATTATTTATTATACATAGGTTTAAGGTAAGAAATAGCTGTACTAAGTCTAGAGACTAGCCAAAACTAGAACAAATACCAATATTCAATCGAACAAAACCACTCCTCAAATACAGGAAGAAATTGGAATGTAGGCAGGGTTGAATAGTAGACGTGTTTGGTAGAAGATTAAATAAATTATTTCTCGTAGCCACGTCGGGTAAGCAATCGGTCTCACGACATATTTTTTAATACGAAACTTGAAACACACAGAAGCCGGAGGCGGAGCGGAGGCGAAGGCGTGGCGGTTTTTCCTATGGCACCACGCCGTCACCGCCTGCGGTGTGTGTGTAGGCTTTCATATGATTCAAAAGAATACAACTCGCACGCCTTCGCCTCCGCTCCGCCTCCGGCTTCTGTGTGTTTCGTACTTCTATTTTTGTAGAATATAAATGTACCTATCTATACAATACAAAGATTCTGTATGGATAGTTCTGCGTTCATCCTCAATATTAATTGTCTTTATTTCAAACTAGTTTCTTAACCAAAGTTAGAGAACTCAATATTCAAGAGGAAAACATACCTCTAGATAAGCAAACAACCGACCAGGGGCCGAATTCCACTAATTTCAAAACAAAGGTCTCAATAGCGTCATACTATCAAGATGGCTAAAATGAATTTGGTGCATTTAGTATTCTACTATTTTTTGCGCTTCAAGATACTTTTATAATTAGAATGTCAAATTGATAGTCATAAACATAATTGTCACAGCTATGAATGAACCTCCAAAAGGTTGTGCTAGTAAAATAACAAAAAGAGTTTAACACTGACGTTTTGACACGATACTATTGTAATGGTGAAGCTATTTATTTAGTGGAATTCGGGCCCTGTTGCCATACTACCATAGCCCACAGCTACAGTAGACGCAGTGTGGGCTAGGTGTAATGAAGAGGTTAATTTTAATAGCCAGTTAGTATCGTTACTCCGCCAGTCCCCTCAAATTAGTACAAGATTGAGGAGCTTAATCTAGATGGGAGAAGGTATGAGCAACTGCGCTAGAGGCTGGTCTACAAACTATACTGAATAAAAAAGTACCATAATGATATTAGTGTATTAGTATTGAATGGAGACCGCTACTTGGCAAACGTAGTGTAGGACGCCATCCGGCTAGGTGGGATGACGATCTACGAAAGACTGCTAGGCAGATGCTGGACGAGGCAAGCTGAAGACAGGGCGCTACGGCGCTCATTAGGGAAAGCCTATGCCCAGCAGTGGTAGTCCACTGCTACACGCACATGTAACATGTGACCATTGTTTACCGTCTGAACACAACCAATAGCGCTTTGAAAACCTAAAAGGGTGCGTTTGGGTTTGACTGAAAGGTAGGATGTAGGGGACTAGGGGCTCAATTCTGTCTAACCAATCGCCTTACAATGACAATGGTTTAGTCGCAAAATAGTCACGTAGAAACCTTAGATAAAAGAAATTCTTCTAAATAGCGCGTGCGGTGCTAATTGCCTTTCTATCAACCATCCTATAATATACAAATACTAGCTTTCCGCTCGCGGCTTCGCCCGCGTTGACTATACGAGTTCTCCTCCTCTTCAATCTATCCATTTAATTTTTTTATGGGTTTTTTGAAAATTCCTTAAACAGGTATATTGAATCTTGATTTTCTCAGTACATAGTGAAAATTGCAGGTCATAAGCATCCTACATTAAAAAGATATAGGACAAAGAGACATTTCAATAAGAAGTCAAACTTCGAATCTCAAAGTTACAACTTGGCACTTTTGACGTGGGCTTTTTTGACTCTGTAGTTTGTTTTATCTAAGGTGAATGCTAAAATTTTTCTTCAGTGACGATTAGTTTAGCAGAATAGGGCCCCAGTACCCATAACACAAGCTCTGCTTATCTTGGGGCTAGATGATGTATAAGATTGTCCAGAATTTTCATTACCACCATTGGTACTATAATATAAGTTCATTTAATTTATAACCAATTATTTTTAATTATTTTTTTAACCAATTATTTTTTATTTATAACCAATTATATGATTTATTTGGTCAATAAAGAATTAAGAACTATTAGAGGACTGATTCCAATCAATCCTAAAAATAGTAACAAGTAATCTTCCTTCCAGTCTGTAGTAGGCGTAAACTACTAGTAAAATGGACCAAGTTCCTACTAAAAAGTACTGATACTGCGATTCAACAACATATTTTTTGTAAACAAATGAGTTACAAATACACAGGAATATTGGTCGAACATATTTTACGCTAAAACAGGGCGCTATGGCGCTCATTAGGGGAGGCCTATGTCCAGCAGTGAACTAATATAGGCTGATGATGATGATGATGATGATGATATTTTACGACACTGGTATCGTCATAGGAAGTTGCAGGAGCTTAAAATTATTCGTGATTTTTACAGTTTTCATTCATCATTCCATTGGCAATCATTCGTTATCAAACTCGAACGTTCATCTTTTTTACTGTGCTTGAGCAATTAAATGTGTTATAGAAGTTTTAGTTTTGCTTTTTAGCTTGCAGTTATCCTGCTGTTGTCTGTTATTATTATAAACTTTTCTTAAGTTTTCATTCATAAATGTCATTGTTTAAATAAAATATCTATATGTCTGAATCAGAGCATAGTACTAAGTCCAGAAGAAATTAAACCCCACAAATTGGATTTCTGTTTATTCCGGGAGTTTTCAATCAATACAAAACAATTGGATCTTCTCGAGGATAAAACTAAACAAATCTTACCTGGGGGTGGTCATTAGTGCAGTACACCCCTTTATTCACCCCTGATGAAAACCCAACTACACCCTACCTTGTGGGTATTTTTAAGATTAATTAATTTACTTAAATAAAACGCAATTGCATTATTTGGGTTGGGACTTAGGGGTGCATATTGTAATACAATAGTTGGATCTGTTAGATTAAGTAACGTCATCAATTTTTACTAAAGCAAAAACAAAACTAAATATTGCGGCTAGTATACTCACATACTTATATCAAACTAGTTGGTGCCCGCGACTTCGTCTGCGCTGGATTAATATTTTTTGTTTATTTTTGTTTATTTTGTGTTTTTTACTTGTGGTTTCACCCGCGTAATATCCGTTCCCGTGGGAATTTGGGATAAAATATAGCCTATATGTTTTTCCAGACTATATCTGTGCCAATATCATACAAATCCGTTGAGTAGTTTTTGCGTGAATGAGTATCGAACATCCATCCATCTTTCCATCCATCCATCTCTCCGTCCATCCATCCATCCATCCATAGTTACAAACATTCACATCTAGAATATTACTAGAGACCCGCCCCGGCTTCGCACGGTTATATAAACCTTCCTCTTGAATCACTCTATCTATTTAAAAAAAACGCATCAAAATCCGTTGCGTAGTTTTAAAGATTTAACCGTTCAAAGGGACATAATGACATAGGGACAGAAAAAGCGACTTTATTTTATACTATGTAGTGATACATAATGTAGTAGGATTCATAAAAATTTAAGTCGTCACCACGGAGACACAACACATTAGATATAATTGCAAGCTCTACTTAGCTTGGGGCTTAGAAGCTATGTGGATTCATATTAGCATTACATGATATTATTAACAACGAAAATTACAAGCAAGGAATAGAAAAATTACAACTAGTATTTACAATTGAAACCATTGAGCTAACTGCAGACGGTTGCAAACAGTCAAAAGGTAGCTCAATTGATCCATGTCAATACCAGTCGGAAGCGTCCCCATAATATTATTATTTTTTATGAAAAAGGCGTTCAAAGCCGAGTCCAAAAACTAGTATTAACTATTAAGATATGTTCAAGTGCGGTTTAGCATCCAATAAATAAATAAAAGGCATCGGTGAGTCAGGTATGCCGCCATTTCAATTATACCTTATGAAATACTTGTCGGAGTCGATTGGTGGCACCGCGGCATCCTAGCGATGCTATCGATGATAGGCATTTTGTTGAGGAGTGTTTATAGGGATGGGGAGAGAGGGTTGGTTTATTTAGAAGGGTAGTTTCATTTATATATTTTTACAATTAGGTTATTCTACAGCCAGTACACCAAAAGTAGAGAGCAAAGCCATACAGCGTGGTAATAAAAATAAAAAAGTAAAAAAAAAATATTGAAGGTAACAGAATCACGTAATGCAGCCAGTGTCTTGGGGAGTTAACGACTGCTATTGACATGGATCAATTGCAACTGTCTGCAGTTAGCTCAATAGTATCAATTGTATATATGTATAGGTCGCGTCACGTAAAAAGAACGCTGGATGAAAGAAGAAGGGGTTCGCGCATGGGTACACTCGCGTACGATAGTACTATGCCAATTTGCTATGCCTATTTTTAACTAATATTTCACTCGCGGCTTGGTATTGGTTATTAGAAAATAATATAATATTAGATAAAATTATAAACAAGTTCGATTATGTTTAGGATGTTTAATCTAATTACAAAAAAATAATGTAGCAACTCCATCCATTAAGTCGTCTTGGGTGACGACGTGAAAACCGGATGAGGACGCGGGATTGATACTGATGGTGGCTATTTCATCATCGTCGCTGTCGTCACTTGAGCTTTCATCATCATTTGAGTCAGAATCATTATCCCCTACACGAATAATAAATGTTTCTGTCATCATGTCTACCAAATGATCGCTTTTACAGTAATCGGCCTCTATTTCCTTAACCTTTGTGCATAATTTCCAAAACCATTAAAATGTAAAACCATTTCGTAAGCTTTTGTGCGCGATGGTATTTTGACAAGAAATGTGACGTGTGATAGCAAATGTCAACTGACGAACCAATAGCGCACCGGCAAGCATGCGGCGCATGACCCTTCCGCCCCGCGCCCCCCCGCATACCTCCAAATAAACCTATAAATCGTCTACTGCGCAGCTTGACCGCCAGCGTTCTTCTTACATGACGCGAACTATACTAGTTTTATTTTTTCTATTACTTGATTGTAAATTTCGTTGTTAGTAAAGATTTTAGTAAAACTTACATCGAGAAGTAATTTACATTATTTTGTAAACTTTAGTGTACTAATTTCGTCTATTATTATAGGAAAAGCTACGAAAACAGAGTTTGGTGGCCTCCAAGAGCAACTTCGTATCTCTTCCTTAAATATATAATACTAGCAGCGCCTCACGGTTTCACCCGCGGTAATTCCCTTTCCCGTGAGAATTCCGGGATGTCCATGTGTTATTACAGACTAAAATTTATCTCTGTGCCAAATTTCATCCGTAGTTTTTGCGTGAAAGAGTAAAAAACATCCATCCATCCATAGTTACAAACTTTCGCGTTATAATATCAGTAGGATAGTAGGATACACGCTCTCAAAAACAGAGCAGAATGGAAGAAGAATACATGTTGTGCCGACCCCACTTAGCTTGGGATAAGGTCCGGAAGAAGAAGAAAAAGTAGGATACAAGCTCTTCTCATTATTCCCTCTTCTCGCTTCGCTCGTCACTATCCCCCGACTGGAGGACACCACGCGCGTCGGAATGAACCGTCGTCTAGCTTTAAATTCAGGACTCCAAGGCCGACCGTTATTACATTTTTATTTCATTGGCATCCAGTGTATTTTTCAAATTAATTTCATTAATAATGCTGAATGGGTGAGAATTTCTATTGTGAATCAGTTTTCAAGGATCTAGAATAGATTATTAGGATCTTTGGATTGAGTAGAGGTTTATAATGTTTGATTAAATAAAAGGCTTAATTAAAAAAAATACAGGAGAAACCACACAGCATCTTCTATCCCAAAGCTAAGCAGAGCTTGTGTTTTAGGTACTAGATGTAAAAATGTTTAAACTGCTTTACATATTTAACGAAATATGAACGAATTAATGATTATAACTTTGTATCATCATCAAAACATGCTAAACAACAAGAACTACTAAATATACAGGGTGTTAGTGTGAACAGCGTTGTCCTTGAAACCAGAAGTTCAGCATCATAAGTAGAGTCCAAAACCGATGAAAAATAATTATTCTATTTTTAATTTATTTTTAAAACAAAAATATTCGATACACCTTCTAAGTGGTAAAACTACAACACGAGTACATTGACGGGGCCGCGCAGGTGTCGACCTGTTTTGATCAAACGAGCCGCCCGCCATGCAAGTGTTCATTGCCGCGCCCCGCACGTACCTCACCGCGCCGCACGCGCCGCCCGCCTGCTCGCGCAGGCGCCGTCCGATCGCTCCTCAGTGACAGACCGCCAGCGTGACGGAGAGCACGTCGTCGCGTCGTTGACACAGATTTTCGCGCGTCAATTGTTTTCAGTACGAACAAGTTACGAAGTCTTACAAAAATGTAAATAAAAGTGGACTGAAATGGTGCGGCCTTATGCCAACGCTCTGGTGAACTTGGCTCGTACGATGTACGCAGAGCTCAGCTGTTTCCATCCCAGGATAACGTGTGCTAAGCTAGGAAACTATCCCAAAGACACAAAGGCTACGTACGTACGTACATATGGCCAGTTCACCATCATACCCAGTCATGCAAAATGCAAGTGTTCGTAAGGTGTTTAATAAGCTGACAAATTAGGTATTTGTGTTTTCTCGAGTGTGTAATAATACCTAATCTATGAGTGAGAAACCGTGCGGAGGTTGCGTGATGGTGAAGTGTTATTTTGGTAAGTGAATTTCATTCACTGTACAAAGAACTGAAATTTAGATTGAATAGTAGATAAAATTGATTGATGATAAACTTTAACCCTAGATTCAATAACATTCGTCTCACAGAGCGCGCAAAACGTAAAAATGATTCAAAGTTGTAAATCGAATCAGATACACCTTTTAAGCACCTTCATAAGTCATACAACCAAATACATCGCAAGTGTATTTTACTCTCAATGACGTTTCAATTAGCAGATAGAGAGTTTTATTCGTCTGAGGGACGAACATTTATGAATAGAATAAGAACTGGCCTAGGGTTAAGTACGCCAAAAATATCTGCCTACCAAGGTACTTTGGTCTATTGAATTTTTTGATTATTCTGTGAATTTAGACTTGTTTTAAAACAGTTTATCTTGCCTAGAAACAAACCTGGAAACTTGCCTGGTTCTAGGGTGACCATAATATCGCGTACAATATCTATGACATAAAATAACAAAATACTGCGAAACTAAACAGGCATTAACCTTATCTCATAGGTTTTGGACTCTACTCATGATACTGAACCTCTGGTTTCAAGGATAACGCTGTTCACACTAACACCCTGTATAGTGTGGCAGAATCAGCGGTCTTATCGCTAACAGCAATCATTTCTAGGCATCCTATATAGAGGGATAGGTAAGGATGATTGGTGTAAGTGACATAAAAATCGATTTTGATATAGTAGAAAACACAAAAATATATTATAGAAATGACAAAAATTTAACAATTTCTTACTTCTGAGGAACAGTGATATTAAGAAATTTATTCACTAAGTCGCTTTAATAATTAAAGAGAAAGGCAAAGCCGCTAATGAGATATCGGTTCTAATCGGGCGCCTCTCAAGAATCCCACAATTACTTGTTCAATTAAAACATCTCTTTAACATCTTCTCTTAAGGCGCAAACATGACCTAAAGTGGCGCCACCACTGATTTTAACTTATTTACTTTTAAAATTGCATGTTCAATTAACTAAATGTAGTGTACTTTTGTTTTTATTGTGTGTCTATGTAAATTGTATGTGTGTGTGTGTGTCTGTGGAAACAAATAAACATTTTATCTATATATCTTTTATCATAAAATTCCGTTAAACTAAGGAATTTCCAAAATTCACAGATACAGTTTATTAATCCTATCATAAACTTTATATTAATGGATCTGTAGTAGTTTTATTTTTTCTAGTTTAGGAAGAGATACGACAATTTCTTATTTTCCTTTGGTGGCCACCAAACTCTGTTTTCGTACTTATCTCTTCCTAAAATAGACAAAATTAAACTACTACAGATGCATTAAAAAAGCTTATGATGAATTTACCTGACATCAGGACAAATTCGGTTCTTTTCAATGTCGATCATTGCCCTCCTGACTCTATCCATTGTAGTTAGGTGTAACAAACTGAAGTGTGAATTTTGGAAATTCCTTTGTATTATAATCCATAATTATATGACAAAATAAGTGGAGGCGCCACTTTAGCTCTTGTTTGCGCCTTAAGGACCCGTTAAGCCCTGATGCTCGACATAAATCGTCTAACTCTTTTGTCTCTGACCAATTCTTGAGAAAATTCTTGAGAAAACCAGCTATTGTTTTGTTCAAGTTAAATAATTGGTTGGGTACGGAATCCGAAATTCCTTTGGTTTCCATTGGGATTATGTTTTCATTTTGGCTTGTTAATTGGAAAAAGAACACTTAAATGATCTCAGCTTTTATATATATCCATGTAAAAAGTGTAATAGCTGTAATTGAAGCGAAGAGAAAATCAAGTAATAATTGAAAAATGCGCTTGATCTAGCCCCTCGCTAAGTAGTGCACAAGCACACAAGTACACAAACACTAGATGTATATTCTTAATACATTATAAGACATGTTTTAAGATATTTTTACACATGGAAAATAAATGACGACCGATGTGGCGCGGTGGGCGAAGGTCCGCCTGCGACGCAGGAGGTTGCGGGTTCGATTCCCGCCTCGGAACAAAATTTGTGCACGATCTGCAGAAATTTGTTTCGTTGGTCTGGGTGTTTAATATGTATAATAAAAAATATCTATCTATGTAGTATATTGTATTATGTATATCAGTCATCTAGTACCCATAACACAAGCTCTGCTTAGCTTGGGGCTAGATGATGCTGTGTGGACTGTCCGGAATTATTTATTTATTATTTATTTAACCAAAACCTCGGAGCAAATATTCATTGCAGATCGTACAAATATCTGTGTGAACTGTCCAGCATTATTTATTTTAGTAACTTATTTAAAAATGATTCTAGTAAAAGGCATTGTTACGCAACTATTTCCATGATTAATTAATTATGTATCGAGGCGTCTATACCTAAAAGACCTATTTATTAGAGGCACTTTAATTAACACAGGCATTCAAGATCTGTGCACGATCACGATTGATTAAAAATTCTTATGTTATAAGTATTTTCATTTACATAATAATAAGTTAGATACTTAATTACAGTGTAGCAGTACATTTTTTCTTATTTTTCTTTTACAAATTGGAAAAGAATATCTTGTATTAATGGGCCCATTATATTATCCATTGATAATATACTAAAAATATACTAAAACTTAAAACAGAAAAAAATACTTAATCTTCATTAACAACCAAAATTACATTCCAATTAAAACAGATACAACAATAAATACAAAAAATATTAATTCTATATTTTTTCTTTTTACTACTATCTCTTTTATTACTAAGTATTCATTTCATTCTAAAAGCTTAGCTAAAACCGTGTTTCGGTTTGTCTGTAAGCCCAGAAAAGTGTTCACCATAAGACAATTGGATAACAATTTCGCTGGTTAACTTTGACATTATTTAGGATAACACAAAAAATTAAATGCGGTCACAAGAAAAACACCAGCTTTAAAAATTATAAAAAATCATAAAACGGAGTTCATCAAGAAAAAAAAAATTATGACACAAAAAAAGCCGATTCGAAAAATACGTCTATTCCAAATTTCAGCCAAGATCCGTGTAGTAGTTTTGGAGTGAAAGTCGAACAATTATTCATAAATTCATAAAAACTTTCTCATTTATAATATTAGTAAGAATTAATTTGAACAATAACAAAACTATTTATAGATACTAAAGTCATTGAATACGGGATATTTACCATGATTTGTTTTCTTATGAGTTGGTAAATATCTTGGTAAATATCCCGAATTCTTGGTATATCATTAGTCCATTGAAATGTTACATTTTTTAGGCCTTACCTTGCGTTTTTTAGAGGACGCAATTTTATTTTTTTGATGTATAGGGGGTTCAGTGTAAAGCTAAAACCAAGTTTGTGGGGTCGCCACCCTTGTCCCACGGCCGCCATCTTGAAAATAAGGGTTGAAATGGTTTTTACGATATATCTCTTAAACTATTTATATGATAAAAAAATATTAAAATTCTCAATTTAAATTCTCTACAACTTTGGTCCAGTAACTTTTTGTCGTAGAACTATAAATAAAAAGTTAAAAGCGAAAATCTTCAAAAATTCGAGAAAAAAAATATATTTTTTGATGTAACTTTTTTTTAACATTTTACGAAAAAATGATATCTGACCATTTTTCATGGTAAATAATATATCATGGTAAATATTCAATGACTTTAGTGTTAGAAACCATGATAGATCTAAAAGTTATATTTACAGATAGTATTTGTAATAACAAACTCAACATTTATTTAGTAAAATAATAATAATAAAAATGATAACTGACAGCCAGACGCTCTGAGTGGTTCGGCGATTGGACGCGACCGACGATGAGCTGTCGAGAGTGCGTGAGTGTCTCACGCGGGATTTGAGGCAGCTACGTGTCGCATACACATCACTACATAGTATAAAACAAAGTCGCTTCTCTGTTCCTATGTCCTTATGTCCCTATATCCCTATGTCCCCTTGAACGCTTAAATCTTTAAAACTACGCAACGGATTTTGATGCGGTTTTTTTGATAGATAGAGTGATTCAAGAGGAAGGTTTATACATATAATAAAACCGTGAGAAGCCGGGGCGGGTCGCTAGTAATGATAATAATAATGCTGGACAATCCACATTGCAGCTTCGCAGTATGTCTACGACGTAGAGCTCAGTAGCACCTCTACATCGTAGAGCTTCGTAGTACGTCTACGACGTAGCGCTTCGTAGCACCTCTACATCGTAGAGCTTCGTAGTACGTCTACGACGTAGAACTCATTAGCACCTCTACGTCGTAGGTCTTTGTAGCATCTCTACAATTTATTATTAATTATTATACAAAAGTTGTAGCATCTCGTCAAATTCGATAGTTTGGATGTATGGATGTTTGTTACTTCTTCATGTCATAACTGCTGAACGGATTGGTATGAAATTTTGAAAAGATGTAGTTCTAAGTCTGGAATAACACATAAATCTACTTTTCATCATGGTATGAAAAGTGTTTTAATGAAACATAAACATGCTACATGCTAGTATTTCCACGATAGTATCAAATACAATGAGGTATCTATTTACTTTATTTTACTTTTACTTTACTTTTGAAGTATCCCCAACCCAAGACACTGGCTGCATTACCACGCTGTATGGCAATGCTGATGCGCTGAGCCAGATATTCACCAGCTCTAGGCTCACGCGTCGCATCGACCAGATGCTCAGACTTACTTTTTAAGAACCCGGAGAGCCTCGTTACACCACAGATCTAGGGTCTCGACTCCAAGGGGACCAAATGCGTAAGCTCTGTCTAGACCTGCATATTTGCACCTGTAGGTACTATTGTTATTAACTTCATTAATTTAGTTGATTTATATGAACCACTTACATAATACTTTAAGTAAGAATTTATAACATAGACTTGCCAATAAATAATGAAGAATCAGTAGATAAACGCGTTTTCCCGCGTTACGTTGAATTCGAGTACATTCGCTTGGCTCTCCCGAGTAAGCCTCCGTCAGTTGCGTAGGTGTCGCGGCCGAGAACGCACGTCTGCACATATACAACTTCCTATTCGAGTGGAAGTTAGAAACGCGAGTTTTGTCGGAGCTTTGAGGAGGGTAAGGTTATTTAAAGTTGTAGTATATTATATAATTGCATTAATATTTGTGACATTTTTTACATAACTTAGTACAAAAAATAGGAGTTTAATCTACATTTTATGAAATAATCGTATTCAATTAACATACGCAAGTAACTTTAGGAGAGATAAAAATACTAATTACAGCTATTATTCGACGTGAAATTTTAATTTAATTTTACTTTACTACAGTTTAAAAGTTTTCTTATGCCGATTATAGTTTTTTGTATTGTTTTTTTTGATTGAACTTTTGAAAGAGAGAGACTCTTTATTTTATCTTATTCGGTTGATTCTATCCGTAAAAACCTACTGTCATTTAACTATTTGTTAGCCTGTTATTTATAAGCGTCTGGTTTTCCTTTAAATAAATAAATAGATATAGTTGAACGTGCGGGAATGTAATAATATTTTTAGGATATATGATAATAATGGGGAAGGCCTATGTCCAGCAGTGGACTAATATAGGTTGATGATGATAATGATAATATACCTATCGAAAACCTTTCGCCCACACTTTACACTCTTTTCAGGAACAAAAAGTCATAGAGCGTCTGAAGCTACTAAAATTTAATTTTTAACTCAATACGCACAATAGTATTGGCGTGAAAAGATAACAAACGACTTAACATTCAAAGTTTCGCATTTATTGTATAAATGTGTCTTATAGTTACTTTACTTAACTTTACTATGTAGTGTAGTGAACAGATTTAATCAAAATATGTAATACTAGCGACCCACCCCGTCTTCGCACGGTTTTATTATAAGTAAGTATATAAACTTCCTCTTGAATCACTCTATCTATTAAAAAAAACCGCATCAAAATCCGTTGCGTAGTTTTAAAGATTTAAGCATTCAAAGGGACATAAGGACATAGGGACAGAGAAAGCGACTTTGTTTTATACTATGTAGTGATTTGCAGTAAATTAATAATATATATCTGTCGCAGACGTATTGTATAATCCGCCGTATTACAACACGGCTAGCTGTTTTGAAAAACAGCGCCGTTTTTTAATGCGGCGGTTCAACGATAAGCTGGATTGAATAAGGCTGAATAAAAAAACGCCGTATTGTATTCGGCGCCAAACGTTATTCAATACGGCTAGACATAATGTAATAAAGCGAGAGATTAGCCGCCTCTTTGACTGTTTTAGTTCCGATTCTTAACACTCGTGGCGCTGCCTGACATAACAACAACAATGGCGTTGGGTAAAGAAAGTATGTTGCTAAATTGCGGAGTTACAGAAAATGTGTTAAATATGTCGGTAAAAAATGACTTTAAGAACAATTTTGAGGTGCAATTAAATAATTTCTATTCTTCTCAATGTGGAACTGTAAACAAACCATGGACAAAGGAAATTTTATTTATCTATACTTACTTACTTTTTATAAGAATGATCTCTTTTTATTTACAGATATTAAAATTTATAATATCATGTACTTACACATACACAAAATAAAAGCATTCCTTAAACAGTTAATCGAACGCCGCGGCGTTCGATTAACTGTTTAAGGAATGCTTAAAAATTAGAAAAAATTAGAATTAGAAAAAATATTTTCTTGTCAATCACGACTTGCCTTTTTGGTTGAAATAATATTTTTAACCATAATTATATTTTGTACTGATAGTTAGTGATCGGATATTCGCACACTTTTTTACCTAAAGTTGGAGTGAAGATAAAACAAGGAGCTGTAAAAAACACCTTTTTCAGGAATTTCTAAAATGATGTTTTTCTTATTTATATAATATTATCATAGTTACATAATTCATATTAAGTAACTATGATAATAATTCTTGATTAGTAAGGAATAACGTAAGAAGAAATCTATTAGCTTTTCCCGATTAATAAAATTGATTATCATTTTTAACTTTGTTTTTTTTTTTTGTTAGAATGGTCACCCTATTCAATTAAGTAGTTTATCAATGCGGCTAAACGTGGGCCGACATATTGAAGAACGTATCGCAATGACAATACAGCTACTCGTTGAACCGCCGCATTAGAAAACGGCGCTGTTTTTCAAAACAGCTAGCCGTAATGTAATACGGCGGATTATACAATACGTCTGCGACATATCTATCAAACCGAATCGACCTCTGTAGAGCAGCGGGTGAAAGTTCGACTTCGTCACAGGAGGCTGCGGGTTCGATTTCCGCTTCATGATAAATATTGGTACGATCTGCTCATATTTGTTCCGAGGTTCTGCGTGTTGTCTAGATTTAATAAAAAAGATATACAGGGTTATAGGTATTTAATGATTAATCTCTTAAAGGCGACTTGGGGAATCAAGGCTAACAAGTTTTGTTCTATGACTTTTCCCAAAACGTTATACATCTCCAGTTTAATTTTTTTTTGTTTTGGCGGTAATTTCTTTCAATTTTTAATTCTATGTCTCGTAAAGACCTACAGACCTATGTTTCATTTAAAGCGGTATTACACTACACGGTATTCAGGGACCCTAACCCTAACTAAGAGTGGTGTAATAAGATTTAGGGTCCCTAAGGGACGGACCCGGACCCGGACGGTTAGGGCCCTGAATTACGTGTAGTGTAATACCGCTTTTATTCGATTCTGACGTGTGTGCAGTCAGGTGAGTGCTAAGACCGCTACTCAGTTGCTCGGCCGAGAGAAAATTAGAACTGGAAATTTGCTTATAATTTTTTTTGTATGGAACAAATCATTGAGTTAGAAAAAATCGTAGAACTAAAGTTGTTAGTCTTGATTTACCCAAGCCGCCTTTTCGAGATCATTAAATACCTATAACCCTGTATGTATATTATATTATTATTATTATAATACTAGCTGCGCCCCGCAGCGTCGCCCGCGGGGAAATTTATTTATTTGTCAAATATAATATTTTTATAATAATAATTCTAATTTTTCTCGCCGTAAAAACCATCCTTGAACTTCAACGAACATTTTAAAAAAAGATTTGGCCAAATTGGTCCAGGCGTTGTTGAGTTATGCGCTTACCAACACATTTTGCGATTCATTTTTATATTATAGATATGTCAATCGTTTAGTACTCATATCATAAGCTCTATATACTTAGCTTTTTTACTATGTACATTTTGTTGAAACTTTAAATTAAATTTTGATATCTTTATTAGTCAATGTTTCAATGACGTAATTAAATTGTAAAAAATGTTTTTTTTTTCCGAACGATTCTTGGATATGTTTGCCAATTAGAAAAATTAGAAAAATATTAATAGGCAAGTTACAAAAAAAGTTAAATGGAAATCTTAAAAGTTTGTTTAACTTTTTAAGATTTCGAAATAAACCTGTCTACAAGATTAACAACCGTTTCTAAGAAGGAAAAACTCAAGATAGAAAAGTTATCAGATTATTATAAGTAGTTATATACTTTATGATTTGAATACCTGGGTTTTTTTTTGTTTGTTATCGGTCTGTATTTTATTTTAATCAATATAAATAAATCTGAACAAGCTAAGTATGTTATGTTATGTTATGGGTACTAGGACAATTGATATAATAACTGATATACTTAGATATTATATAAAATAAAGAATAAAGTACCATAATATTAGTTAATCTTATCTTGGGGCCAGATGATGTGTTGTGCATCGTTATCACTACATAGTATAAAACAAAGACGCTTTCTCTGTCCCTATGACCATATGTATGCTTAAATATTTAAAACTGCGCAACGAATTTTGATGTGTTTTTTTTTATAGATAGAGTGATTCAAGAGGACGGTTTATACGTATAATAAAACCGTGCGCCGCCGGGCGGGTCGCTAGTTTATAATATAACTCGACCGTAGTCATAATACAGCTCTGAAAGCCCAATTCCCAAGGTGTTGAAATAGCTATAAGTAGATCATGTAGACACTGCAGTGCGATGTCAAGGGCACTGCATACACCATTAGTAACAGACGGACAAGGTGCTATGATAATACTGAGGGCCGTCTTATACATGTGCGGTTTTAAATCGTGCGTTTTTGCGGCGCGAGGTGTCTTGGCTTTGATTTTTTATGATTTGATAGTTTTGAAAAAACGATTAAAGACGACTTTAAGTTCCTTAATAGTCACACCATTTTGGAGGGAGAACAAAAACTCCGGAGAATATTTTTGAGGGTCCATCTCGGGATTTTTTTCTATCCAATAGCGAGAGAAGTATCACAATTGGTCCATAATTTAAAGAGAAATCGACGAACACTGGTTAAATCGGGTTGCGACTCCATTCAGTCAAATATATAACCTCCTCCTTTTATTAAGTTGGTTAAAAATATACCTTTTAAGTTTACAATTTAAGAATATGTAATTACAAAAACGAGCTTAATTCTACAAGAGTTTTTATAATATATTTTTTAAAGTTATTTAATCAATATGTATAAATTAAGAAGTACAAATTAAAGTAAGTAAGTATTTAAGATTTCAAACTTCGGTAGGGGAGAATCTACATTTTCTTAAACTATAAAATTGGATCTGTATTTTGCTTCAAAATCGCAACGCTATGCAATATCGCACCGCATGTATATGAAATGTTCTTAATCACTGATAGTGTACCCAGACCGTGGTCAAAGCTAAGTGTCTGCGATATCTATAGTCGAACATGAACTAGTGATGGGACAAACGATTGCTTTTAGTTATCGATTACGATTTCAAAAAGGAGAGCAAGCTTTCATTTGCTTTATAATTTTTATTCCAAATTTGGTGGTCAAAAAAATAATAAATGAATAATAGAAATAAATAATGCTGCAGAATCCACACAGCACCATAAAATTATATAACTAGTTAAGTTTTTTGGAAAGCAGATGTAGCAAAATTTAAACACTGCCGCATTATATTTTGGTGGCAAATACATATCGTACCTTAGCGTGGGATAAGGCCCGGAAGAAGAAGAAGAAGAAATACATATCGTACCTTTGTACTGAATTGAGTTCTATCTTTTATTCCTTTTTATTCTTCAGCGAATTGTTTCTTAGAAGATACTTTCTGTGTTTTAATAATAGTATCTACCTACTTTTTAACTATATATTTATCCTTCGTAAAAAATGTCTAAGTGCTACGATAAAAGTCTCATTTTAAACATTATTATTATTTATGAGTGTGTTTTGATGAATAAAAGCTCCTTTTATTTAAATAATACTCACTGTATGAGAAGTAAACCTGCTTATATTCTATTACATTAAATTTCAGTGATAAATCTAGCAAAGTTTTTGTAGTAATACATTCAATTTTTATTCACCGGTAGCGACAATACCTATCGTTAAGGAAGGTATATGACTTCCGGTCCATTCGCCGTTCCATCGCCAATCAAATCGAATTCGATATTCAAATGATTGAATAAAAGCTTGTAATTTTGTGCCAGTTGTGTCCGTAAAAGAGTTACATAGGACACTCAAAGGGTTTTTGTTTTCACCTTGCAAAGGTTATTATATTCATGTCTTGAATATAGCCCGAAGAATAATATTTTTTTTTTGTATTATAATTGAGAATGATGTATACCTAGTGACAGTAGGTTAGAAATTATTATGTATTTATAATATAATAATAAAATAATATTGTTCATTAATTAGTGAAAATAATGATGATTCAAAAATCAAAGAAAAATCAAAATGCTTTTTCTATGAAGACCGCGCGTTGTGGTGCGGCAAGCGAAAGTCCGCTTGCGGACGGGGTATATGGGTTCAATTGCCGCAAATTTAGTAAGGTATGCAAAAAAACTGGGTTTCTTGGTTCGGTGTTTTCTTCCTTAGTAAAATTTCTATCCATGTAATGTAATGCTTGTTGTAGGTGTATCAGTAATCTAGTACCCATGACTCTGCTTAGCTCGGGGCTAGATGATGCTGATACGTTTTAACAATAATTTTAACTTGTACCAAATATATTATATTAGTAGTAATTAGTAATTACATGAGTAATTTGCTCTACCTTGCTTATAACACAATGTTTATTATTAACACGGAAGGTATGGGACATTCAATACCAAAAAGTAGCAGAACTAAACAAGGGTCCGATGGCGAATCGCCACTAACTCCTTAAAGCCATAAGGCAATAGTATATTATTATTATGTTCACTACGTCATTTAGAAAACATAACAATAAACTGAGTCCAGGTATAACATAAATATATTTACATAATAAAATAAAACATGCAAGTAGATGTAAGAACCTAAGGCCACTAATTAAATGGCAGTAAAACGCATATAGCTACAGCTGTGTGTATATAATTTTTTTGTAGGAAAACTTTATATTGGTACAATAAGAACACGACTAATAAAATTACAGCTAGTATTTACAATTATAATAAACTCAAAAATTTCTAAGCCATCACCAGAAGGCAGAGTGGCAGCGTTGCCACTTTGAATGGCAATGCTAATTCATTGACCAAAATAGAAGCCAGTTGGAAAACTGAAAATTATTAATACACAGTGTACAGTAATCGAGATGAACCCCATCCCTATGTTCCATAAGCTAGGTTCCGAAGATAATGTTTCCAGCATCTATCACGATCGCAGACATCTGATGGACTATTTTCATCTGAGATTGGTCATTCTACACTCTAATCAATATAGGATTTCAGATAATATTGCTATTGATTAATAATCTATTTTTATAAAGATAAAAATGGGTGACTCATACAGACTCTGTAACTACTAGAGCTACGAAGCTGAAACTTGGCATGGAAGTTCCTTTTAGGATGTAGGATGAACGGATTTTTGGAAATTCGTATTCTAAGGTAGTTAAAATGGGGTCAATGCGGTATTGCGGTCTACGAGAATGAAATCGCGAGCGAGTCTAGCAATAATATAAAATAATTATTGACACTGCTAGCTCCAAGCTAAGCAGAGCTTGTGTTATGGGCGAAAGTTTGTAAGTAGCGATGTTTGTTACTCTTTTACGCAAAAACTACTGAACGGATATGGATGAAATTTGGCACAGAGATAGATTATAGTCTGAAATAACACATAGGCATATAACACATATTTTATCCCGGAATTCCTACGGGAACGAGAATCACGTGGGTGAAACCGCGGGGCGCTGCTAGTACTTAATACAATAATGTTGTATGTCAAGAATCATCCCTGTCATATTATGTTCACTTTGTAAACCCCATCGACAAAAATTATTAGCAGATTTTTTTTATATTTATTTAATTCAGATTGCCACCAGCTTACTTAAATAATTACAATATCATTTAAAAAAGACACAGAAAGCTAATAATACGCACTCACTAATGAAAATGAAATGAAAATGAAAGACTTTATTAGCAAACGACACAAAGAACACTTAAAATGGAAATACTAATCTATGATAAAAATGAACAGTTAAAATAAAAAAAATAAAAATACTTAATAACTTATGTCTACCTACAAACTAACACTTTGCTAATGTTATTTTTCTAAGTTTAAAAGTCTTAAGTTTTCATAAGTTTAACCACCCAGCATTAGCATTTCCACACACTGCTTGGTAAACCATCTAGTGTCATTTCCTAAAAGGTATCAACTCAGCATGTTGCTGAATAGATAACAAGATTACCTATTCAGCGCTGGTCTTATGTTGACCCTCGTTAAATGAGTTACGTCACCAACGACAAACTTTTACGCGCACTTAAATTTACTGAATAAAATGAAATAATAAAAACCTTGCTTTTATGTATGGTAAATAAATAATAATAAATAATGCTAGACAATCCTCACAGCATCATGCCAATTTTTTCTTAAACAACACCCAGAACACTGGCACAAACATTTGCAGATCGTACAAATGTTTGTCCCAAGGCGGGAATCGAACTCGCATCCTGACCTTCGCCCACCGTACCACATTGGTTGTTAAATTGTTAATTAAATAAATAATAAAATAAATAAAATTATATGTAAGATATTGATATATTTTTATTACCGCCCTCAAATTATTGAAGCATCGTTAATATTGATGCCGTCCCACTTCCTCTGTTCCTGAATTAGAAACTGCTTTAATTTTGTTCTGAAACCAAAAATACTGCTGGAGTTTCTAATTGGAGGGGGGATGTTATTCCAACATCTTGTCGCTGCATATCGGAAACATCCGCGGAATGCAGCAGTAGCATGTCTCGGCGTGGCGAGCGGCGCCACACACTGCCTGTTCCGGGATGCTCGCCAGTCTGACCGCCAGTCAAGCTTCTTAAAGAGATATGCAGGTGACTCGAATTGAATCACCCCAAAAAGAAGGCATGCCAGATGCAGTTTTTGTCGTGAATCCATTTTCATGATGAAATGCTTGTTTAAAAAAGGGGTCACGTGTTCCCTGGGGCGTATATCGAAACAAAAGCGTGCACATGCGTTTTGCACTCTTTGCACGAGTTTCTGTGTACGTGCCAGGAGTCGCGGACCAAACACGGTGTCAGCATAATTAAGCCTAGATAGGACCAGTGACTCTACTAGCTGTAGTCGAAGGTTCTCGCTTAGATAGGGTCGAATTTTATATAAAACCTTTAGCCTGTAAAAGCAGTTGCTAACACTATCCGAGATATGCTTTTCAAACCGAAGATGTGAGTCTATGTTAAGTCCCAAGTTACGAGCTTCGAATACCCTGTCTATAGACGCTCCCATAACTGAGATAGGAATGTGAGGACCAAGTTTATCTATCTGCTGCTTGTTACCACAAACCATAAACTTAGTCTTAAGAGCGTTTAGAATAAGGCTATTATCCTTTGACCATGACGCGATCCTGTCGAGATCTTCTGTAATAAGCAACGATGCTCTACCTAATTCGGATGGTTTAAACGAATAGTATACTTGTAGGTCGTCGGCATAAATATGATACTTGCAGTTCTTTATACAGCTGACAAGATCAGCACAATACAGGCTGAATAATGTGGGGCCCAAAATTGATCCCTGTGGTACGCCTCTAGTTACTGGGGTTGTAACTGATGTTACAGTAGTTACGCTGCTATCCCGTAGTTCTACATACTGGCGTCGATTGGTTAAATAACTATGGAACCAATTAACGGTTTTATTGTCAAAACCATAGAATTTTAGCTTTGAAATTAACAGGTCTAAATCTAAGGAGTCGAACGCACGAGAAAAATCTAGAAGTACCAGTATTGTACACAGTCCTTGGTCTTGTGCAAACAAGATGTTGTCTGTTACGTCTAACAGAGCAGTTGCCGTACCCCTACCTCTCCTAAAACCAGACTGTAAATCCGGTAGAATCCTATTAGCTTCTAGGTACGATGTCAGCTGTAAGTTTACCACTTTTTCCAATATTTTGGACATGCAAGGCAAAATGCTAATAGGTCTCAAATCTTTTATTTCTACAGGATTAGCAATTTTTGGTAACGGTCGCACAACAGCGGTTTTCCACGCATCTGGAAAAGTAGATAAAGCAATAGAGGTGTTTATCATGAATACTAGGGCATCAAGGGATTGTGGGAAAGTCATCAACAACATGTTCAAAGTTATATGGTCGTTTCCTTCAGCGTTACTTTTGAGCTTCTTAATAACTTTTAGAATCTCGTCAAAGCCTACTGTGCGTAAACTGAAAACTGCACTACTGAACCTGTGATATTCGAAGTACGTGAGCTGGCTAATTTTGACGCGTGATACTACGGGAACATTCAAAAAATGATTGTTAATTTTATCTGGTTCTGTAAAACTTCCTGGTAATAACGATTGTTGCTTGAAAGGGAGTATGGTTGATTTTAAATTTTTCCAAAGAGATTTTGTATCTTTTATTTTATTATTAATGTTATATTTAAAATATGCGACCTTTTCATTGTATAATGATGTGTTTACTAATGATTTAAGTGATTTGTAGTAAGCACGCTTGGAGTCAGTTTTGTGTTTTTGGAAGTGTCCAAGGGCCTGGTCTCTTAATTTCATCATTAATTTAATGTTATCTGTGACCCAAGGGTAGGACTTGGACTTAATAATCGAAGTTTTAAAGGGAGCGTGAATATCAAATATGCTTAATACACTTTGGTTGAAAAACTCAACCATATCATTGACATCGTCCAGTGTTTTCAGTAAATCCCAATTAATATTTTGTAAGTCCTTATCAAAAGCCACTTGGTTTATGTGTTTCAAGGGTCTTATTACTAATTTTTGCGGAGAAATTTTTTCGCGTTTTATATTTAACTCACATGTGATGAAAGCATGACCATTTAATTTACCTAAGGGTTTAATTAGTACATTTCTAACCCGTAAATCCGTGCAAATCAGATCTATAAGTGACTGGTGATTTTCAGTGAAATGAGTTGGGGAATTAACATGCTGCTTTAAACCAAGGCAATTCAAAAATGTATAGAATTTTTCAGTGTTACCATTACTTTCTAACAAATCAATGTTCATGTCTCCCAGCAGCAACACATTATCACATTTTGAAGCGGCGTTAATCGAGTCGGTAACTGCGTCTAAAAATGTATCGACCTTCGTCCTAGGTGGACGATAAGCCGTTCCTATGGCCACCTTCTTACCATTAACAGAGATAGTTAACCAAATCTGTTCTACAAGACTGTTTTGAGGATCTACAGGATGGGTCCAAAGTCTAGCCTTTAGTCCGTTCTTAATATAAAAGCCGACCCCGCCCCCGCGACCGCCGCAGAGTGACAGAGGTCGAGGAATGTGCCTTAACTTGTAACCTGGTACAATAGGCGCACGGCCTTCCTCCCCATGCCTTAACCACGTTTCATTTATCGCCATAATATCAGGCGAATTCATTTCCATGGCAGCTATAAAATCACTGTGGTTTGTGCCTAATGAGCCTGGGTTATACAAACCAACTTTCATAAATTTATAAATCATTTTTAATTATGAAGAGATTTTCATTTGATTTAGAACTGAAAACGTTAATTTTTATATTATGGCTAATACATACACGGTTGTAAACGGTATGCAGATAATCATCTCCAAATTCCCAAGCCATCAAAGCATTTAAGGATGCATAGTTAATGTAGGCACAAAAGTAGGTATCGCAAAAATGCTGCAATACAGACAGCTGAGAAGTCATTCTGTATAAAACAAAGTAAAACAGAGTAGGAGGTGTCCCTTTAATGTTTTTTAGTTTGTGGTTAGTTAAGGGCATAATATTGCTTTCATAATTGGTAAGGTAAATGGAAAATAAAACTATTTTATAAAAAGTCAAATATAGGCATATATAATAATAAGAACATAAAACATGTAGTAAAATCCAAAATGTATGTAATTGTATAAATTTATATTTACAATTAAAACATCTGTTTAAATATGTATCATGCAATAAAACATAGTTTGACATATAATAGTAAAAACATAAAGCATGCATTAAAAACCAAAATATAAATGTAAACAATTGTATGAGATTAAATTCATAATTAAAACATCTGTCTAAAAACATATCATGCAATAAAATAATACAGTTTGATATATAATTGTCAACTGTGTTACCAATTAGTCGAAGAAGAAACAGTTTATAGACATAATCAATAAATAAATAAGAAAATTAGTAGGCAAAGTTGTGCGGTATTGAATGTACGGTATAGTAAAACATAAAACATGACTGGTTAGGCATATAAACATAGTTCCTATTTTTGTAAAAGATGTATGTGTCATAATTTTCTACAAGTAGAACGTTCATAGGCAGAGTGAGCAAATTACATACCAAGCAGGATATTTTTTGCGCTGATCTATACAATAACATCACATGATAAGATTGATAAGGTATGCTAGTTAAACGCGTTAGTACGAGAGTGTTTAATTTATATTGGTAAAACACCGTTAGATGTTTTTGAGTGGATTTGTTTACGAAGCAGTTCGCATAATATACTAGTTCTTTAAAATTGCTTAAGTGGGAGCATATAACATTATTAAATAAGTGCTGCATTCTTAGTAAGTACAGTAAAAAACTAAATTCACAAGGCGTCTTGTACAACATGATAATGCAAGATACACAGTACACATAGAAATACATTACAATAACAAGGATAATATCTAGTTTGCATAGGTAATTTAACGTTATTAACGTCAAACTAAAGGAGAACCAAAAATCCTAGCTAAATCCTTATCAGACCTGATTCGCTCAGCCTTTTGTCCATCTTCCTTACGTACATATATTTTTCCCTCCTTTGTCCAAATGTACTTGTAGTGGGAGCGGCGGGCTGCTTCGCGGGCTCGCGCAAACAATTGCCGATTAGTACGTGTTAATCTCTCGTTGATGTACACACGTCTAGGTGCTCCCTGAAGTTCAAGGTCCGAGCTCGATAGGTTGCGGCGCACCCTTGCTGCCGTGATCAGCTGATCGCGAACTACTCTTCGTGCAAATCGGACGATAATATTACGCGGGCGAGGTGGTATAATAGTGCCCTTCTCTAGTTCGCGATGGTTTCGGTTAACAGTACCAACTCGTTCCGTGTGCACAATATCTGCATCTTGTACCTCGGATCCCAATTTTAGTGTTAACAGCTTGACAAGATGTACCAGATTGTGTTCTTGATTTTCGGGAACTCCCGAGATTTCGATGTCATTTAACAAAAGTTCCTGGTCTCTTTCATTAATTTCCTGCCTAAGTGAACAAATAGTGTCCTCAAGTGCGTCTACATTTCTCGGAAAACTTTCTTCGAATTTACATTCGAGTTTTGAGAGTCTACCATCAATTACTTCGATCTTAGCGTTACTAGCAAGTATTGCCGTCTTAAAATCTGCTAACTCAGACCTGGTTTCCATGAGTTCAGCTCTAACGGCAGTTAGCTCGGTACGAAAAGCGCGGATCTCAGTAGCGAGGTTTGTCATGGCTTGGTGGGTGTCCTCGGCCGCGTCACCCCGAGCATCGCCTGAGGTCATGCCGGCGGGAGCCTGCTGCGCGGGGGGGCTGTACACTCTGGAGGTTCCCGACACTGGAGTGTTGCAGTTGTTGTCCCTTGGGATCTTTGCTTTGCACCCTGGACAAGTCCAGGACGCGCTCACGATGGCTGTGGCGGAGATTGATACGCAGGAACGATGATACGCTGCTGGGCATTTACTGCATTTGGAACCCTCAGATACTGATAGGTATTTTCCGCATGCTCCACACTTTACCATTTTTGGCACTTTAGATAAATCCAAAAGGATTAATTATGTAGATAATTACACTTTTTTAGCTTTGAGGGTAGGAAATCTATGAAGTTTGCACTGCTCAATCAATTAACCACTTTTAGCCTTGTAATTAACTTATTATGTATTGAAATTAATTACTGTTCCATGAGTTTATCACTTAAGGTACACACTTATGTCGAACTTTTTACTTTAAATATCTTTAAACTTAATTTTCGTGATTTACGACTGATAACGAGTTTGCGCTGTTTGACGTACGTGACGTAACTCACGTACTGAATGATGAACATTGAATATAGATGAACATTATAATAATTTATTTATGTAGTTATTGTAAATTCTTAATTTAAGATCTACCTGTTTTTCATACGACTTAAAAAAACGAGGAGGTTCTCACTTAAAATGTATTTTTTAGTGTATTATTATAACTTTTTTTTGTTACATGACCCGATTTTGATGATTCTTTTTTATGAAGGTCTGGTGGATTCCTTTGAATAATTAAGTAAGTACCTATTCACGGAGATACTAGTAGGGGGAAGAGGGAGGGATTCTTTACAAAACTCAATATTTATCTAGGATCGTTTACCTTTCGAAGATTTTCCTTTGATTGACATTTGATTGGAAAATAAATGTAGGTCTTTTAACTTACGTGATCAGAACACATTTTTATTAGATTCAAGGAAATTTATCGCGTTTACCTATTTTACCTATTTTTCCCGACGTTTCAACAAATTTACACTATCGTGGTCCTGTTGAAACTTGAATATTTATAAAAATATCTTTACTCTACTATAAAACACAGAAATAAATTTTTACCTTAATTATGAGGCCTATGTCCAGCTGTGGACAAGATAGTTTGATAATGATGATGATGGGGATTGGTGGCAATGGTTGATTGGTGGCAATTTTAATTTGAGTTTGACTGAAGCAAAGTGCTAAAAACATTAATATAATAAACTAGCTACCTGCCTTGGTTTCGCACATGATTATTCCTAATAATTTTTAATACAAACCTTGTTCTGACAAAATCAAAAAACAAAAATAAAAAGGATTGTTAAATTTGGTGCTCTCGTTCTTAAGTTATGTACGTTTATTTATATAAATAAACTAGTCTTATTATACGTATAAACCTTCCTCTTGAATCACTCTATCTATAAAAAAACCGCATCAGAATCCGTAGCGTAGTTTTAAAGATTTAAGCATACAGAAAGCGACTTTGTTTTATACTATGTAGTGATAAATATATGCGACAGTTCGTTTGTTTGTTACCTCTTCCCTCGAACGAATCAGGCTAAATGCATCGATATTATGTATTTCCACGCTTTGAATTACATATGTATATCATTTACAAAAGTGTATATATATGTAGTCTCATTATAAGTAAGTAAGCAAGTAAACTAAGTTTTAATGAGAATAAATTCTGTGAACCGAAATCTCCTGATGAATTACAACTTAAATTGTGTAATTATAAAACATTGTACGTACATGTATTTCAATTGCTTTTCATTGGAATTTTTGCGTATTTATGTATTTTAAACTAGACGCGCCTCGCGGCTTTGTCCGCTTGGAAATTTCAGAAATTTATTGCACGCCTAGTTTCGTAAAATAAAAATACGTATTTAATTATTTACTTTGCAGTTTTATTTATACCGAGTTTTGAGTGAATCAAACCTAGGAATAATAGAAATAATGTTCCATACAAACTTTACCACCTCAAAGGTTAAAATTTCCAAATTTTAATATCCTATGTCCTAAACTATCTACATACCAAAATTCATTTAAATAACTTAAGTAGTTACTTATAAGAATCAATAATGTATTTTAGGAGGAGATACGAAAAAGAGTTTGGTGGCCACCAAAGGTAACTTCGTATCTCTTCCTAAACTAGACAAAATAAAACTACTACAGATGCATTCAAAAAAAGCTAAAGATAGGTTTAACAAACTGTACGTGTGAATTTTGAAAATTCCCTTGTTTAACAGGAATTTTCAAATATGTGAAAATTAGTGGGGGCGCTACTGTACCTCTGTTTGCGCCTTAATATCATTAGGGGAAATGCAATAAATCCTTTTCAATACACAGTAAAATAAACAACAAAGTAAAGCGAGTCAACTGAAGTTTCCTGAACGTCTTAAACCATTAGAATCTCATAATAAAGATAATATAAAAGCACTCTACGCTCTAATGCGGTTTGCTATTCGATTTGTCTGCAATACTATCGCAGGTGCACTTTTTTTTTTTTTGCAGTGAATTGCTTACCTGGCTTTCATTTAATGTTGTATCTGTCTATTTTAACAAACTAAATGTGTTGCAAACGTGATTAGTGTATAATAATTATTTATATAATTTTTTCAACATAGGTATAGAGTAGGTAATGTTTTTCTTTCCACAAACTTAGCAGAAAAAAATAAAATAATAATGTATTTTACTCACTGGTTTCGAGCATCCAATTAAGCGTTTTCTAGCAAAAAAGAGTCGAAACCTAGGAGGGCACTGCCTTTTAGTGACATTTTTGGTTTAAGAAAATTCTAATATTTTTTTTACTTTTAGGAAATATGGACACAATTTATGAAAAAGGTAGTCATATCACGTTTGGAAAGAAAATACAAAAGCGACTACGTTAGTCTGTGTTCACTATCTACATATGTTGGGAAAATATAAAAACAAAAAAAAAGATGAAGATGAATGGAACACGAGAAAAAAACATAGTTTTGCTCACTTTCTTGGGTAGCTGAACCAATAATGTACCTACTTATTATAATTAAAAAAAATCGTACACGTTAAATGAGAGCATAGGCAAAGAGGTGGCAATTGAAAAACACTTTACATCCCCATCATTTAGCTAAGATAATAATAATAATGCCTTTGTAGGCAACAAAGTTCAACATTACAACGAAGAAGATTGCACCATTTGCACCCGAGATGTACCAAAGTTAATAAACTTCTAGGCTTCATTAAAGTAAAGTTGTCGGCAACATTAGCGGGTAATAAGCACAGTTGAAGCACCTTTGTCAAGTTGGTAAAGATGCGGTGACGAACTCTCCTCGACATTGCTAAAACTTGTGACTCAATATAAACAGTAGCTTCAGCTTTTCAGTCCTTTCGTTTTTTTATGAAATATTTATTCATAGTTCGTATGTTCCATTTGTCTTTGGAAGACAATGCCCACGATGGACAATATTACAATACCCACATCCAATTGGTTCCATTTGTCTTAGTACGTATTTATGTAAAAGCTACAAAAAAACGAGCACAAATTAATTTTCCATTTTTTTCTGTATTAGTGGATGAAATACTAAAGGCCTATGTAATTTTTTCATACTTTTCAATGAACAAGTCACGCGGTGTGTGTGTGTATCCTACTTCCTATTAATATTATAAACGCAAAAGTTTGTAAGTATAAATGGATGTTTGTTACTCCTTCATGCAAAAACTACTGAACGGATCTGGATGAAATTTGGCACATAGATAGATTATAGTCTGGAATAACACATAGAATGTATTTTATCCCGGAATCCCCACGGGAACGGGAATTATGCGGGTGAAACCGCGAGGCGCTGCTAGTCTCTCATATATTTCATATCTCTCGGAGAGTATATCTCGCAGTGAGCTACAGTTCTAAACTACAGAAGTCGTGAAGTTAAAGCAGATTGCGGGTAGACGGTAACAGCAAACGCTATCTAATGAGATACCGTTGAGGAATCGTACTTGTTTTACCTTGAAGTATAATCATTAAGTAAGCTTTGTAGAGATTTGTAGAGAATTTCTGTTCTCTCATGTAAAGATCTTTCGTTAAGTGTTGTTCGTAATTTAAGTATCGTTAAGTAAAATTAAATTTGTTATGAAGCCTAATTAACGAAAGACTTGAGATTTTTTTCACTCATTTCAATGGAAATCAATTCAGCCGAATGCTATTAAAGATTTAAGAATAGGTAGTAAATAAAATATCGTAGCCTGTTGCAGTGAAAGGAAAAAAGGGAGGCTTTTGCCCAGTAGTGGGACATTTATATTGAAAAATATAGATAAATAATAAAAAAATATCTTGAATATCGAGAAACCCTAGAAATAACAAATGTAGTAATGTTAAATCATATAAGATAATTAATTAATTAATTAATATGTACCTATAATCCATCCCCATAATACCATCCCCTGTTATGTTATGAGGATAGAAAATAGAAAGGATAGAACTTTTAATTAAATGACGGTATGTTCAACATACCGTTATTTAAAAGCTCTACATACTATGTTGATCAAGATCAACATACTATGTTGATCTTTTGTTGACTGTACTTGACATCACACTATTTTTTTTGTTATCATTTTGTACACCCCCTGCCCTTTCCATCCAAAGGTTGCCTGGAAGAGTTCGCTTCAAGGCGATAAGGCCGCCCATTGTACTTGTATTTTGTTATGTTCCTTTTTGTAATGTTTTTTTTCTGGTGTACAATAAAGAATTTTTATATTGTATTGTATTGAAATATAAATACGAAAGTTTGGATGGATCGATGTGATTAACCTCTTCACTACAAAACTACTGAACGGATGCTAAAAGTTTGATTAGACGAAGTTCTAGTAGATCGGTGTCAGTCTCTCGTAAATCTAAGAGAAGTGTTAGTTTCCGATAACTAATTAAATACAAAAAGTTTTGTGACAAAAGATTGACACGCACAGGTAGAAAAGTAACCACGTAGAGTAAGTAGAAAGCAGAAAAATACCACATACTTAATTAATTTTATCCATTTTGGGGTTCGCCCCGGCTCTGAACCAACAAGCCAATTAACAACTATTAAAACAAAGTGGCTTAAAATCATACAAAAGTCAAATGGACTTACACCACCCTTTGAAAAATCTATACCAACGCACCAAGGTCACTGCTATTGTTAAGGTCAGTTCACACTCAATTTAACGTTACGGGCGCTTATCACATGTGCTGGACGAGTGAGTCTTTGGTGGTTTTATAGCCTTATCAGTTGGGATAACGCGTGCTACATTAGGTAGGGTGAGCGTAAAACTGTGCTTAGTGCTATAGATTAATTTAGGCTGATCTCAGCATATTGCTGTCTGAGTAAATCTTTACTACTGTACTAAATCTTTAAGGCGCAAATAGGACTTTAAGTGGCGCCACCACTTATTTCATCATTTATTCCGTTAAACAAAGGAATTTCCAAAATTCACACGTACAGTTCGTTAAACCTATCATTACTCTTTTTCGTTAATGCATCTGTAGTAGTTTCATTTTGTCTAGATTAGGAAGAGATACGAAGTTGCCTTTGGTGGCCACCAAACTCTGTTTTCTGTTCAGGGACACTGCGTAAACAGTTGGTAGGTAACCACGGAGGTTATATAGAGGTACTACTACCCATTACATCAACTCATTAGTGAAAACAGGTTTTAGTATTCGTTTTGGTATTCCATGTTTATTTAATTAGATAAACGAATTTTAGTGAATCTGTAAAACTGAACCTTATGAAAGTGTGAATCGACCTTTAACATCGTTATGGTTGCTGATTTTTAATTCCAATTTCAGCGAACTTGCAAAATCGGTTCTGATATCATTTCAATTAATGAATAGGATTACGCTGACACAATTTATTTGAAAAATATGCCTTTCAGTCTTTATGATTAATGATAGATAAATGCCGTTGATGAATCAAAATTATATTTACTAGTGTTTGAGTCGAACTTGTCAAACAATGTTTGTATGGTCTAGAAATTGTTCCGTTGTTCTGGGTATTTTCTATATACATAAATACATACATAAAAAATATCTATTTAATGGTATTGTATTAAGTATGTCAGTCATCCAGACACAAGCTGTGCCTGGCTTGGGGCTAGATGATGCTGTGTGGATTGTCCAGCATTACCTATTTATTTATATACTAGCGACCCGCCCCGGCTTCGCACGGTTTTATTATACGTATAAACCTTCCTCTTGAATCTCTCTATCTATAAAAAAACCAGTTTAAGTAGTTTTAAAGATTTAAGCATACATAGGGACAGAGAAAGCGACTTAGTTTTATACTATGTCATGATTTTCATAGCAAAAGCAAAAGTATTTTCAAAAAGTACCAAAACAAATTCAGAAGTTCACAAGGTAAGGATTTGACGATGATTCCGCTGAAAGAGCTTTTGATCTTTATCTTTCTTCCTGTCAAGATGAAAGGGGTGTAGATGTAGTACCTATCTAGCTATCTGTAGCGACAAGACATCGCATAAAAGAATGTTGGCAAAATACAGCGCACCTCTGTATCGTAAATGTCATTAGGCAGGTACGGCGTTTCATGAAAATACTGATGAAGGCTCTGCCATATTCAAATGATTTTGAAAAGGTACTTCATTTTGGATATTTGATGCTTTAGGAACCCTAAGAACGTGTTTGGAAGTCAGAATTTACACATATTTCAAACAAAGGAACCTGGATTTTTTGAATTTTAGGGCATTCAATGTCTATATAGTATAAAACAAAGTCGCTTTCTCTGTCCCTATGTCCCTATGTATGCTTAAATCTTTAAAACTACGCAACGGTTTTGATGATTTTTTTTTAAAAGATAGAGTGATTCTAGAGAAAGGTTTATACGTATAATAAAACCGTACGAAACCGGGGCGGGTCGCTAGTCCAGCAGTGTACTGATATAGGCTGATGATGGTTATACTAGTTTTAATTTGTTTCTATTACTATTAGTCACATTCGTGTTGCAATGAGTATTTCTCTCGACAACCCACAACACAGACCTTAGTTTGCCAGCTGTGCATTTGTTTACGAAGACAAAAATATTTCGTCTTGTTCCATACATTTGCGTATTGTATTGCCTCTACCGGATAGAGAGGTACCTACTAATATTTTTGTTGGTTATCCGTAGAATAGTTTCATGCTTGTTGATACCACAATCTTTGATTCATACGAACTATATTTTAATTTTGGATGGTTTTGAGAGGTTTGACGGACGCTTTTTTAATGCAAATTGACTTTGACTTTGCTTTTTTAATGCAATATTGTAATTGTCTCATTTTTTGATAGATTTGACGGACGCTCCTTTAATGGAATATTGTATTTGTCTCATTCTTTTTTTACACATGTAAGCGAGATAGAAGTTTAAGTCTATCAGGCTTTTGAATCTATTCTCGTTATCAAACCGAGTACCAAGCATACAACTGCGCAAATGTCCATGTTATTTAGAATGTCAGAGCCAGACTGATTACGCTATTATGCACTTCAGTACCCTAGCCACAAGTATGTTTATCTGACGACAAATAAATACATGGAGGTGAATTGTGTTCACAACACAAGTTGTCTCTGACAGCCTGGAATTTTAATAGTATCTGCGTAGGTATCTGCCCATTTCGGACAGTTACTAGTAAGTTGTTGTTGTTGTTTCTATGGAAGCGTTTCAAGGCTATTTCTATCCCATGGGAACTGAATTATGGGATGAAAAATAGCCTCTGTTTTATTTTAGGGCTAGAACTTCATATGTATATTCAAAATATATTTAAGTTTTTGCGAGAAAGAGATACAAAGAATTAGCAAGCTGAAGTGGCAATGGGCCGGCCATATCTCGCGAAGAACCGACAACCGTTGGGGTAAACGTGTTCTTGAGTGGAGACCGCGACTCGGTAAACTTAGTGTAGGACGACGCCCTCCGGCCAGGTGGGATGACGATCTGCGAAAGACTGCTGGCAGATGCTAGATGCGTCAAGCTGACGAAGACAGGGCCCTATGGCGTTCATTGCGGGAGGCCTATGTCCAGCAGTGGAATAATATAGATTGATGATGAGAAAGAGATCAACCATTTGTGTCTAAAGTATCTGTGAAATATTGGATAATGAAGCTATCTATCTATCTATTGTTACTTTGTCAAAGTAAAATGTGCCATTTCCGGTAGAGATACAGAAACACTTCCGATTTGCTCTATGTAAAATGTACACATGCTTCTGGATAAATAAACATTATAAATTAGAAATATTAACCCCTAGTAGGCCACTGAAACAAATTAAAATGAGATAGAAAATAAGAATCGTTAGCAAAATAACAGCATACATTCATGCAAACTTCGCGTTTATAGAATTACTAGATGACCCCCTTGGCTTCGCCCACGAACCAGAGATTTTTTTCGTAAAAATTTCAGAAATTATTGCACACCTCCTAGGGGTTATTGAGTAAAAATAAAAAAAAATTATTTTATTATTCACTCCATAGTTTATTTATAGGTACCGAGTTTTGAGTGAATCGAACCAAGGAAAGATTATTTTCCATACAAACTTTACTACCCCGTTTAATCCCCTCAGAGATTATAATTTCCAAATTTCAATAGCCTATGTCCTATTCTAGGTTCTTAACTATCTACATACCAAAGGAGATCACCCAGGTTGGGCTAATATTTATTTTGCCGGCCAACAAAAAAAAATTATTTGAATAGAACTCAGCATCACAAACATTTTTATTATTACACCAAAGTTCTAAGTCAATTCCCTGATATTATTATTTTGGTTTGATATTTAACCTGAAGTGTCACTCAGCGTAAATGTGAAGCAGTTTTCATTCGTGAAAAGTTTTGTACTAAGTGGTGAAATGGAAGTCAATAGCATATAATGTCTCACGTAAATTATAAAAAGGCTCAGGGAAACAAACAAAAATAAAAAATAATCATTTATTATTATTATTTTACAATCATCTTTTACAGTTCTTCTGCTCTAACAAATAGATCTTCTAGGCCTTCAGCAGGAATGTTTATGACAGGCAGGTGTCTTGCATACCCCATGTACTACCATACTATACACATCACATGGGAGCAGCAGCCGATAGTTCTTCTGCCATTATGGCAAGAGCAATAATAATGCGCAATAGCTTGTCTGCCTGTGAGAGCTCTGTCTATGCATATTATTATACACATTATATGTTCGTAAACGGACATGAAATATAATAAAAATTAGGTTTTACTACACAAATATAATGGATGTTTTGAGTTAGAATATTATCTCACAGACTTGACTTACAGCTTTAGTCTAGTAATAAAAAGTGTTCATTTTGTTACACTCTATTATAATATTAAGTTTAATTCAGGTGGCCGGCACTTTCAAAATTAGCCCAAAAATGTATGGGAGCTGGGTGATCTCCTTTCATTTAAATAACTTAAGTAGTTACAAAGATTTCTTATAACAAACATTCACACAGACTTCCCCATTTATTATAATACTAGAGACCTGCCCCGGCTTCGCACGGTTATTATACGCATAAACCTTTCCCTTGAATCACTCTATCTATGAAAAAAACCGCATCAAAATCCGTTGCGTAGTTTTAAAGATTTAAGCATACAAAGGGACATTGAGATATAGGGACACAGGGACAAAAACACCGACTTTGTTTTATGCTATGTAGTGAAGTAACGATTAATTAACTACTTAAGCCAAAATGCGATTTCTACGGTCAGACCTATGATTAGTTTTTATCTTATTCTTTTGACAGATGTATTCATAATAATCCTCCTGAGTCCCGATATTTTATTACCCATTAACTAACAGCTGCTCTTGTTGTAAACCCTGAAGATGTTCATAAAATGATATCCTTGCAATTTTTATTTGAGAAAATCTTATATCTTTTGACTAAAGGGACGCTTTGATCATTGGCTTGCTTGGACCGTTGAAAAGCTAAAGAAAATCTGACACGAAATTTATAAGTTAAATGGCCCTGATGCTATAGCAAAAATTTAACTACCTATCAAAAAATAAAGAAAATGAGTTTATTAGTTTTTATAGCAAATAAATGAGTCACTTATTATAAATGTTTTTTTTCATGAAATACCGTGACTTCGTTTTCCACCCGCATAATACCCGATCTAAAAGTATCTTTTTGCTTAGTTGTTTTTTTAACCTTTCTTTATCTATTCTATTAGTTTAATTAAATGCTAATTTTAATTTGGTTTCTTTTGATGGTAATTTAATATGTAATAAAGATAGGTTAGTATTTTAAAAATCGATCTTATAAAGTTTCAAACTTAAGCGTATAACGTAGAAGATACAATGTTGAACGATAAAAATTTCTACCACAGATAAAGCTTTATTTTCACTTTTCATCGCAATTTTTTAAATCATTTTCCGAAAGAACCATTTACAATGTATTACAAAATGTAAAAAATATGATAATGAAAAAGTTCTCGATAATGTTACTGCGTGAACAAGAGAAAAAGTATTAATTTTTAAATACATTTTGTGTAGATTTTAAGTAAAGTCTTAACCATTTCAAACACTATAGAGTCGGGGCTTTGGTCGGACGTAAGTTTTAATTAACCGATATCCAATCACCGACGCCGGAACTACATTGACGTCTGAAGCAGGGCTTAAAGTTTTCTTTTCTGAAAGCCAACTTAGCTTCGTAAGACGTTCGTAGCCTTAGTACTACGACTTATCATGATCACATCTTAATATTATAATAAATGGGAAAGTCTGTGTGAATGTTTGTTATAGGTAGTCTCCGTAACTACTTAAGTTAATTAGATGGAATAAGGTATGTAAATAGACCTAGGACCCTTAGGACCTAGAATAATATGGGATAGTAAAGTTTTGAAAAATTAACCTCTGAAGGGGTTAAATGGGGTGGTAAAGTTTGTATGATAAATAAATATTCCTTGGTTCGATGCACTCAGAACTCGGTATAAATAAACTATGGAGTGAATAATTAAAAACGTATTTTTTATTTTTACACTCAATAATCCCTAGGGGTTGTACAATAGATATCTGAAATTGGTGTGAAAAAAAATCTGATTCGCGGGCGTAGTCGCATGGCGCATCTAGTTTATTAAATAAACTAAAAGTACCCGCGACTTTGTCTGTGTAGGAGAAGTTTTTTTTAACCCTAAGCTTTAGTATAATTTTCAGGAAAAGTATAGAAAACGCTGAAACATGTACGGTATTGTTTTTGTGTCTTTATGAAGGAACCAGCATGTAAATTTTGACGGTCTACTACGAACAGCTCTTGAAATACAGAGCATTTCTGTTCTCACTCAACCCCATTTCTGAAACCCTTAGGATGCATATTATTTAATTTCTTTTCTAATTTACTCATAACACCCTAAAAAGAATAAATACTTGCACCAAATTTCTCTAGAGCTACGCATAATGATAATAAATTCTATACTGCCCAATATTAAGTTTTATTTTTGAAGTTGCCTTTGTTGGTCACCAAACTCTTTTTTCGTATCTCTTCCTAAAATTGTGTATAACTCTTCATAAAATGAAACTACTACAGACGTTAAAAAAACGAAAGATAGGTTTAAAAAATTGTATGTGTGAATTTTGGAAATACTTTTGTATTAGGAATTATATGATAAAGCAAGTGGGGCTCCACCTTAGGTGCTGTTTGCACCAGGGATGTTACGAAGCTTCGACTCCGACTCCGATATGTCGGAACCTCCGATTGATATTACACCTCCGGTTCCGACTT
The DNA here is from genome assembly GCA_944547425.1 of Eupithecia centaureata. Classification (NCBI taxonomy): domain Eukaryota; kingdom Metazoa; phylum Arthropoda; class Insecta; order Lepidoptera; family Geometridae; genus Eupithecia; species Eupithecia centaureata. The sequence goes on from OX155698.1 coordinate 6,194,671, forward strand.
CTGTTCCGAAACTTTCAATCGGAGGTTCAAATCGGAGGTCGAAGCCTAGCGGATAGCGGACGATGGTGCGCGGCTGCCGCGGTCAGCACAAACAGGTTTATGCATGTCTCGCGGGGAACTCCCCTCAACGTACTTTTCGTCGTCCATTACTCACTCCACTCACTTCAGAGTTGTCTATTACGCAATAGGGATGATTTGTTTTGTTTTGCACGGCGTTTCAACTAAAGTTAACTGCTTGATTCTGATTTAGACAATGAAGCCAAAATCAAGTGTGATTTGGAACTACTTCGTTGAAGTTTGTGCAGATACGGCAAAGTGCAAAGTTTGTGAAAAGATATATTCACGAAAGGGAGGTACGACTACTTCGTTAAAGGGTCACTTAAAGTCAGTGCATGCTACTGAATACGAAGAATTATTAAAATTAGAATGTGAAAAGAAAAATAGAGTACAACCTTCGACTTCAACGCCTCTTCAAGATGCCAAAAAACAAATAACACTGAAAGAAACTTTGATGAAGAATCAAAAATGGACAAGTTCTAATACTAAATCAATGGAAATAGACAGATTGATTTCTGAGATGATAGCTTTGCAAGATCTACCCTTTAATTTCGTTGAAGGTATTGGATTTCGACGACTTATGCAGCACATTGCGCCGAATTATCAGTTAAGGGGAAGACAGTTTTTTACTGAATATATCTGTAGCGAGTTATATGCAACATTAGCAAAAAAAATTAATGATCTACTGAAACAATTTGAGAAAATGTCTTTTACAACAGACATTTGGAGCGAACCAAGTTCGAATGTATCGTTATTAAGTCTAACAGCGCACGGCATAAATGAAGATTTTAAAAGGCTAAAAGTTATTTTAAAATGCCATACATTCGAAGGAAGACATACAGGAGACCTAATTCAAGAAAAAAATAATGATATGTTGTTGGAATGGGACATAAAAAACGAGAAAATCCACTGTTTTATTCGCGATTCTGGATCTAACATGATAAGAGCAATGAGACTCGCCGGCATTCCTGATGTCAATTGCACCGTACATCAATTACAACTATGTGTGCGAGCTATGTTAAATTGTGATGAAGAAATCAAAAACCTATTAGCGAAATGCAAAAAAATATCGACGCATTTTAATCATTCCCAAATTGCTCAAACTGAACTGCATAGAATACAAAAGGAACAACTTAACCAAGATGCTTTAAGTGTGGTACAGGAATGTAGTACGCGGTAAGTTGTAAAGTTATATGTTTTTGTTTTAAATCTAGAGATATTTTCAAATCAAAGATTAATTTACTTCACAGTCTACAATATAATATTAATATAATATATCCGAAAAAAATTGTCTGTCAAGTCTGTCGGTCAAACCGCAAAATCGATTAAAATTAAACTAAGACTTGCTTTCGTAGGTATATGCCACTCGAAATACATCGTTCAAATACATTTTTTTTACAAAATAAACGAATTTTGTTTAAAAAAATTTTCAAAATTGTTTGAAATTAAATTGTATCAAAAATTGTAACTGTTAGTTATTTATTGGTATTCTTTTTACAGGTGGAATAGTTCCTTTTATATGATGGAAAGAATGATTAAAATACAGGATTCACTATGCCTGTACGCATGTAAGCACAATATCACACAATTATTTCCTGAAGAATGGCTGCAGCTCAAAAAACTGGTGACTATACTACAACCTTTTGAAGAGATTAACCGAAATATGAGTGAAAGTAATACTAGCATCTCATCAGTAATTCCATTAATACACACACTGAAGCACACACTACAAGTAGAAGACAGTAAACCAGACACAAATGAAAAATTTAAAACTATAATAAAATGTGCCATCGACGAATTGAATTCGAGATTCGGGGACCTTCAATCAAATAATTTATTTGCAATAGCTACATATCTGGATCCTCGTTATAAAACCAAATTTTTCAACGAAGTGATTAAAGAGACGGTTGAATCCGAATTGATGGTATTACTTGATGCTGGAAATCAATCTAGAAATGAGGCTGAAAATATTGGCGTTCCTGCAGAAAAACGGGCAAGAATAGCATCACCAGCAGGACCTAGCAATAATAATGTCCAAACCACTTTATCAAATATATTGTTGAGTAGCGATGACGAAGATGATAACACTATATCCAACGAACATGCAGTTTTGGACCGATTCCTTATAATTAAGAGTTTACTTAATGAGTATAATAGAGAAAAACGCATCCACATCAATGAAGATCCATTATTGTGGTGGAAAGTTAATGGAAATACAAAATTCCAACCCCTTCAATCGATTGCCCGCCAATATTTGTCGTGTCCACCGGGCTCAGTAGCAAGCGAACAACTTTTTAGTGGGGCTGGCCTAATCTATGACCCGCTAAGAAATAGATTAGACGGAGACAAAGCTGCAAAACTTTTGTTTATTAAATATAATTTACTACTTTTAGAGTCCATTCATTTAATTTAATTTGTAACTGCTGTTAATTTTTAACGACTAAGTATGTTATGTAAATTTATTTTAAGTAAAGTAAAGAGAATGATTAAATAAATGTTTGTATTTGTACTATAACATTTGATTAAGCCTCCCCTTAACACTCTGCTCATCTCTCTTCTGCCACCACCTTCGACTCCGCCTCCGACTCCGACTCCGACTCCGACTCCGACTCCGACTCCGATAAACCAAAATTTAAAACTCCGACTCCGACTTCGGTTCCGTTAAACCACCTCCGTAACATCCCTAGTTTGCACCATAATATTTTGTTTTATTTTAACCTATACCAACGAACGCTTTCATGCCCGATCTTATTATCTGTGCAGCAAGGTGCAATTTTATTGACAATCTAACGTCAAAGCTGAGACTCCATGCCATTGAGATGACTATAAATTGACAGATTCGTATTAGGGCGGGTTTACACTAGGCAATGATATTAACGTTTCTTATTGAAGGAAAGGTATATCATGGTAATATAAATATTAAGATATTTGTGTGAATAAAGTAAAATCTTTTAAAAAGATTTTTAAGGGCAACGTTTTAGCAGTTCACACAGTATTGTTTTAAAACGACTTCAAAAAAAGGAGGAGGTTCTCAATTCAGCTGTATTTTTTACATGTTAGTGAAAATTTTGTACGTGGTTATAATTTCAAGTAAGTAAGTAAGTAATTTTTTTTTCATTTCTCATTTTCATGTTCATTTCACATTTTCTAGGGTTTGATGATTCTTTTATTATTATAATAATAAAATATTTGATTACAAAAAAAAATAACAGACTGATTCCTATTTTCTGTTTTTTTTTTTTTGATTACAAAAAAAAATAACAGAAAATAGGAATCAGCAAACTTAACTATTATAGGTACAAACTAATTCAAAAAAAATATCACGCCAATTTTACGTAGCTACTTATGGTGAAGCTAAATGTGTGAAGTGTAAGTATGTGCGTGCTAAAAGTATTTAACATTTGTGTAGGTACCTACTTTAAATGTTCGTGTGTTGGTTTATTGTGAACCCACCTTTAACACGTTTCATGTCCGCTGCCCAGTAAAATGTTTATGTTCTGCTCGAGTAGCACATTATTTGCAGTTAGGATCAGATTTTACTATAATAAGGTATAAAACTGTATGGCTGTCTTTATAATGAACATTTGCAGTGGGACTGTATATCTGAAAGTTTTTAACTTCTATCTATAATTTTCTCCCGACAGTACTAGAAGCTTTACCTATAGACAGACATTTTTTTAAAACAATTTAACTTTATGGATGAAATTTATTATTTTCGTTATTTTTTTAATATTAACAACTTACGCCTCGCGGCTTCACCTGCGCGAAAATTAATGAAAAGTAAGCCCATATTTTATTCCAGACCTACAACTTAATAAATTCAGCCCGATTCGTTCAGTTATTTTAGCTTGAAGAAGTAACAAACATCCATCCAAACTTTCACATTTATAATATTAGTGTGATGTACATTTTTTAATTTTAATTTCTTTTTCTTTTTATACTTTTTATAATCTTTTTTCAATTTCTCAATTTCTCCCTTGCGCAGTCGGGTTAAAACAAACAAAGCGGTCACTCATCAGGACACAATTCTTAAGAACGCACTCACGTCATAAAAACAGGTAGCATAGGCACCGCTTCAGGGCCGAATCAAAGGCAAGCCCCTTCCCTCGCTCTCACTTACTAATTAATTAGCGACGATCACACCCTACCTCACTTAGGGTTGACACTTCAAGAAATTTGAAAGGATGATGAGAAAAATTGGGATTTAACGGCTTGAACCGGTGGAATTACGAAGATGACGGTTGATTTAGGAGGATATGCGCGCTTGAAGGGTTCCGTACAATTATGTATAAAAACAAAAAAAGATCATGTCAGTTGTAGGTATGGAAGCCCCTTAAATATTTATTGTATTCTGTTTTTTTAGTTTTTGTTATTATTGTTGCGGATAGAAATACATCGTCTGAGCAAATTTCAACTTGCTAACTAGCAACGGTTCATGAGATACAGCCTAGTGTCAGACAGACAGACAGTCGAAAGAACAGTGGAGTCTTAGTAATAGGGTCCCTTTTTACCATTTGGGTACGAAACCCTAAAACATATTGTATGGACTTCGCCTAGCATGGTTAAGGTCCTGAAGAAATGCATGAAAAAACGACATGAATATTAGGTACTCTGACATTGTGAAAAATCATCAGCGAACACGGCACACAATAAAATAAGTTGAATTGAGAACCTCTTCCTTTTTGCTTCCGACAGGTATTGATTAGTTGAACTTCCTCTAGACTGTTTGCAACTGTCTGCAGTTAGCTCAATTGTAAAATCGTTCAACACGAGATATTTACCATGATTGGACTTCAGTGTTGGAAACCATGATAGTTTTAAAAGTTATATAGTTAGCTCAATTGTATTTACTAGTTTTAATTCGTTTCTATTCCTTGATTATGATTTTCATTGTTAATAAAATATATCTTTCCTTTTTGAAGTCGATAACAATTATTTTTAAGCGGCTTCCGCAAGGAGACCTGTATAATTACCTACCTGTTGATTTATAGGTATTTCGCTTAGACAACACCTTTACGATTTTTATTCCTTTCTGGCAGAAATAGATGTTCTTTCGTGTTATTTGTCAAGCTTACACCTATTAATCTACGCCGTGTTTTATTTAACATTTTGATGCCGACGCTTTCTGCGTTCCATAAAACAGATGCGTTTTTTGCGCTCGCACGTGGCGTCACTTCTTAAGTGGTTTTTCGGTTTCATATAGTTAATAATACGCATACCTATTTAGTGAGTTCGTATTTAAATAATTATCACCAAGATTTAGATGACTTAGATCGTTTATTAAGAAAACAATTTGACCTTGTTACCTTATGTGTCTACCAATATACCTATATTATTTCGACGGCAAATTCGGATTATAAAAACTTTTCATTTTTGAAAATGTATAACAGAATATTTTGTTTATCAGTTCATTACTGCAAAAAATACTCACCTTAAAAGCGCAAAAATACGTAATAGGTAAGTATTTAAGTAAATACCAATATAAATATGTTTCTTTATTTTAAAAATATCATATACTTTACCGCAGTTGCCAACCCTAGCGATAATTATGACACTCAAGTCGACCACGTGTCGCATTTATCAGACGTTTTAAACCTTCAGCATATGCAATAAGGTTGAAATCTCATTGATGAAGACGAAGGACTCTGAAGTGAATTAAAAATATGAATACTTTACGTTGCGACGCGCGTCGTGCTCGTTTTATGTGTTTTTTGTTCAGTTCACGGTCATGGTTTCTATGCTACTTGTAGCATGAAATATTCACCACACTAGAACATCTAACTGGAATACATATCTAACTTCATTAAAAACGAAAATTACAATCACGGAATAGGTAGAAAAAGTAGGTAATTCTAGGACCTATAGGTATTTGCATAATTGAACCAATTGAGTTAACTGCAGACGGTTGCAAACAGTCTAAAGGTAGCTCAATTGATCCATGTCAATACCAGTCGTCGCGTCCCCAAGACACTGGCTGCATTACCACGCTGTATGGCAATGCTGATGCGCTGAGCCAGATACTCACCAGCTCTCGGGTCACGCGTCGCATCCACCAGACGTTCAGATATTTTTTTTAATTTCAATTCTAACTTCTCTATCTAGACGATCTGCCAATAAATTTATATTATTAAAATAGTATATCCCGGGACTTTCAAGCGTTGTTTCTATGGAAACGTTTTCAGGCTATTTCTATCCCATGGGAACTGATTTATGGGATGAATATTAGGAATGGTATACAGGATGTCCCATAATGAGTGGATAACCTGACAGGTGCTTATGCGCCAAGTCAAGGCCAATCAGAAACAATTTTTATTTTTTTGCTAACTTGACCCGTTCGGATAATGTTTAATATTTTGTAAATTTGGAAAAATTTGTACCTCTGTTCACGTTTTTGAACTTTGTGCCTTCAATTTTAATATTTTTTAATTTTTATTTTTGGAAAATACTAAAGAAAAACAGTTTTTTTGAACACCGTAAGAAATATTTTGGTAACTAGGACCAGTAATTTTCAAGGCAGGTTTAAAGTAGAAAATTTTAATTTTTCATATTTTTATGCGAAGTTTGAGCTGCTGTGGTCAAAAAAAAGATAAGGAAACCTAAAATGCCAGGTACTTTAAAAACATATCCATTTCAAGAGCATCCTAAAATGATAATAAACTTTGAAATTTTGTAGGGTAAAAAACTGAGATATTGCTACTTTTGTGCCAAAAGGGGCCAAAGCTACTAACAATAATATTGAACCAACACATCAATAAAATATCTTTTTCGCCTTACTCGTTCTAAAACGGTTACTTTGCTACTTAAAAACAGTGTGTGAAATCTCATCATCCATACAGCAATGTTTGAAAACGAACGTTGTCAATCAGTGCGTCCTACCCCTGTGAACCTACGGAGCTGAGACGTGGACTCTCACGGTAGGGCTGGTCCACCAGTTCAAAGTCGCTCAGCGAGCTATGGAAAGAGCTATGCTCGGAGTTTCTCTGAAGGATAGGACTCGTAATGAATACATCCGACAGAGAACCAAAGTAATCGACATAGCTCAAAGAATTAGCAGGCTGAAGTGGCAGTGGGCCGGCTATATCTCATGAAGAACCGACAACCGTTGGGTTAAACGTGTTCTTCAGTGGAGACCGCGACTTGGCAAACGTAGTGTAGAACGACCTCCGACCAGGTAGGATGACGATCTGCGAAAGCCTGCTGGCAGATGCTGGATACGTCAAGCTGAAGACAGGGTGCTATGGCGCTCATTAGGGGAGACTTATGTCCAGCAGTGGACTAATATTGGTTAATTTTTTCCGCATCGTTTTAGACTCGACGTCGAAGTTATATTAAGTTATAATAAATTAAATTAAGTTATAGTATTTATAGGGAATAGGTTTTTTGTACACCAGTTCCTTCAAGTTGCCCCAGTAAAAGAAATCCAATGGGTTCAAGTCCAGCTACCGCGCTGGCCACTGGGAAGCGCCACCACGCGTAACCCATCTGTTTGGATACGCTGAATCTAAATAACGCCGTTTCTGAACGGCTTAGAGTACTGGACACCCGTCATTCTGTAGTTTGAATGCAGTTGGAATCTTCTTTCCAAATTCATACCACCAAATTCGTACTCATAACACAAACTCTCTTTACTTTCGGCTAGATTATTGTTTATTATTTATCAAAATATTTCCTATTTTCCAGCATGAATCAGCAAAAATAGATTTCCTTCACTATTTATAAGAAGCAATGTAATCATTTTAGAACGAGTAAGGCGAAAAAGATTTTTTATTGATGTGTTGGTTCAATATTATTTTTAGTAGTTTTTGCCCCTTTTGGCACAAAAGTAGCAATATCTCAGTTTTTTACCCTACAAAATTACAACGTTTATTATCATTTTAGGATGCTCTTGAAATGGACATGTTTTTAAAGTACCTGGCATCTTAGGTTTTCTTATCTTTTTTTTTAACCACATCAGCTCAAACTTCGCATAAAAATATGACAAATTAAAATTTTCTACTTTAAAAATGCCTTGAAAATTACTGGTCCTAGTTACCAAAATATTTCTTACGGTGTTCAAAAAAACTGTTTTTCTTTAGTATATTACAAAAGTAAAAATTAAAAAATTATTAAAATTGTAGGCACAAAGTCCAAAAATGTGAACAAAGGTACAAATTTTTACAAATTTACAAAATATTAAATATTTTCCAAACGGGTCAAGTTAGAAAAAAAATAAAAAATGTTTCTGATTGGCCTTGACTTGGCGCATAAGCACCTGTCAGGTTATCCACTCATTATGGGACACCCTGTATACTTACTCTATTTATAAGCAAAACAACAGATACCCCAAGCCTACTTACGTCACCAATGTAATAATCTTAAATACATATATAAATGAATTCTTCCCTTGAATGAAAGTTCTCTTGGTCACGTTATCACGCGTGAACCGTGGACCGATTTTGCTAATTTTTGTTGTGTTTGTTATTGTTAGTAGAAGGTTCTTATGAAAGAAAAAGAAAAGAAAAAAGCGCGGAAAATATTAATAATAATTAAGACAGGGCAACATAGTTATAAATAGTATAGAAAGTATAATAGGTCATTTATTAAACAACAGTATACGTAACCAGTCTCCGTGAGTTTCATTTATCCGCAACTCATCATTACAATGCTTTTGTTGCAGGTTCATAGCGATGAAGTGGCGCGTGTAGCAAGCGGAATGGCGGGAATGCCTATACTCGGCAACAGCGTAGGGGCCGGCGAGCTGCGCGACAACCGAGGTATTACAAACAAACAAACATACACACGTGTTCTTGAGTGGAGACCGCGACTCGGTAAACGTAGCGTAGGACGCCCTCCGGCCAGGTGGGATGACGATCTGCGAAAGACTGCTGGCAGATGCTGGATGCGTCAAGCTGAAGACAGGGCGCAATGGCGCTCATTGGGGGAGGCCTATGTCCAGCAGTGGACTAATATAGGTTGATGATGATGATGATGATGAAACATACACACACTCACACACACATACACATACACACGCCGAAAGTTAGTCTATGATACACAAACATACTATATTTACATTTATTGAAATAAATCTGAACAATTCAGTCATTCCGCAAATCACCGGAAAAGATTTCCCAGAAGCCCTTCAAATACACAACTAGTACGTCAACAAAACTCTTGACTCGCCGTAAAACACAGGCGAGGAAATAAGGAACAAGTCTCACAAGGAGTCCTAAGTAAACATTGACCCGAGTTCATTAGGAAGCTACAGGTTTTTCTCGTGAATGACCATAGTAGGTGCTTACTTTATGCTTCAGATCAGATTTCACTATGATCTCGCTTGTGGAAGACTGTACCTGGATACGTCAAATACATTCAAATCAAATCACTTATTTCAGAAAGTAGGCTACAATATTCTTTTTATCAACAATAGACCTTCGTTTGACCACAATCTCACCTGATGGTAAGTGACGACGTGGCCGAAGATGTATCACGAAAGTCTAGAAGACACCTATTCACTCTCGTCTTGAAGAGACTCGGGTTGTAGTTGTCCGGGAAAGCTGAAGCAGGCAGCGCATTCCATTCCTTAGCGGATTTAGCGGTACGAATGACAAAAGTTGGAGGAGAATCGCTTAGTTCGGGTGGATGGGATATCCACAAGGAAAGGGTGGTAATGCGCCGTACGCCTACTCGTCCTGGAGTGGAAGGGAGATGGTGGAATCAGGTCGTGAAGTTCCTGTGAGCATTCTCCGAAATGTAACATAAAAAAGATCGAGAGGCAAGCGACCTTGCGGCGGTGTTCAAGACTTTGGATCTTAGCTTCCTCAAGGTACTGCTCGCCAATAAGTCTGAAAGCTCTACGTTCTATCGAGTCTAGGGCCGCTAGCTGATACTTAGCCGAGCCATCCCAAACGTGGCAGCAATACTCCATACCAGTGCTTGGTATAATGATACAAGCTGTCCCGGTATTAAGTATTACTGCACCTTGTTTAGGATTCCTAGCTTCATTTAGATCCATAGTCCATACAACGACATGTTTTGCAATACAAAGACAAAAATTAAGCGTATCTAGTAGAATACGTTAGTTCTTGATCGCTTCTTCGAACACGTTGTATCTGTAGAAACGTTAAAAGGGCATTTCATCCAATTTTCGGCGGGATTTAAACCTGCGAACCTTCCTCAGTACGGGATGCGCCTACCAATTGAGACACGAAATCAAGTAACCAAGTCGAAAATATTTGCGATCTTCTACGGACTCTAGCGCCATAAGCTCAACTTACAGGGAACTTTACTGAGGGAAGGACGCGGGTTCAATTCCCACCGAAGTGTTAATTTTTGCGATATTATTTGATTTCTTACCTATTTCCCCTTCAGCCACTTTGGTAACTAACTGATTTGTAACCAGTTACTTAAAAACAATTTTCTTCACTGATTTGTAACCTCTATGTCATTATTTTTAGTGATAGATATAGGTTTAAAACTGTACTAATGTTAATCCGTGTTGTCCCAACAGAAGCAAGTAACCGATCGTCGAGCAGCGGCTCTCGCCGTGGTTCTTCTCCGCATAGAGCCCCGGTGAGTACTATTACAATAAGGCTGGTATGTCCCATTGCTAGGCAGAAGCCTCCCCTGGTGAATGAAATAGGTCCTACCCTGGTGAGTACACCAGGCTTCAATGGCCATTGCATCCTATCCATAGATTTGAAATTACGTAGGCCATTGAAATTTATTTTATTTATTTATTTTTCTTAGGGAAACAAAAAGCTTTAGAACTACAATATAAAATACTTAACATTAGAAAAATAAGCTAGGCAGTTTCCACAAATAGAAAGAGAATAAAATTATCCAAGAATACAAAAAGAGGAAAAAAAAGAAAAAGAAAATACAAGTTTATAAAGTGTAAAGGAGCCATATCAATCTTTTCACTGGGAAAGGGATTAGTTCATAGTTTACACATACCTACAGAATGTTAATAATAGTATATTCAATTAATTATACCTGTCAGGTAAAAGTTAATTTGTGTATATTAAATTGTAAATAATAATTAAATGTGTTGTAAGTAATAAAAATATTATATTAGTTATTAATTCTAGCAGTAAATAGGTTGAGATCAGGAGGGTTTTTGTGTTTTGCCAAAGAAACTATTATTAATTATTTTTTTAAAAACATTAGGTCTTGATGTGAAAATATCAAAGTTGGCCGTGCTGTAAGTAGTGTTGAAAAGAGCAGCAGTTCGATGCATAAATGAGTTCTTTCGATAATTAGTTGCACAGGTAGGTACATGCATTTTTAGGTAGTTGCGTCTCGTGGAAGCACGGGTTGGGGCTGTGATCCCGATATTAGAAAGAAGATGCGAGCAGTCAAGCCTATCAAGAAGAATATTATGCAAGAATGTGAGGTCGGCGGCATCTCTCCGAAGTTTCAATGTTAGAAGATGGTGATGCTTGCAGCTTTCAACATAGTCATGATCAGGAATGTATATTTTGTGTTTATAATTTAGGTGCCTTAGAAATTTTCTTTGTACTTTATCTAGATTGTTAATGTATTTATTATACTGCGGATTCCAAACTTGCGAAGCATAATCAAGTTTACTTCTAACCAACGAGCAATATAGAATTTTAAGAGATTTTGTAAACTTAAAATCTTTAGTAATCCTCAGTATAAACCCAAGCGTCTTCATGCTGTTCTTGATGATGTGGTCAATATGCTTGTCGAACAAAAGCTTAGAGTCAAGGATCACGCCCAGGTCGACCACTTCGTTGGTTTTAATAAGTGTTTGATTATTAATTCTATAATCGCGTGTTATGGGGTGTTCGGACCTAGTGAACGTGACACTGTGACATTTAGAAATATTGAGCTCCAGCTTATTAGATAGGCAATAGCTATGTAGGTTATCTAAGTCTTTCTGGAGAAGATATGTATCATCGATGGACTTGATCTTTTTATAAATTTTCATGTCATCAGCAAAAAGTAAAAAGTTAGTATTGACAAAGCATTTGTCGATGTCGTTTATAAATATGACAAATAAGAGAGGGCCCAAAATAGAACCCTGTGGCACTCCTGATGTTATCAACGTCGGCGACGACGCAAATCCGTTCAGGACAACAGTCTGACATCTATCCCGGACATAAGAAACAAACCACCTATGGAGATCACCCCGAATACCTGCTGCCAATAACTTTCTAAGAAGTATAACATGGTCAATTTTGTCGAAAGCCTTGCTATAATCAGTATAGATGGCGTCAACTTGACCACCTGATTCCATACCAGAGGATAGAGCATCGGTAAAAGAAACTAGGTTACTGACGGTAGATCTACCCCTTAGGAAGCCATGCTGCTGTTCCAAGAAAGTTTGCTTAAGCGATTTGTGGATTTGATCACTCACTATTTTTTCCAGGACTTTTGCTAGAACACATAGCTTTGATATCGGCCTGTAATTTATAACTTCTCGCTTAGGGCCCTTCTTGTGTATAGGTGTGATGGTCGCTGATTTCCAAATACGAGGTACTATTGCTTCATTCAAGGAGCGCCTGAATAGCAGTGAAACTGGAAGCGCTAGACTACCTGAGCAACGTGATATGAGACTAGGGTGAAGTCCATCAGGCCCCGCAGACTTGTTACAGTCAAGGGTTTTTAGTAGTTTTTGTACTTTTGACTCTACAATTTCAACTTTGCTGATATCAGAGATAGAATCAACAATAGGATCAGTGAAAGAGGTAACAGAATCTGGAGGTTGCTTTTGTAGGAAGGTTGATTTGAAAAAATCAGCAAACGCATCACAGATGCTAACTCCGGAAGTAAGGTTTTCACCATTAAACAACATAGACGACGGATAAGAGTTATTTTGCTTGTTAGCTTGAACGTAAGACCAAAAAGCTCTGGGGTTGTTACGGATGCTGTCTTCAACCGAGTGAATATAATTGTTGTAACAATCGTGCTCGACACGCTTAGCGCGGTCCCGTAAAATCCTAAAGGAGTTATTGTCGGAAATATTGTGGTAAAGTTTAAACTTATTATAATGTTTGTTTTTCTCCTTGATTATCTTAATGAGGGCTGGGGAGTACCAAGTGGGATAACGACTGGATCGAGTAATTTTAGAGGGTATGAATTTATCTCTCAGGTCGATCAACAGCTTGTTAAAACTGTCTACAGCCTCATCAATGGAACCACACATTAAGAGACCGTACCAATCTTGTTCGTTAAGATTCTTACAAATAGCGTCGTAATCTCCTTTTGAATAACAGTGCTTGGTCCTTGACATGGGCTTAAGTGTGGGTAAGGTGACAAATTTTGGGTGACAGATAAGTGCAGGGTGGTGGTCGTCTTCTTCTAAGAGTGGGTCAAAGCATCTAGACACCAGGATGTCGTCTGAACATAATATAAGGTCAAGAATTCTGTCAAGTTTATTTAAGACGTCGTTATATTGGTTTAAATTACACAGATTCATTAAATCTGATAATTCCGCTTGATTGGCTACGGTTAGGGACAGAGTAGGTGTTTTAAAAAGATGTTCGGTAGATGATGCCCATTTCACACAGCTCAGATTGAAGTCGCCCGCTAAAAGTAATTTATCATTAGGGTGCTCAGATGATATCCGTAAAACATTTTCCGTATAATTTGCGAGTTGTTCTGAGAAAGACGACCCTAGGTTCTCGTCACATAAATACAAACAACAGATATGCAGAGTTAACGGATTATTAGTACTTCGCGATAGGTTAATAGATACCCATATGTCTTCTGCTGAAGAGGCCACTCCGGGCGCCCGAATGCCGTGACGTCACGTCGAGTAGCGATAAGAACGCCACCGCCCCTTACCTGCTTAGTGCGAGAATAGTCTCGGTCGCGTCGCCATACCGTGTACATATCACTGAATAATTCCTCAATCCTAATACCGTCAATAAGCCAAGTTTCCGTTAATATTATTACGTCGTAGTTACATTGCTGTAAATTTCTTTTTAACTGAACCGTTTTTGTTCGCAAACCCCTAACATTTTGGTAATAAATGTTAAAACACATAAAACACAAACCAGCCAAAACTTGTTTGGCTGGAGAGTGCAGTGAGTGTATCAAAACAAGTTAAATTCAATGAATTAATGTTAGAGGTTTGCGAACAGTTCAGATAAAGAGACAGCTTGTGCAAATTACGCCGTAATAGTAGGTAAGAATAGGCGAGCGTGCAGTTTAACGATGACTTGATTTGTTTACAATCAAGGTTGAATGACATTATTATTAGACGGTAAGTTGGAGTCAAGAATGCACACGAGTAGATACTATTTAGGCTAAGGCAACCTATGGTAAGTTGTTCAAGTCCACCTAGGTATTTTTTAGGTTTTAAAAAAAATATAGCATCCGACTTGAGGTAGTTATTGACTAGTGCAACACAAACACCAAGATCTATTCTGAGCACAAGTGCATGCGGAAAATAAATTATGTAACAGGTTTTCTTACAGACCTTAGTTCTTGTGATGTGTGTGGCAAACACATACTTAAAAACAACAAAGTTCGATATAACTACTGCTCGTAGGTACCATGGGTATGATAGATTATCATATATTTTATGTATTCTAATAATAAGGACAATTAAGTAGGTCAGTCTATTTGGTAAACTTTTCTTTGAGCATAGGTTAGACACATTATATTTATAGTACATTACAATTATTTTAGTAGGTATAGGTATGTAGGTAAGGTAGGTACATAGGATAATATTATTGTAATTTAGAGGTAGGGTAATTATAGATAATAGGTAGTGGTTAGGTATATTTATTTTGTTAGATTGATATGGCTTTGACAAAGTAGGTAAGTAAACAAATCTGGTTAGGATATTTCTTATAAACAAACACAAAAATATAAAATAGGTTAGCATGTGGAAAAATAGTCATTTAAGTTTTAGAAGGTCACTTTCACTGTACACTGCGATGATCGGCGAGGTATCATTTTTCCGGGTTAGGATCTTACAGTTTTGGACCCAGACATGATTGATGTTTTTTTCCTTTGCCAGCGTTTTTACCTTGGTAAGGAGTTGTTTGTTTTCCCGCGTTAGATGGTCATTTATATATACTCTATTTGTATTTCCTGTGAATCCTAAATCTTCGGCGGTCATCCCATTCTTGCGTGCCCTGGCCGCCGCTATGAAGTTTTCCTTTGTATATCTTCCGAGGAATCCGAGAATGATATTTTTTTGATCTGAAGCGGATTGAGCCCTTACTACAAAGTTTATATCAGATTTTGATATTGTTTGGCCTAGGGTCTCGCCAATTTTACAGACTAATTCAAGTAAATTTTCCTTTTTCTTCAATGGGATTCCCTTGATTTCAATATTATTTATACGCAATAGCTGCTCTTTATTACGTAGGTCGCTGGAAAGTTTAGCGAGGTCTACCTTTAGTTGGGGGTAGTCATCATTCGATGAAGACCGTGATTCGAGGGATTCAACTCTTTTTTCCACTTCTCCAATCTTCAGACTGTTTTCGTCGACTTTATTTTTCATGCTGCACATCGAGGTTTCGAAGTTCTGGAAGTTTTCTTTTAGTATTTGTAATTCTTGCACAATGGGAGGTAGTTGTTCGAGTCTCGTATTTATCCCACTGATTCCATTGCGTAGTTCCTGTAGGACCAGGTCCAGGGTCGCCGTTGAGGATGAGCCAGAATACAACACAGTAGGCGATAGCTGGCCTTGGTTGGTCTTGCAGTTCGTACATTGCATAGTAGACTGCCGAGCTGGTCCCAGCTTCCGATAGTTCGATTCCGTTATGTTTGCACACGAAAAACAATAGCACAGGGTACATTTGGAGCACCTAACTCCATCCGAGAAGTTATTTTTGCAGATTGGACAAGAGTACATTGTATATTTTGTGTTGGAGGATAATTTGTGAGATGATAATAATCGCGCTGCGAAATGGGTTTCATATGTCAATAGGGTAGATGACTGGGGTATGAAAAGTGGGGACTCGTGACATCACGTCTTTCTATAAAATTTCACAAGGCGTGACGTCACGAGGTCGTGTAACCCCCTTTATCATGGTGATTTTCTGTTTGATTGACAGAAGAATATTTTTCTAAAATCTAACTGACGACGGACTAATTCGATTTGTAAGCCCCTATTACAATGAAGATGGTGTTTCCTATTTCGGGGAAAAACCTGGCCCTAGTGAATGATATAGGTCCATAAATGTGGATTAATCAGTAAAACGATTGATAGAATGAATAAAATAGTCCTCATCGCAACTTTGTTTATTTCATCGTTATCAATTACACATATTCGCATTGTACTACTCGTATATACAGAGATGCAGTACAACGATTGTTAGAATTAATATTTGCCAAACTGAAAACTTTTAAGCTTCTACCACTGAGTATAAAAATTGAATTCAAAAATTTCTCGTAGCTAATGCTACGACGTTGGTGCTACGCCGTAGCTCATGGGCTACGGCGTAACACCAACGACGCATTAGACCGTAGCTTACGTTAACGTAGACATATCTTGCTACGATAATTAGCTTCTTTACTGTGATTCATCCGAGAAGATTATTTATTAACTTTTTAGACGCTATATTTGTACTAATTTAGGACCCCCAGGGATTTAATGTTGCACGTGTAAATGTGTGAAATGGGAAAATATAAAAACAAGGTATAAGATAAATACCCAATATATCGTCTTTAGTAAGTAAAACGCGAAAGCGTCTTGACGCAACGATGTTTCTTAACGGCGCTTTAAAATCGCATCTGTGTGGAGGAGGCTTTAATTTGCAAAACATTGAATCCTTGTTAGTGACGTAAGTCTTTAATGCCATATCTTATATGAGCTGTACTAATGCTTGAAATAAATTTACTTTTATTTTATTATTTATTTACATCTTTTGTGCAAGGACCAGGAGACATCCGAGGCCAAGCCTGAGCTGAGCGCTGTGCCCGCGCGGCCTCGCCCCACCAGCTATGAGCGGGAGTTCAGCGAGAAAGTGCACACTATGGTGAGTACCAATAAAACGGTGCGTTTATGGCAAATGACGGGGTTCATCATCATCAACTTATTAACTCCACTGCTGGACACCTTCATCATTATTTTTACTATACTATATTATTATAAATTAGTCTACTTCTGGACATAGGCCTCCCCTAATGAGTGCTAAAGCGACCTGTCTTCATCTTGCCGCATCCAGCATCAGAATTAACGGGGTTGCGATTTGATGTTTTATACTGTAAAGGGAATAAATATCATAAGTAATAAATATTAATAATTATCAGGCACCGGCTGTACCTCACGACTTCCTCCGCGTACCTATAATTAGATGTTTTTGTCTTTTAGTATCTACCCACAGCTTTACACGTATTGTTTCTATGGAAACGTCTCAAGGCTATTTCTATCCCACGGAAACTGAGTTATGGGATAAAATGAACTACGTAGAACTACGCATATTAAAAATTACAGCCCGATCTGTTCAGAAGTTTTTGCGTGAAAAAGGAAGAAACATGCATTCGTACATCCATACTAACAATCGCGTTTAAAATATTTAGTATGGATTTTCCTGCCAAGCCAATGGAAGATTATAATATGATATAAACAGAGAGCCTGTTGCATTTCTGAAATTGCACAAGAATTTACAATTGTCGCGTCTTCGGTGTAGTACGAACAAAGGAATGCTCAAACACATGCAGGAAATACGACTTCCTAATGGGAATGTGAATGTTTATAGTTTTCCTTTGATCATTCTTCCTTTGCCTGCATTTTTGAATTTATAAAAGAAATTTCGCGTAAAAATGTCCATATGAAATATAAAAATGAAACCCGGTTTCCTTTGGTCACGCCTTAACTTGAAAATGACTTTAGCGATTTCGTCGATCTTTTTTTTTAAGTTTTCTAATTACTCTGTTAAAGGTTCTTACGAAAAGAAAACTGTAGAGAATTAAGCAGAAATAAAATAAGTTTGAAATTAAAAAAAGCCATTAAGCTTTCTAATTTATATTAGAAAGCATGGCTTTTTTTAAGTTTATACTTAGCAATTATTTTAACTTCGCGAGGTTAAGTTTTTGAAAAATTTAAATTAACCGAATACAACAAAATGTCTGCTAGTTTTAAAGACTTCAGTGATGTTGAAGCCCCACACTTCCTGATTTTTTTCAAAGAACGCTTAAATAAATAACACTATCTTGCGTAGTTGGGTAAATAGGAACAAAGATATCTTCGAGTGGAGGAAGAGACACACGACGTAACTTATTCGTCGAATGATCTAGCTGACGTAAATAACAATGGCCATTATTGCCAGCGATAGGTACAATCGTCTGTGGAGTTGATCCTTACCTTTCAGACTATTAAGAGCCAGTGTTTCATTTTCAGCGCAAGGCTATTTTCCCAACATACACTGCATGGCAGTTATTGAAGCACCAACTGAAATTGCATGTCAGTTGTAGAAATCGACATATTTTCAATTTTGCCGTACAGATTTCCATTTACAAAATTCCATTAACAAAAAGAAAAACTTACTGACGTGAAATTGAATTCGTTGGTGGCTTAATTTAAATAAAAAATTCAACAATAGTTCCATAAACCGTTGGTTTTGTTTCATACATACTTACATAGACTCATGCTTTTTTCCCAGAGGGGTATATCTATGTCGCAGTCGCATTATCGTTAAACCGCCGCATTTCAGAACGGCCCTGTTTTTGATAACAGCTAGCCGTAATTTAATATGGCGGATTATTACAAAGACAATGGATTTCCACTTAATCTATACATACTTACTCTCTTACCTCAATCACTCTCATCACTTTCTTCATACAACTACGTCAGTTTAGGGTACTTATCCTGGTCATAAGTACTTGACTTGGTCAGAGAACGTTCGCCGAGGTCTTGCCCTCCCGACTGTACTATTCAAAGTCAAAATCAAAGTCAAAGTTTACTTCGTCAACCTGCATTCATACATCCTCTTTATATGCCCTAAATTTTGCAGCGACTTCACCATCTCCAAGAAGTTAATGTCAATTACAACGCTTAATTTCTAGATTATTTTCTACTTTTACACCACACCGCTCTCTTAACACACTGTTTCTTAATCTATCTACTAAAGTAACATCACACATGCTTCTCAAAGCTCCACTGCGTCATTCCACTTCTCGATGAGAGTCCATTGTGTCTTTTTTGTAAATTAGTACACTTATGTCCTTCACAGGCTTCCCTCAGCGGTGGCGGGGTAGTGACACACACGGCGCCGTCGTACGAGGAGCAGCGAGCAAGCCCCGCGCTGCTGAGTCGCGGGGCCAGCGGCACACCGGGCGGGCGCAGTGTGCGGGACGACGGCTACTGCTCCGCGAGTAGCACGCCGCGCGCGTTCGGTCAGTCACAAGACGTGTGTCTAGTACATAAGTTACAGCTTACAGCGGTGGCGGGGTAGTGACACAGACAGCGCCGTCGTACGAGGAGCAGCGAGCCAGCCCCGCGCTGCTGAGTCGCGGGGCCAGCGGCACACCGGGCAGGCGCAGCGTGCGGGACGACGGCTACTGCTCCGCGAGCAGCACGCCGCGCGCGTTCGGTCAGTCACAAGACGTGTGTCTAGTACATAAGTTACAGCCTACAGCGGTGGCGGGGTAGTGACACATACAGCGCCGTCGTACGAGGAGCAGCGAGCAAACTCCGGGCTTGTGGGAAACGGGGCGTGTTGGTCTAGCGATACTCGGTGTGTCGCTAGTCCCATACGCCCCGTGATCCGAGGGCGCGCGCAGATTATGATCAAACGTGGAGGACGTTTCCCCTCATTATTCAAGCTTCTAACTTCCAAGCATGCATTTTTCTATCAACAGAATCGCTGCCTTCCGTTTTGAAGAAATTAGATGCCATTGAACCTTATTTCAACCTTTATACTTTATACTGTCTAGCACGCGGGACAATGTACTATCTATAGTAATCTCGTAAATCAGTTTTTCATTACTCATACTCGGAAAGTAGGTGAAGATGCCTGAAGAGCGGGTTGAAAGTGATACTTTTCCGCCCTAGGGAGAATCGTTTTCAACTGATAGCTATGACGTTACTATTGAACCATGATAAAGGCAGAATAAAAGCTGAAGCTAAAAAAAAAATCCCTTAGCGACTATTCACTGAATTCAAAAAATACGAAAGACAAGGCAGTATGGCTTTGTGGCTTTCGCCTGTCCTAGATGGACTTATAAATAAAAAAAAATAGCGGCAATTTGATTAATTTGTTTTCTCATGTTTTTTATTTATATTTCCTTGTATTCGTAATGAAAAGCAGTGTTTACCTCGGGTGAAAGTAACTTATGTAGTCCCTCGAACCCCGTCTCGGGACTAAATAAGTTACTTTCAACCCTTGAGTAACAATTGTAACAGTTGTGAACGGTTGTGGCCAGCGATTTTTTTAGTATTGCTTATGCTGAGTACATTGACTATGATTGACGTGATTTGAGCCATCTGACAGGAATAAAAATAATGAAAAAAATACACAGTTATCGAATTAGTAATACATTTCAACGCGGCAATGAGCCGGCTCCCATTTTCGGCTTTTTGGTGACGATTTAGATTTTAAGGAAATTTATAATTTTCTAAATACTATAGTTGTAATTTGCCCTTGTTGTTTTTGCTTCTTTATCAAACCATAACCTTAATTAGGTATTCAAATACAAAACACACTCTGCCCTATCGTGACGGCTTGGATTTTTTGGTAATTGATAAAACTGTAAAACTATTTTTATTTTGCCCTTTTATTGTTTTTGCTTCTCAATAATTAATCAATACAAAAACCTGTATCATTAAAATATAAAACCAGGTAGTTAGATACTCCAATATTCTGCACCGGCAATAAACTAAAGTTTCACACTTAACCGGACGGAAGTGAAAAAAACTTGCAGCGAGAAAGTGAAGAGGCAATAAAGCTAAAGGGCTTTTCACCACCTTCAAGATTTAATAATGGAACTAATCTTTAGCTAAATCTTTAGCTCAGATTAGCACCTCAAATCCATCTTATAGCACGTCATCATGATCATCAACCTATATTAGTCCACAGCTGGAAATAAACCTCCCCTATAGAGCGCCATAGCGCCTTGTCATCAGCTTAACGCATCCAGCATCTGATGCCAGCAGCCATTCACAGATCGTCATCCCACCTGGCTGGATGGCGTCCTACACTTTTGTCATGTCGCGGTCTAATCAAAAAAAGTAAACATAATGCTGAGACATGGGCATTTTGACCCGATTCATAGGTCTCTGATCAATCTTAAAATAGGTTTTTCTTTATTTGTATCATATAGGTATATGATACGTGTTTCTTGATAGAAACAATAACAAATCGACTAATTACAATATCTAATTCTAATGTGTATCTTCCAATTCGCGCTTTTTACAAACGAATATCTAATAAAGACCTTTAATTTACTTTTTTAATAAAGACCGGTAATTTTCTTTTTTTCTTACTTGCTTTCTTAAGAGATGTACGACCTACCTCTCACTTTCTTTTTATAATCCATGTCCCAAAAATATTCGTGTAAATAAGCCATGAAAAAATTCTGATCTCATAACCATCCTTGCCTCAGGCGTGGAGCAAATAAGAATTCAACCATCGGATTTCATCCGTAAATACGAATTTGAATTACCTTAGGGCTGCCACCTACGTAATTAATAAGCTGGGCATTTAAAATTAAGGTAATACGTTTGAGGTATTGCGATGTCAAGCATCTTGATGCTACTTGATTACTGTATACGTTACAATTTAAATTAAACTTGATGAGAAAAAAAGTTGAATCGAAAAGGAATGGATAAAGTTCAAAATTTCCCCTGTAGGTAGAGCTAACGGGGCGCTTATAGTCCGTAAGAAACCCAAAAAATTTTCGATTCGTCGCAATTGGTAGCGCATTTACGTAATGAAAGATACTGTCGAAGTTGAAAAAATTTGGGATAAGGGACGACCCATGTGTGGCGGGTCGGGCAGAGGTCGCGTACAACGCAGGTTGCGGGTTCGATGTCCGACTTGGGACATAGATGTTTATATAATCTGCAAATATTTATTTTAAACTTATGTGTGTAATACATGTTTGTTTTATTGTAATGTCGGTGTCGCACTGAGCCACATCTAGCCAAGGATCATTGATGTAATCATTTATAGAGACTATGACTTCATAACCGTATAAAATATTTCCCAATGAACATCCTATCCATAACTTTTTAACCCAATAAATGCACTGCCCGTAATTCCCGATCCCGTGGCATACGATGAATACCTCGGCGTTTTTGAATGCCTTCAGGGTTCTCACTTGGCCTCCGCAGCTTTATTGCAAATATCTTCGCGTTGGTATGCCTGAGTAAGCCATTATCAACGGTGGCATACCGGAGTTATTAAGGTGTAGAGAGGAATGAAGGTATTTATGGTGTGACCAGATGTTGGGTTCAAAGTCTTTTAAAAGGTTTGTAGAGTTGGGTGAGATTATGATCAAAAATATAAGAACAAACTACTATAAATATTAGAACATTCGATCCGACTGATATGGCTCAATTTGGCTTCCTTTAGACTGTTTGCAACCGTTTGCAGTTAGCTCAATGTTTTCAATTGTATGTACTAGTTTTTTTTACCTTAATTCGTTTTTCATAAAGATGCTTACAAATATCGAAATGAGAGGCGGGATGACCTTTATCTTTTTAGTCATTTTAATGGTGGGCAATCCACGTACCAATATGTAGCCTCAAAATATGACTTCTGTTGTTCTTAAGATATGGGAGATTACGATATGTTTACGAATACGTCTCTACATTAGGTACAAATGAAATGTTAGTTAACGGATTGTTTTTTATATTAAATCTATCACTCGATTAAAATTAATCAACTCTAGTTTTCTAGTTCAAAGTCAGGGATAATATTTATTGACAACGAATATTACAACCAAGGAATAAAAACAAATTAAAACTAGTAAAAACAATTGAAATAATTGAGCTAACTGCAGACGGTTGTCTAGACGTAGTTCAAATGATCCATGTCAATACCAGTCGGAAGCGTCCCCAAGACACTGGCTACATTACCACGCTGTATGGCAAAGCTGGGATCATAGTGATCATCAGCCTATATGTGCACCGCTGGACATAGGCCTTCCCCAATGAACGCCATAGCGCCCTGGCTTCAGCATGCCGCAAAGATGTTATGCGCTGCAAAAAGGTTATAGATATTTTAAAATTGATTTCAATTGTCCTGCCCGTGACCTCGTAACTGGGTCAAAGAATAAACTTACAATAAATCCTTCATTGTTTCAGATCACAAGTCAACTAAAGGATCCGTCGTTACTCTATCGTGTTATAAAAGTAAGTCATAAACCAATCCTACTAATATTATAAACGCGATAGTTTATAAGTATGGATGGATGAATAGATTTTTGTTACTCATTCACGCAAAAAGTACTGAACAGATCTCGATGAATTTGACACAGTGATAGATTGTTTTCTGGAATAACACATAGGCTATATTTTATCCCGGAATTCCTTCGGGAACGAGAATTACGCGGGTGAAACCGCTCTGCTAATATTGAATACGTTTTTACATACAACATACAATGTTATATAGTTCGCAATATTTATATTTGTCAGTTCAGCATAATTTATATTTCTTGCAGATGTGCTAATTATTTTCTTTATTTTCATAGAAGAGCCTAAAATCCAAGTGGAAGAAGAATTCTACAGTGAAGCAGCTAAGAAAATACGATCGAATAGTATAAAATTAAGTAAGTAAAGCCAGAAACATACAATTGACACGTCACTAACTAACACATAACTTATTTGTAAGCTTACTTTACACGTTAGGTACCTACCTTATTTCAAAAATGTTACATGTTAACTTAACAGAGTGGTATCTCATTTTCGTTTTTGTTTCACCATATTGTGTTTTTGTATTTATTTAATAATTTCCTTGCGTTCTTTGCATAGAAGAGTTTGCAACTTGACTCTCTCCCAATAAGGTTTGCTGGAAGAGAACTCTTTTTAGGGTTAAGCTCGCCTGTTTAGCTTAGCATAGTTAGTTTTAAGTTTTTCTTATTTCGTTTTTATTTGTGCAATAAAGAATCCTACTAATATTATAAACGCGAAAGTTTCTAAGTATGGAGGGATGGATGGATGTTTGTTACTCTTTCACACAAAAGCTACTGAACGGATATGGATGAAATTTGGCACAGATATAGATTATAGTCTGGAATAACACATAGGCTATATTTTATCCCGGAATTCCTACGGGAATGGGAATTACGTTGTTGAAACCGCGAGTCGCTGCTAGTTTTTAATAATCTTAAGATTAGGCATAATGTATGTAATAATGTAATGTAATGTATGTATAATGTATATAATCATGGAGTAAGATATTCCTAATAATATAACTTGGTTTGTAGCCGAGACCGACGACGGCAGAGAGACATGGGGTACTGGAGCCGACTTCCTCCTATCCATCATTGGCTTCGCAGTGGACCTGGCCAATGTCTGGAGGTTTCCCTACCTTTGCTACAGAAATGGCGGGGGTAAGCGACGTTTAATTTATTTATAGTAGGAAACAAAAAGCTTTTGAAGTAGAAAATTAGTTATTATTAAACTATAGGCAGTTAATTTAATGCGAATCTGGATGAGACTGGCGCAGGACCGTGTGGAGTGGCACAAAAGTTTGGAGGCCTATACCCAGCAGTGGGTGAAGTCGGGCTGCGGATGATGATAAGGTTGAAACTGGGCAGTTTTCACGTCAGTAAACTTTCTAAACTTAGTTCCGAAGTTTTGACAGATTTAAATCAACTAGGTATAAAGATCGCGCAAGGGCAAGGCAGACTTTAGGGGTACGAATGTTCCGCTATGAGGGCCCATAGGTTTACGGGCCCCTAGACGAGGGCCTTTTGATTTTAAGGGCTAATCATCATCACTACATAGTATAAAACAAAGTCGCTTTTTCTGTCCCTATATCCCTATGTCTCTTTGAATGCTTAAATCTTTAAAACTACGCAACGGATTTTGATGCAGTTTTAATAGATAGAGTGATTCAAGACGAAGGTTTATAAGTATAATGAAACCGTGCGAAGCCGGGGCGGGTCGCTAGTAAATAATAAAATAAACTCAACTGTTTCAATTGTAAATCTAGTTTTAATTTGTTAAAACCTTTCCCAGGTGCATTTCTTATCCCTTACACACTGATGCTGATCTTCGGAGCTGTTCCCTTGTTCTACATGGAGCTGATCCTGGGCCAGTACAACCGGCAGGGACCCATCACGCTCTGGAAAATCTGTCCAATCTTTAAAGGTTGTTTATTCAAGTATAAAGCTCTATCTATGGGTGTGAGTTTGCAAAATTCTACAGTTTTCGTTTTTTACCGCTGCCAGAGTGCAACAAAGCACTTTATCCTTACTAATATTATAAACGTGAAAGTTTGTATGGATGTGTGAATGTATGGATGTTTGTTCCTCTTTCACGCTATAACAACTGAACGGATCGGGCTGAAATTTTGAATAGACGAAGTTCTAGCCCTGGAATAACACAGAGGCTACATTTTATAAAATTAATATGTGCATGATAAATAGTTATTTTAATATGTCTATACAACTATTTATCTATGACTAGCTGACCCCGCAGACTTCGTACTGCCTCATATGGGGTTTTCCCGGCAATTCGATTTTTTTCACCTTTTAAACCTTCCCTAGACCTCCACGAACATTTCAAGACCAAGATAAGATAAATCCGTTCAGCCGTTCTCGAGTTTTAGCGAGACTAACGAACAGCAATTGATTTTTGTATATATAGATTGTTTTAAGCCTTGATTGTAATTTTCGTTGGTTATCAAGTACTTTAAGTAGAAAAAAATATACTTGTATGTCAGTTTAATAATAAGCTACGAATTCATCATAGCTATAAAATATTAATAAGACAGCTTTTAGTCAAATTTAACTGCAGTCTGACTGTGAGCTTTTCTAACAGTACTGGGAAGTCTGTTTCATACATCTCAGGATCCATGACTTTGTCAGATATTTGGACGACTTGGTCAGCGAGTGCTACGTAGTAAGTTAAGCTAACTTAAGCAGTTCTCAGTTCTTACCCTCTAGCTGGTGAGTATCTGGCTCAGCGCATCAGCATTGCCATACAGCGTGGTAATGCAGCCAGCGTCTTAGAGACGCTTCCGACTTGTATTGACATGGATCAGTTGAGCTACCTTTAGACCGTTTGCAACCGTCTGCAGTTAGCTCAATTGTTTCAATTGTATATACTACTATTATTTTTTCTATTCTTGATTGTAATTATCGTTGTTAATAAACATGAATAAAAATAGGTTTTAAAATAAAATATTTTTCAGGTGTCGGCTTTTGCGCTGTCATGGTGGCTTTCTACGTTTCTTTCTACTACAATGTTATAATTGGTAAGTTATTTGCACCTAAATCTCTCGTTTAAGTTCGAAAGCCAATCAAGCTGTGGAGTTCTATAATCTAGCCTCACAGTGTAAAACATCGTGGAAACTACCTTCCCAGTTGGACGTCATCCAAAATGTAATGTTGGCAAACTATGCTAAATTCTCACTTATCAGACCTAAATCGTGCTATTGGCACACCGAGGCTCAGGTTTTATTTTGTTACTGCACATGCGATAAACATATCGTGAATAATAACTACAAATGTTTTCAATATTGTGTGTATGAGTGGAGACCGGCGACTCGGCAAACGTAGTGTCGGACGCATTCCGGCCAAGTGGGATAACAATCTGTGAAAGATTGCAGGAATATGCTGGATGCAGCAAGCTGTCGACAAGGTGCTATGGCACTGATTAGGCATAAGTCTAATAGTGGACTAATATAGGTTGATACCGCGCCTTCATGCTGTTTTTCAGTATAAAAAGTAACCTAAAAAGATGTACGTTTTCGGGATATTATCTATCTCCCTGCCAAATTGAATATCATTGAGATCCATTTAGCCATTTTGTCTTGAAAAGGTATCAGACAGAAAGAATTACTTCTCAATTTAAAAAATAAGTTTTTTTTTAATCTCATTTAGACTCTGGTTATGTTTACTGTTAACCATTCATCAGAGGTGTAGATATTGTTTAAATTTTAATATTTTGCATATATTTTTTTTTGCTATAGCTGCTATTCCTTCCAGGCTGGGCACTATACTTCCTCGTATCATCAGCGCGCTCAGAACTGCCCTGGGTGCATTGCGATAACTCGTGGAACACAGAGCAATGCTGGGACACAGGCAATCAGAACGCGACCAACAAGACCGACGTCGATGTTCGATATCAAGGACCCTTGTCGCATTTTACACCGGCCTCGGAGTTCTTTCAGTAAGATTTACAAACTACTAATACCTACGTGGAATGAAAAAAAAAAACGTTGAAGATTCTGGACTTATTGAAATTAAGTTAGTGTTTAAACTTAATCCTTTTTTTTCCACACACACACCTAGTTTTTGAAATTGTCAAAATCAAAAACGAAATAAGACATATTTTCATACGTAAAGCGAGTGAGATAATATAATAAGATAACTTTTTGGAAAAATAACAACGGACTTAAAATTTCACGGATCATTAAGGTGCACCCCGCTTCTTTACTCAACTGAAAATTTATGAAAAGTAGCCTGTTTTATTCCAACTAAGTATAATCAAATTTTGAGCCAAATTCTTTCAGATGTTTTGGTGTAACGAGGAATCAAACATCAACATTTTGATCAGTCGTACATCGAGGCCTGGAATAAAACGTAGACTACTTTTCATCACATAAATTAGTACCCATGGTTTAGAAATATCCTTAAAAAGTTTCCACAAAAACAAAGCGTGAGAGCCGTGGATAGATACTTGTATTGTACCTCATAATGTTGGTTACAGTCGGGCCGTTCTTGAAATGCAGCATTCAGAAGGGCTCAATGACCTCGGCTTCCCGAAGTGGCAGCTGGCTGTGTGTCTCGGACTTGTCTACGTCACGCTCTATCTCTCGCTCTTCAAGGGTGTTAAAAGTTCAGGTAAGTCATATAACACTTTCTTCTAATCACTACATGGTATAAAATAAAGTCGCTTTCTCTATCCCTATGTCCTTATGTCCCTATATCCCTTTGAATGTTTAAATCTTTAAAACTACGCAACGGATTTTAATGCGATTTTTTTAAATATATAGAGTGATGAGGAAGGTTTTTACGTATAATAAAACCGTGCGAAGCCGGGGCGGGTCGCTAGTAGGGTATAGTTTCCTGGTTAAAAACAATATTATTCTATTTAGTCAGTCCCAGATTTTAAATAAAAATTGGACACATATTTATTCTTTTGTCATTCAAAAAGAAGATGACCAAGATGAAGCACATTAAAGTTGAGAAGTGGGGGCTCGTGACGTCACGCCATGCTAAAAAATGCTATCTATGTACCCTGGTATTTGGTACCTTTATTAATTAATTGATAGTTTACATACATGAATTTATGAATGAGATCAGAGATGGCATCAAGATGGAATGCGTCTTCCATCAAAGTTCAAAATTTTTCGTGATCTATTAGCAGAAATCATGATCTCACTTGCCTCTCGCACTTGATACTTGATACTTAACAAAGTGGAACATAAATATTTAAGTACGGGTATTTATCGCGTTTATTTACCTATTTTTCCCGCCGCGCCGTTTCAACAGGTTTACACTCTGTCGTAGGCACGGGATGACTCTCAGAGTGTAAACCTGTTGAAACGCCAGGAAAAACAGGTACTTAAATAAACGCGATAAATACCCGTACGTAAATATTTATAATAATGTTCTGATCGCGTAAGTATAAAAAACTACGTGTAGTTAAAATACTTGTGATCGTTCACAGGTAAAGTGGTTTGGATGACAGCGACGATGCCGTACGTGGTGTTGTCCATTCTACTGGCCAGGGGTCTCCTGCTGCCAGGCGCGACGAGGGGCATCGCTTACTATCTGCAGCCAGAGCTCAGCAGGTTGAAGGATACACAGGTACAAACAAACATGCCTTTAAATCAAATCAAATAATTTGTTGGTACCATATTATATTATTTAAAACTAAAACTACGCAACGAAACTGATGCAAAAAGGTTAAAACCTTTGTGGTTAAAACTGTGTTGCGTACAGTATCGCCGTCCTCTGCACAGAGTGATAATTAATAGCCATTTATATGAGAGAAATATAACTAACACATTGTCATAACATTATATTATACAGGGTGTCCCATAATGAGTGGATAACCTGAAAGGTGCTTATGCGCCAAGTCAAGGCCAATCAGAAACATTTTTTATTTTTTTTCTAACTTGACCCGTTCGGAAAATATTTAATATTTTGTAAATTTTGAAAAATTTGTACCTTTGTTTACATTTTTGGACTTTGTGCCTCCAATTTTAATATTTTTTAAATTTTTATTTTTGGAATATACTAAAGATAAACAGCTTTTTTGAACACCGTAAGAAATGTTTTAGTAACAAAGACCAGTAATTTTCAAGGCAGGTTTAAAGTAGAAAATTTTAATTTTTAATTTTATTATGCAAAGTTTGAGCTGCTGTGGTTAAAAAAAAGATAAGGAAACCTAAGATGCCAGGTAATTTAAAAAAGGTCCATTTCAAGAGCATCCTAAAATGAAAATAAACGTTGAAATTTTGTAGGGTAAAAAACTGAGATATTGCTACTTTTGTGCCAAAAGGGGCCAATGCTACTAAAAATAGTATTGAACCAACACATCAAAAAAATATATTTTTCGCCATTTTCGTTCTAAAACGGTTACTGTGCTACTAAAAAACAGTGAGTGAAATCTCATCATCCATACAAGCAATGTTTGAAAACGAAAGTTGTCAATTAGTGCGTCCTACCCCTGATGACCTACGGAGCTGAGACGTGGACACTCACGGTAGGGCTGTTCCACCAGTTCAAAGTCGCTCAGCGAGCTATGGAAAGAGCTATACTCGGAGTTTCTCTGAAGGATAGGATTCGTAATGAATACATCCGACATAGAACCAAAGTTATCGACATAGCTCAAAGAATTAGCAAGCTGAAGTGGCAGTGGGCCGGCTATATCTCATGAAGAACCGACAACCGTTGGGGTAAACGTGTTCTTCAGTGGAGACCGCGACTTGGCAAACGTAGTGTAGAACGACCTCCGGCCAGGTAGGATAACGATCTGCGAAAGCCTGCTGGCAGATGCTGGATACGTCAAGCTGAAGACAGGGCGCTAAGGCGCTCATTAGGGGAGACTTATGTCCAGTAGTGCACTAATATGGGTTAATTTTTTCCGCACCGTTTTAGACTCGACATCGAAGTTTTATTAAGTTATAATAAATGAAATGAAATTAAGTTATAGTATTTAGGGAATAGGTTTTTTGTACACCAGTTCCTTCAAGTTGCACCAGTAAAAGAAATCCAATGGGTTCAAGTCCAGCTGTGCTATTACGCTAAAACCGCCCATCCAAATTGATATTCTTGCGCCATTTCAATGGCCATCAATTTGGATGGGCGGTTTTAGCGTAATAGCACAGCAGCTACCGCGCTGGCCAACGGGAAGCGCCACCATGCGTAACCCATCTGTTTGGATACGCTGAATCTAAATAACGCCGTTTCTGAACGGATTAGTGTACTGGACACCAGTCATTCTGTAGTTTGAATGCAGTTGGAATCTTCTTTCCAAATTGATACCGCCAAATTCGTACTCATAACACAAACTCTCTTTACTTTCGGCTAGATTATTGTTTATTATTTATCAAAATATTTCCTTTTTTCCAGCATGTATCAGCAAAAAAAGATTTCCCTCACTATTTTTATGAAACAAAGTAACCATTTTAGAACGAGTAAGGCGAAAAAGATATATTATTGATGTGTTGGTTCAATATTATTTTTAGTAGCTTTGGCCCCTTTTGGCACAAAACTAGCAATATCTCAGTTTTTTACCCTACAAAATTTCAACGTTTATTTTCATTTTAGGATGCTCTTGAAATGGACATGTTTTTAAATTACCTGGCATCTTAGGTTTCCTTATCTTTTTTTTTAACCACAGCAGCTCAAAATTTGCATAAAAATATGAAAAATTAAAATTTTCTACTTTAAGCCCGCCTTGAAAATTACTGGTCCTAGTTACCAAAATATTTCTTACGGTGTTCAAAAAAACTGTTTTTCTTTAGTATATTCCAAAAATAAAAATTAAAAAATTATTAAAATTGTAGGCACAAAGTCCAAAAATGTGAACAAAGGTACAAATTTTTCCAAATTTACAAAATATTAAATATTTTCCGAAAGGGTCAAGTTAGAAAAAAAATAAAAAATGTTTCTGATTGGCCTTGACTTGGCGCATAAGCACCTTTTAGGTTATCCACTCATTATGGGACACCCTGTATAACAGGCTGGAATTTTGTAATACCACTTGATGGAAAACTATTATTACTGTGGATACAAAAGTTAACTCAAAGAAAATATTAGTTTCATTAAAACTGCCCTTAAATATTTTCGAAAGTTAGCTTGTCAGACCCGGGAATCGAACCGACTAAAATCTGTAAAAATTTCAAATTTATTGCATCGATAACAAACTTGATAAATGAAAAGGAAGCAAAACCATGAAAGCAGTTTTCTTTCTTTTTAAAAATAAAGGTACTTAATGTTTTCTTTGAATAAAATTCTCCATCTACCTACAGTATTCAGAGTAGGTACTTTCTCTTCAGGAGGCATTACATAGTATGCCGATAGCTCCGATCCGGAATTTTCGCGTTTGTTTTGTTTATGAAATGAAACACAACATAATTTATTCGTTCGTAGTATTGTCATCAGACGAGGTATTAACAAAACACCGTTTCCAATGTTTTTTCAAAAAACGTTTTTAGCATTAAGTAAACTAAATAATTTTAAATCATGATATGACTGGAACCCGGAACGCTTCGTTTGCGCCTGCTAATTTTTCTGGTAGCGACATCTAGTTATAATTTAGCGAACTACAGTTGATCATTGGCTTTGGCTATACTATAAAGGGTGGTGTTTTGAGAAGGGCGGTGATGCCTAAGTGTGAAACCTGAGAGAAAAAAGTCGTGAAAGGATTCGATTTATAAGAAAACAATAAATGCATTTTATTTGAACCTTTTACATTCGATGGAAATCGACACAAATGATTTTGCTATGCATTACAGTTATTAAGTTACCTATATAACATATACCTACATAAAGTTAAGTTAGTATTGTTATACATTCTCATTTATGCGAACTTTGTTATTTTTTCTGTTCTAATTTGAAACTGAAAGAGATGTTTTGGTCCAGGTGTGGGTTGATGCAGCCGTTCAGATCTTCTACTCCGTCGGCGCTGGATTCGGCGTTCATCTTTCATATGCCAGCTACAATACCTTTCACAACAACTGCTACAGGTTGGATTCTTAGTTTATAATATGCCAGATTATGCCAAGAACTATTTATGGTGAAAATAACTTTATTAACAATGAAATTTTGAATTAAAGAATAGAAAAAAATAGTTGGTATCGATATACCTACTACAATTGACACCACTGAGCTAACTGCAGACGGTTGCGAACAGTCTACATTTTTATTACTTTTAGGTATAATATCAGTAAGAATCGTTTTTCGGTTCAACACTGGTCTTTCATCCTTGAGCGGCCATCACAGATTTATAAGTAGCACTGAATTCTTTGATTGTAACTTTCTTTGCTATCACTACATAGTATAAAATAAAGTCGCTTTCTCTGTCCCTATGTCATTATGTCCCTTTGAACGCTTAAATCTTTAAAACTACCCAACGGATTTTGATGCGGGTTTTTTTAATAGATAGAGTGATTCAAGGTTTTAACGTATAATAAAACCGTGCGAAACCGGGCGGGTCGCTAGTTGACAATAAAATTAATATTAGGTGTTTTTTTATTTTATTTTCGTAAGCTCAACCTTGACTCTACCTTATTGAAAATGACGAATTTGTTAGACTGAAAACACATTTATAATATTTTTCAGAGATTGCCTGGTAACGACCCTGGTAAACTGCTTCACATCGTTTTTCTCCGGATTTGTGATCTTCACATACCTGGGTTTCATGTCGCATAAGCAAGGAGTTCCTATCTCATCAGTCGCTACTGAAGGTAAGAGCTTTAAAACTACAGTTCAGTTCATATAATCTATCGATGCGATGGGAGTTTCTTTATTTACTTATACAAAAAACTTGATAATTATTATATGTTTAGGGATTAGTTTACTTCAATAGAACATCATCTAGTGTATCAACATTGTAATGATTTTATCATCATCATCATCGTCAGCCTATATTGGTCCACTGCTGGACATAGACCTCCCCGAAATTACCGATCCTGTCTATCCAAAGGTTGCCTGGAAGAAATCGCTGTTAGTGATAAGGCCGCCGATTGTGCCACTTTAGTTTTAATTAGTATTAAGATGCTTTATTATTTTGATGGTAGGTACAATAAAGTTATTATCTATCTATCTATCTCCCCTAATGAGCGCCATAGCACCCTGTCTTCAGCTTGCGGCATCTAGCATCTGCCAGCAGTCTTTCGCAGATCTTCTTCCCTCCTGTCCGGAAGATTTCCTACACTACGTTTGCCGAAGATATGGTCGGCCCACTGTCACTTCAGCTAATTATTTGAGCTATGTCAATATCTTCGGCTCTACTAAAGTAACTGGATTCTAATAAGTGTATTTCCGTAGGTCCCGGCTTGGTATTCCAAGTGTATCCCGAGGCGGTGGCGACTCTCCCCGGGGCAAGTCTCTGGGCAATGCTGTTCTTCTTCATGCTTATAATGCTTGGATTGGACTCCGGGGTAAGTTTCAACGAATTCGGAAACTAGTTCAGATCAAAAACGTTTATTTCTTCGGGCTTAAAATTTAAGGCACCAACTAGAGGTTTATTAGCGTCGCCACTTATTTAATAGTGGGAATTTCCAAAAATCAAACTTTTGTTTTTTATACCTATCATAAGATTTTAATGCTAATCTGTAGTAGTAGTAGTGGAAGAGATACGAAAACAGAGTTGGCCACCAAGAGAATTAAAGATACATTTTCGTTCATATAAATACTCGAAGCTTCCGAACTATTAACACATCACGTATAGTAAGCAATAAGAATTATTCATACGACGATTTCGAATATATTTTTTTTCGATCCGAAAATTTACACTAGTTTTATTTTAGCATTTTATTCAGTTTTTGTTTTGTAATAATATGAACCCTTTTTGAACCAGTTTATAGAATTTCTTTCCGAAAGTCGTTTCGATTGAGGAGTAAATCGAGAAGCGGGATGTGTGCAGTCAAGTGTAGCGCGAGATACGCTTTTATTGCTCCAGCGAATAAATGTTTCGTTGTTTTAAAAAAAGTCTGAAATATCTACTTAATAAAATATAAGTTATTATTGTATTGTATGTTGTGCTACGAAATGTGCTTATATGCCTGTAGGGGTATTTTAATTCGTTCGATTCCATTTCCGTCAGATCTTTAGAACGCTATTTTGTTTACATATTCAAAAAAGCAAGGAACTAAGGAACCAAATTCAAATGCCAAAAGTTTTCGAATCCGCTCTTTTGAAATAGCAATCATAGTCAGAAGTATCCGATATCGAATCCGCAGGACTTCGCGATGAACTATAATACCCCTCCTGCAGTGGCTGATCACAGGTCTGCTAGACCAGCTGTGCGATTACGCTATAACCGCCCATCCAATTTGACATTCTTGAGCGATTCCAAAGGCCATCGCGCGCGTTCTTTCCCTACAATTTCAAATTACGAAGGCCTATCATATGTATATGTATCATATGTGATAAGGACTTTCATATGTCAAATTTGGATGGGTGGTTTTAGCGTAACGTTGACAAGTAGGTAACTGTGTCGTGAGAATTACACACATATTTTAGAGTTCATACGAAATGCTTCGAGCAGATGATCTTTTTTTTTAAATATGAAGATATGAGGCCTGGAGTGATTAAACACCTGTCTACTAGACCAGGCGAGAGCCAGCGGTGCCAAATGCCTGGGTCGCGAGCATTTCACTCTGATAGTCGTCTGCGCGTCTTTTTACTTGCATATCCTAGAGTTCAGGCAAGCTGAGGACAGGGCGCTTTGGCCTTCATAAGGGGAAGTCTATATCCAGCAGTGGACTAGTAAAGGTTGATGATGATTTAAGTATTCATATGATATACATCGAACAGCCATTTAATAGCTATTTTATCCTTTATGTAGATGTGTGGTCTAGTAGGTATATAGGTTGTTGATGATGATGATGATGATTCTAATGTTCATATGATATACATTGAGCAGACATATGAATGCTATATTCTCAATTATGTAGATGGGAGGCCTGGAGTGCGTGATCACCGGTCTCCTAGACCAGGCAAGAGCCAGCGGCGCCAAGTGGTTGCGTCGCGAGCATTTCACACTGATAGTCGTCTGCGTGTCTTTCTGCGTCGCTTGCATCAACATTACTCCGGTAAGCATGTTAAAAAAAGTAAAGTAAAGTAAAAAGTTTTTATTTTGGAACATAAAGAAAGTGCAAAAAAAAGTAGGAAGCGAAGCGAAGTTCCTTCTGGGAAAGCGTGCTCCAT
This sequence comes from Eupithecia centaureata, assembly GCA_944547425.1. Taxonomy (NCBI): domain Eukaryota; kingdom Metazoa; phylum Arthropoda; class Insecta; order Lepidoptera; family Geometridae; genus Eupithecia; species Eupithecia centaureata. Next base: position 6,230,197 of record OX155698.1, read on the forward strand.
CTTAGGTCACATCTTCACTTACCTGAGATAGTGGCCAAACGCTCGACCATTTCCAATAAACAAAAAAAAGAAAAAAGTGATCCTCAGAAGTAAAAATACTGTGATCGCAATAGCCACCTCCGGATTTCTTCTTTGGATTTAGCTAATGGTTTGTCTACTAATTCGCATTTGTGGTTGTTTATCTTTTGTGTTTTATTAATACACACATATTTTTACGGGATTCGAATGGTGAGAGAGGAAAATTACACAAAAATAAAGGTTGCCTGAATATTTATAACAAACTAGCAGCGCCTCGCGGTTTCACTCGCGATAGGTAATTCCCGTTCCCGTGGGAATTCCGGGATAAAATATAGCCTATCTGTTATTCCAGACTACGTCTTTGAGCGTGCATTTACTTTTAATAGGGCTACTATAGGTACCGCTAAAACAGCCAGTATTAGATATGACTTATTATCCTCTCTCTCGCCGTTTGAATCAATTTTATGCATGTCAGAATCCAGCCCTTGTGCTAGTAATAATAAAAAGCTCAAAAGTTGATTTAAGTATTTGTTGTTTTTATTTTGTAACGTTAGAAAAATAAAATAGGTACCTGAATTTTAGTTTGTTTCAAGTATAGAAACATGATTAGTTTGCACTTAAAAATATTAAACTGTATAATAAATATTTGCTCCCCAGGGTGGAATCTACATGTTCCATCTTCTGGACACGTACGCAGCTGGGATATCGCTGCTTTGTTCTGCGCTTTTTGAAGCTGTCGCGGTTTCCTGGTTCTATGGTAAGAAAGCTCGATAAACAGTGCCCGGGAAATTAAATTTCAAAAATCGCGTTAAATTAATCTCACGCGCAATAAAAAATAAATGTCAATCAATTATTTTCTTTCTGTCAAACAATCCTTTCTCAGGCTAGAATATTTCTATACTAAATTTCATTTAAATTGTTTTAATAGTTTAGGCGTGAAAGCGTAACAGACATACAAATAGAGTTACCTCCTTTCGCCTATAAAATATTAGTAGGGATGTTCCAGAACCTGAACTAAACTTTTCTCTGTCCGGTGATGATGTGAGCTTTTATTTGACAGGTCTCAAGCGCTTTTCTGATGACGTGGAGGAAATGCTGGGCTTTAGGCCAGGGCTGTACTGGAGGATATGCTGGAAGTTTGTCAGTCCTACCTTCATCATTGTAAGTGCACACAAATGTAATACTAGAAAAAAAGAAGAGATATATATAAGATATATTATACCTAATACATTTATTATGTACTTAAATAAACTTTATTAACAACAAAAATTATGTACTTCACTACATATTTGAAACTGCTTAATAATAATATCATAACTTGAAATACTAAAATTACTTGTTTTTTATTATTTGTTTAAGTATGTAATTAGTTATTTATTTTAATAATTTATCTAAAAAACTGTGATACGGCTTGTCTGAATAGAGGCTTTCAGACAAGCCATATAACAGTTTTTTAGATAAATAATAAGCTTTGCAGCGAGCCAATATGTCCTGTCACAGCATAATATAAATTAAATGTTGAGTAATGCTGGTTTCTATAAGTTTTGGTTCCCGGGGATTGGTTAATCTACTCTAAAGTATTTTTTTTAAGTTACATTTAGGAGAAATTGCCTTCTCTGGCTTTCATTTATGACAAATTTTGGTACCTATGTCCCCGATATCCCCGGATGTCTCAACGAGACGTCATAATTTATATACCTATTAAGAATTTTTAATACCTACCTTTTTACTTTTCTACTAAGTAAACGTGGTGTTCAATAAAGAGTATTAGAATTGTATTCTCTTATTCCCAGGGAGTAGTAGTGTTCGGTCTACTGTACCAGCAGCCTCTGCAGTACCAGACCTACACGTACCCGCCATGGGCCGTGGTGTTAGGCTGGGGCCTCGCTTGCTCCTCCATACTGATGATACCAGTCGTGGCTCTTTATAAGCTGGCTACTACGCGAGGAACTTTTCGGGAGGTGCGTATTATCAGATTCACAGATAACATTTAAATCTTTTAAAAATATCATGGTTATTAACACTAAAGTCATTTTAAATGGATTTGATTTGAGTTTTCCGATATTTCGGAACAGTTTCATGCGCCATACACAAAAAAAAAACTATTAAATGTCCCTAGTTTATTTATCTTATTAGTCTTAAGTTGTTGTGTAGTAGTTTTTAAGCAAATAAAAACATTTCTCTCTCTCTCCCATGATCAAATTCGTTATTAAGTGATCGTGGCTCATGAAACTGTGCCAAACCTTATTACCTAACAAATCACGTGGACACCCACGGTAGGGCTGGCCCACCAGTTCAAAGTCGCTCAGCGAGCTATGGAAAGATCCTTACGATTGATGAAAGTTATCGACATAGGTTAAAGAATTAGTAAGCAGAAGTGGTAATGAGCCGATTCTTTTCACACCACACCTCAAAAAGAACCAACAGCAGCTGCGCTGCGGTAAACGTGTTCTTGGTTGAAACCGCGACTCTCTCGGCTAACGTAGAGTAGGGCGCACTCAGGCATGCTGGGATGAAGATCTGCGTAAGACTGTAAGCAGATGCTGGATGCGGCAAGCTGACGACAGGGCGCTCATTAGGGCAGGCCTATGCCCAGTGGATAGATATAAGCTATGGAAGATGTTGACAAAGGTTTAATACTTTACTTTACTTTATTAATTAAAAGTCGAAGGAGATAAATATTTCATTCATCCTAGGCCAATCATGACATGATTTTTGTTTCCAGCGCATAGCTTGCTGCATTTCACCAGAATCGGAGCATGAAGCTATAAGAAACGGTGGTCCTGTCAGTCGGTTCACATGGGAACACTGGCTCTACGTATAGCCTAAATATAAAATATTCTGGAAAATTATCCCTATATTGTTATAGGCAGTCTATTCTGCAGGCTATTTGAATCAATGTAGAAAGTTCCGGCCGATGCGGTTTATGATAAATAAGAAATGATATGGTAGAATGTATTTAGTGGTAGGTGACATGGCAGAATGTAAACGTGGCCGAGTAGCTGAAAGTCAAGATGGCGTCGTGAAAATTGTATAAAAACAAAGAACTTACCCATAAGTTGAAACCTTGCGAGTAGAATTTTTAGAGCCTAATGTAGCTAAATTCGGTAATTATTGTGTATACTGTAGTTATTGCATTAGTAAATAGCTTGGAAATATATTTCAGATTCTTCCATTAATTCGTCCGTTGGACCAACATCATGACGACAAATCTGTGACAAAAACAATAATTTTGTACATAATGATTTAAAATATTTATTCTTTGTATACGTATACCTGATCGATGTACACATAGAGATATGTATATTTTGATGGCATATACTTTCTATTATCCTTGTATGTACAGCCTTTGCTTAAAGTTTAATCTTCGTACGTAGAAAATAGAGTAAGTAATAACTAAATAAAGTTTGCCTACTACGATTGCTTCCTTACGATTGATTCCAAAAACTTAATATACTCGTAGAATAAATATAAATAGATGTCGTTAAATCTATTTTATCTATCTAAACCAAATTTAGCTATCAAAGAAAATATTTTAGTGTTTTAGTGTGTAAGTCATGGTCAAAGAGAAAAACGCTATGATGTAGCAATCGTAGCCCAAGTCTACGGCGTAGCACTTCCCGTAGCAAGTGCTACGCTGCTCTATTCTAGATTTAGGTGCGTGTTCCATTTTTAAGTGCTACGTAGTATGTGCGAAAGCGAATGTCTATATGTATGTAGGTACTAGGTAGTCATTGGTCGGGGTTATTCACACCAACCGATAACTAGTTTCATTTGATCACGTTATCAATTGAGAAAAAGTGTATTTTCTTTCCTGTTTTGTATCGATGGTGTGAATATCCTTACCAGTAAAATAGATTCCATGAATGTGGCTATACACAGTAATAAATAGGTGGTAAATAGAAACGTGTCTAAAAGCAATTCATTGCTCCGGGAGAGTAAAAAATTAAAAAAATAGTTACTAATTGTGAAAATATTGTTATTCGTGGAGTGTTATGGATGTTTTAGAAAATTCTGCGATCATCGATGTGTGTAATATTCTGTCAGTCTTAAGATTTAACAGAATTGTTTGTTGTGTTCGCATTTAGTCGTGTTACATATATAACGTTTATTTTATACAAGCCATTTATGGTTACTTTTGTCAACTGATCACACTGATCTGATCCCACAAGATCGTCCCATTTGATCACGTGATCAGTTGACGCGTAGGTATGTAAATTAAGTAGAGGTACCTTTATAAAAGCTTTATTGGTCTTATGTTGTTAATTTTATGATTAGATGTGAAACAGATTTCAATGTAATTGTAAACTGTGTTCATTTGTTTATAAATAAATGTACTTAGAAAAGTTGTGTTTTGTAATTGTTTTATTTATACCCACCACCTTAGAGCATTCAGAAATTTTAATGCAAAAATGATGAAAAAAATATTTTTTATATACTGTCTAGAGATTCCACAACATCCATACTTACTTAGATAAGTACCTAAAAAATTATTAATTGTTTGATTTAAAATCAGATGTTTTTTATACAATGACATTTATTAAAAAAACAAAAAAACTGATAAGAATAACAGACAAAAGCAAGGTATTCAGTTAGGTATATACTACAACAAAAACGCGTAATTGCTTAAGGACAGCGAAAAAGACTCATGTTCGATTTCACTATAAAACAAAGTCACTTCCCGTTGTCTGTCTGTCTGTATATCTCAGTGTTTGCATCTTTAAAACTACGCAACGAAATTTAAACTGGTTTTTATAGAAAAGTGACGAGTAGGTACCTATTCAAGGGAAAGATTTAGTTAGATATATGTTTAACACTACACCCGTGCGAAGCCAGGGCGGGTTGCTAGTAAACGATAAAATAATGTTTGGATGCCTGGTACTTACCTACTCAACAGAGGGTGAAGTTGGTTGTGAATGATGATGAATGATTTGATTAGATTACGCATAAGAATTTTTGGCGATAACTAAAGGTACAATGATTGTACACCAAGAAACAACTCAGTTAGATAGACTACAGGGTGATTGGAAGCTGGTTGCAAAGCTGGTGGGCGAAGGTAGTGTGGACTATTTGGAACCATTTAAGCCATATTTGTCTAAGACGAAGTCGACTGTTTCTTTTTTACCAATTTTTTATTGGTGGCAAGGAAAATACCCGAAATTTTACAGTTAGTTGCTAATCATTGCCAGTTTAAAAGGCCAATGATTTTTTTTTGTTTAATTAAGGTAAAACTAATGTGTAAGCAATCTAACAAAACATGTTCTTAGGTATCTGAGTCATTAGCAATTTTTTTACAGACATTTAAAACTTACAAAAATTTTCACACACAACAAAAAAAACACCGACCGTTTTTTATTAAAATAACTATAAAAATGGTTTTCGAAAATCGCTGAAAATTTTTGTAAGTTTTAAATGTCTGTAAAAAAATTGCTAATGACTCAGATACCTAAGAACATGTTTTGTTAGATTGCTTACACATTAGTTTTACCTTAATTAAACAAAAAAAATCATTGTATTTTCCTTGCCACCAATAAAGAATTGGTAAAAAAGAAACAGTCAGACTTCGTCTTAGACAAATATGGCTTAAATGGTTCCAAATAGTCCACACTACCTTCGCCCACCAACTTTGCACCCAGCTTCCAATCACCCTGTATAATAGGTGTAAGTGGGAATACCTAGGTAGGTTACCTACTGTCTAAGGTAGATAGGGCTAGGTAGGTACCTACTATCAACACAATCTACAACGGTACCTTATCTGCTACCTTGAGCATAATATGACTACAAGCTCACCAAATCGAAACTAAAGCTAGGTTCATAGCTGTGTTGGGGTGTGTTGTGGCGCGCGCGACAGAACGTTACACATTAGTAGCTTGTGTTGGGGTGTGGCGCGATCTGTCGCTAATGTGAATCTAGTCATACTAAATCTATAAGACCGAATGCGTTCTGTCGCGCCACAACACACCCCGACACAGCAATATGAACCTAGCTTAATTATTACCTACCATTGTTTACCTTTTCATTTAGGTATTGTTTCACTTACAACATAGCGACATTAGCGACATCTTTGGGCTTTTTTAAGTTGAATGGTTGGACGAACAAAATCACTCTCGCTTTTTGAACGAACCTGCCACTACGTTCCTTTCCACTCTGTTGTGGTTGTACTCAATAAAAAAAACGTGCAGCACGTTCAGAAAGTATAATGTAAGTGGCCTATAATGGAACGTACTAATGGCAGATTTATGCCAGAAACATACTTGCGTGTCGCAGCGTGTCGGGGCGCGCCAGAAGCATATCGGTTTCATACATTTAGTATGGTTAGGGACATACTTGTATGGCGTGTCGTGGCGCGACACGGTCTATCGTGTCGCAGACTGCAAGCCACCGATTGCGCCAGAGCGGTGGTGGGGGTTATGTCGGGACAGGCAAATGTGTTTCTATACTGGCGCGTGGCTCGTGGCGCGAAAACTTTTTAATTTAGTAATACCTGTTCATTTGCAGCAAAATGGACGATCTTATAGAACTTGTTCGTCAACGAAAAGTTATTTATGACTCAACGTGTAAAGAGTACAAGGATCATTTGATGAAAAATGCTGCGTGGGAAGAAATTGCTGCAATTTTGAAAGAACCAGGTAAGTAAGTCAATAAAACAGTATTTTAAGTACTTTACTATTTAATTATTTATTGCGCCCCGGCTTCGCACGGGTGTATACTTAAAAGCCTTCCTCTTGAATCACTATCGATAAAAAAACGGCTTCAAAATCCGTTGCATAGTTATAAAGATGAGAAGAGGTTTATCATACATAGAGACAGACAAAGAGACAGCGGGAAGCTATTTTGTTTTAAACTAGTAGGAAGTAGTAGGGGTAGTGAAAATAAAGTTTGTTTATTATATCAATGTATTTGAAAAGGGATAAATGAATAATTATACAAAATTAACAATTTTATTAATAAGTTCAGTTGGGGCAAGATGCTAAAATTCAAGATGCTAGTCTAGTTAAGGTCAGTTGGGGGAAGTGCGGCGTATTTTATTTTAAGTTCACTTTGCACTCGAATTGTGTCTAAACTGTGAACATTTTGAAATAGGTAATTAATTTTAGTACCTACCACATTCCCTAATGAATTATCTACGTATAGAACCTGCAATTTAAAGTTCTGATGTAGTTTTCTATGTATTTGATTGGGTTTTTATCAGCTTGTTCTTCTTCTGCTTCCCAACGAAATGTTAAGTAACTAACGCAAGTGCGGCAGTGGTCTAAAAATGCCAGTAAAACTCTAATCTGTAATTTCAACGTGAATATCAGAAAGAGGAACGTTCAAATAGAAGATATATATATATATATATATATATATATATATGAGACTCTTGCATCCTAGAAATAAGATTCACCTAAAAATAATTGTTCGCGAACTTCATGGATATATCTAACTGCCTGTCTATAAAGTTAGAAGTTAACCGGGAGTGCGGGGAGGGGGGATGTGATCTGTTTTATCTGAATATAAGTTTTACAGATTTGGCTACATTTGTTGTCAAAATTCTCTACAGATACAGATAAATCTGTATATATGGCAACACTGGGCCATGATACCTCGTGTCGCGCCACGATAGTGTGCACACTCACCGCCGCGACAGTAAGCATTGCGACACGCTGGGACACGTAAATATGTTTCCGGCCTTAGGATTTTGTCATGTTGATCTCTACAAAATCCGTAATTTATTTCGAAAGAAATTAGTATCCATATGATATTCCTCGTGATATTCTTGAGCTAAATATCTATGTATTTTTTCTAACCAATTTTGATCAGCAGAAGTTTGTCCACGACCCAGCAGTGTACTATATTATCTTGTAAGAAACTCCGTGTTTTTGAAGAAATTATCATGGAATCGATATAATAAGGAAATATTTTGTGTTCACCGTGCATACATTATCGTTATGTCAACAAAGATATTAGCTAATCGCTGAAGCAAGGTAAGAATGTTTCACAATAGCCCTTGTGTTGAAATAGACAGTTTCTTCTCAGATAAACCTACCGAAAGAAACTGGGATTACTTAAAATTTTCTTAAAACATAGATTTATCATAGTTTCTTACTATCGTTAGCCTCATTACTCTGGTAAGCTTGATCGTGTTTTCGATTCTATGGTATGTAATTTTGTACTCACATAAATAATTCCTTCAAAATGATACACCGTCGACACTAGAACTCTACCGAAAATGCACACAGCCCTATCAAAATGACTTCAATTCGAATATCTTCAAACTCCATAAAATGTATATATGAAAATGTATATTCTTGTAGATACCGCTATGTCTTTGGAACGAGACAGTGTTGGGGTGCCCCCTAGCTTAGGGGGCCTTGGCCCTGGTATGGGCCCGGCCATGGTGGCTGGATCAGCAGACCCACGGTCGCTGCTCGTAAATGAGATGAGAGAACAAAACTTTGATGTGATCCGATTCGCTACATACAGAACTGCATGTAAACTCCGATATGTACAGAAGAAATGTAACTGTGAGTTTTTTTGTATCTTTTACCCAATTCCACATCAAGGAGATTATTATATCAATAACTAGCGACCCATCTCGGCTTCGCTTGGTTTTATTATATGTATAAACCTTCCTCTTGAATCACTCTATTTGCATCAAAATCCGTTGCGTAGTTTTAAAGATTGAAGCATACAAAAGGACATAGAGATATAGGGATATAGGGACAGAGAAAATATAAGGACATAGGGACAAAGAAAGCAACTATGTTTTAATACTATGTAGTGATGTCTTATCATGCATTGTTTAAAAAAAGTAGTATTGCTCTGTTATCTGATATCCGCCATGAACTTGCATTCTATTGTTCTGCTAATAAACAAATATTGATAAAGACAAACCTCATGCAACAAACAGCTGTTTATCTGTAAATTTATATCTTGCATAAGCATATCTGGGTATCTCGTCATTAATTTACTTAATTTGAATAATCAAAAGAAAAATTAAGAGCAGAATTCAACTTTTAAAACTTCCTCATATCAGGCTACTTCATAAAAAGTTTGCTGAACATGGTTTCTTTCCTAAAATGATAATCAGTCAGTTAAGCAAAATACAAACAAAATAAAACACTTGTATACCCAATACTAATCTACTTTCTCTTTTCAGTGCATGTTATAGACATATGGAATGTAATAGAAGCATTCCGTGAAAATGCACTGAACACACTGGAGCCTACAGCCTGTGTGAACGTAACCCGTCTGGAAACCCTTGTATCTTCACTGTATCATAACTTGAACAAAAGACTGCCGCCCGTGCACCAAGTCTCTGTTGAGGCCTGTTCTGCATTGCTGTTGAATTGGTTGCTAGCTGCTTATAGTACAGGGTAAGGAGTATTAAATTGTATGTTACAAGTGACCCGCCCTGGCTTCGCACGGTTTTATTATACATATATATAAACCTTCCTCTTGAATCACTCTATCTTTTAAAAAAACCACATCAAAATCCGTTGCGTAGTTTGAAAGATTTAAGCATACATAGGGATATACGGACTTTGGGACATAAAAAGCGACTTTGTTTTATAGTATGTAGTGATTCCGTGAGTAGGTATATAAAGATAAATATACATTTATGTGACCAAGAAACAGCACAGACAAAAATAAGTAGGTACTTAATAGGATTTTAATTTTTTATATGCATGCGGCTTCACACATTTTGTTTCTATGAAAATGTTTCAAGGCTTCTCTATCCCATGGGAACAACAAAATCCTATTTAAATTAGGCATCATAGACAGCCCCATAGTTTTTGCATTGTATTACTTAATAAATGTAGATTTTATAAAGGCTATGTTTAATTTTGTTTCAGAGAAAATGTTGGAAAAATCAGGGTGTTCTCTATAAAGGTAGCTCTCGCTACAATGTGTGCTGGAAAACTGACGGATAAATTGAGGTGTAAGTATACAGTGTAAAGATAGAAGTTTGGAGAATCTAGATCACTTTATTTATAACTACTTACTTGTCACATTTGCCGTTGATATTTTAATGTTAAGTCAATGTTAATTGTAAATGCTATGGCCAAAAAAATATCTTATAAAGGTGATATCTGTAAAAGAACTGACCTATGCTCTGTTCTAGAATCCTAGATATTTTTAGTGAACAAAAGGATTACTATATAACTACATCTTAAAGTTAATAAATATTTGTCGAAAATATTTTATTATTTTAACCTCATCAGAGCAAGATATAAAAGTTCGATTTATTTTTGTTTGGAATGTTCAATTGTTGAACCACAATCTCAAGCAAGTGAAGATGTGCTAGTAGTACCTACTCTAGCGCGAAAGCAGAGGCAAAAAAAACTAATTTTATAATTCTAAAATCTAAATTTGATTCTGAACCTTTCATTCGTCTGTGTCGTCCAATGATCGCCCGACGATTTTGATCGTTTCTCGTACGCAATTACGCGTTGTTGAAATTTGTTTTTATGTTTTAGTGATTAGCTTGTTGTTACCCTTTTCTGACGTTTTTATCTGTTTTTATCAGGTTTTTTCATTCATAATGTGTCTATGTTTACTCAAAATATCATGTTTTTTAGAATCGAGACCATAATGTCTACGTGGCTGTATGTAAAGAAAATAAAAATTATTGATTCTTATTAATCTACAAACCAATTTCTAGATTAACAAAATACCTGAGGAAGAATGCTCTATCATGCATTCCTATCTGTATTGTTTTTTGTATTTGAATTTCTATTCCATTCTAGAATAAAATTTAATGCCAAATTGGATTGAATGAGCCAATAAAGGTTTTCTCTGAAGTCTTCAACCAATTTAAAAATTTATGATGATCAGAATTGGTCATAAAATATCATTCGTATTGTCACGTAAATTAATTGGTATTTTTATGAACAGTTACAATTGTTTTGATAGGTACATGATATCATTGTCATGAGGCCTGTTTAGCGGATTATTTTTGCAATAGGTATTCCTTGCTAAAAATAAGTAATTCCTTTTCAAATTCAAATGAAAAAAATGAATTCATATAGAAGTAAACAAAATATCAATTTTGATCAGACTTCATAAAAATAAAGAGGTTTTAATTCAACTGTATATGTTTTTATGTGTGGCATGGCATACACAATTAACTCAGAGTGAACCGATTTTTATATGAAAGCTGGTGTTTTCATATAAATCAAAATAAATATAAATCAGAATCTATCCCCTAATTTAATGTCCCATTTAGATTTGATCACGATCTGTAGCTTTTGAGTTATCCATAATAATATGTTAAATTTAAGTAGGATCAAATTTTAAATTACCAAATCCCAATCAACAGATATCTTCTCTCAACTATCTGATGGCAACGGTCACCTATTGATGAAAAGACTGGGCGACTACCTTAGGGAGGTATTGGCGCTGCCTGCAGCGGTGTACGAGTCACCATCCTTCTGCTATGACGATTCACTAGCACTTACTATATTTAACCAGGTAAGGGCAGCCTGTAGCGGCATAATGCTGAGACAAGGACCTTTTGGCCCCCTATCTATAAAGCTGAGTAAAGCTTTATAGATAGGGGGCCAAAAGGTCCTTGTCTCAGCATTATGCCGCCGCATATGCTTCTTGTTTGTGTTTTACTTCTTGTTTCTGAATCAGTAATATTATTGTTATTTATGAAAAGAGGGCCACTAAACGGATTTTCTTTCTTTCCAGAATACAAAAATAACAGTAAATGACTTCCTGGACACACTAATGTCGGACCCCGGGCCGCCCTGCCTCATATGGCTTCCTTTACTCCACCGTCTCGCTAGTGTTGAGAATGGTAAGGTCTTTGAAGGTTTTTAATGAATATTAATTTTTTAAATATATACCTAGATATTTTTTTATTTATGAAGGTACTATTTAGCATAGTAGTTTAATATATTAATTAATATTAATTAATTTTAATATATTTGTCTGTAAGAGATTATTTATAAGGCAAGAGCGAAACTCCTAACTTAGGTATTTCTATACTTAAAAAAGGATTTCCAATGTAATTTAAAGATTTGTATTGATTAACTAAAGAAAATTAATAAACTATCCTAAGCGGTGTACAATTCGCTTTTTCGCTCATTCGATTAAAACATTACAAAATCAAAATAAAAGTGCTTTATTTCCTGATTTTCCAGTACAAACTTTCGCTATTACTATAATTGTGTGACGTTTTCTCGGAAAAAACGAGTATTTGTGTGACTTTGTCCCAGTGCAAAGCCGCTACTTATCTTACAACTAGATGCGCCCCGCGGCTTCGCCCGCGAACCAGAGTTTTTTTCGTACAAATTTTAGAAATTTATTGCACACCTCCTAGGGTTTATTGTGTCATAATAAACAATACGTGTTTAATTATTCACTCCATAGTTTATTTACACCGAGTTTTGAGTGAATCGAACCAAGGAAACATTATTTTCCATACAAACCTTTTCACCCTATTTAACCCCCTCAGAGGTCCAAATTTTAATAGCCTATCTAGGTCCTAAACTATGTACATAGCAAACTTCATTTCAATAACTGAAGTAGTTACAAAGACTACTTATAACAAACATTCACACAGACTTTCCCATTTATTATAATAGTATGATAGCCAGTGCAAAACTTCATTAAACAGTACCTACAGCTAACAAGGACAAAGTCAGTCATGTGTGATGCGCATTGTGCATTGTAGCGTGCATCGTAATAAATAATGTATCCGTGTATCCTGACTCACAGCCGACTCGAATTCAATACGACAATAAACTTTAACGCAAGCAATATTAGTCCTTATTTATATGAACACGATGTCATCTTTTAACATTTATCTTACAAACTCCTCCTTACTTTTTAGACTTACGATTACGGTATACAATGAACTTACTTTTAAAATTTTTGGATATCGACCAAGCGAGTCGTTCAAGTAACAAAATATTAGGAGAACCATGAAACCATAGCAATATTTGATCAAAACATTATCTGCTACTTTTTAACCGCCATGGTGATATTAGGTGAGATTTAAGACTAATTAACACTACTACTAATCATCACCACGAGTAAAAATATTCAATTTCAAATAAATAATTACCTGCTTCTGATATCGAAAATCATAATTCACTCAGAATCTTCTTTGAGTTTTTATCTTGTAATGTAAAATGCTTTTAAAAATACCTCTCTTTTCCAGTGGTCCACCCGTTAGCATGCAGCGTGTGTCGACGTGGCTCAGTCACAGGATTCCGATATAGATGTACGCGCTGTGCCAACTTCACTCTATGCCAGGAATGCTTCTGGCGAGGCAGGGTCACTGGCACGCATACCAACGAGCATGAGGTCAAGGAATATGCAGCTTATGTAAGTTACTATAGAGTCTATAGTTGAGGTACGCGTTGTGCCAACTTCACTCTATGCCAGGAATGCTTCTGGCGAGGCAGGGTCACTGGCACGCATACCAACGAGCATGAGGTCAAGGAATATGCAGCTTATGTAAGTTACTATAGAGTTTATAGTTGAGGTACGCGTTATGCCAACTTCACACTATGCCAGGAATGCTTCTGGCGAGGCAGGGTCACTGGCACGCATACCAACGAGCATGAGGTCAAGGAATATGCAGCTTATGTAAGTTATAATAGAGTTTATAGTTGAGGTACGCGTTATGCCAACTTCACACTATGCCAGGAATGCTTCTGGCGAGGCAGGGTCACTGGCACGCATACCAACGAGCATGAGGTCAAGGAATATGCAGCTTATGTAAGTTACTATAGAGTTTAAAGTTGAGGTACGCGTTGTGCCAACTTCACACTATGCCAGGAATGCTTCTGGCGAGGCAGGGTCACTGGCACGCATACCAACGAGCATGAGGTCAAGGAATATGCAGCTTATGTAAGTTACTATAGAGTTTATAGTTGAGGTACGCGTTGTGCCAACTTCACACTATGCCAGGAATGGTTCTGGCGAGGCAGGGTCACTGGCACGCATACCAACGAGCATGAGGTCAAGGAATATGCAGCTTATGTAAGTAACTATAGAGTTTATAGTTGAGGTACGCGTTGTGCCAACTTCACTCTATGCCAGGAATGCTTCTGGCGAGGCAGGGTCACTGGCACGCATACCAACGAGCATGAAGTCAAGGAATATGCAGCTTATGTAAGTAACTATAGAGCAGTGGTCGTCATTTGCGGCCCGCGGGCCGCTTGCGGCCCGTGGACGATTTTTGTGCGGCCCGCGGTGATCGACTCAAGAACAGCGCAAATAAAATAAATATTATGTACCTTTCAAGCACTGTGAAAATATTTTCTGTGCGTGGCAGTTCAATTATTACACAGGACATTCGTTCGCATCTTTGGGACTACTTGCAATGAGGATTGCACTGAATTGCAATGAATCAAAAAAGCACAAAATAATTACTGATTATTGAACTGAAATTCAACTGTTGGTAATAATAGTACAATGTTACCCAAGGGTTGAAAGTAACTTATTTAGTCCCGGGTTTGGCGCCCGAGTGTAGCGAGGGTGCCAATAGTTCGAGGCATAGAGGTTCGAGGGACTAAATAAGTTACTTTCACCCGAGGTAAACACTGTGCTTTTCATTACGAACACAAGGAATATAAATAAAAACAATAAGGGAAAATAATAAATAAAAAGGAAATATAAATAAAAAAATGAGAAAACAAATGAATCGAATTATCGCTATTTTTTTTATATTAAAATATAGGCCATCTAGGACAGGCGAAAGCCATAAAGCCATACTGCCTTTTTTTTCGTATTTTTTGACTTCAGTGAATTGCCGCTAACACGATTTTTTTTTAGTTTCAGTATTTATTTTTCTCATTCTGCCATTATCATGGTTACGTGATAGCTGTCAGTTGAAAACGATTCTCCCTAGGGCTGAAAAGTATCACCTTCAACCCGCTCTTCAGGCAACTTCAGACCTACTTTCCGAGTATGAGTAATGAAAAATATTAATTATAAAAATTTACGTTATATATATATATATATAGTGCGGCCCGGAGTAGAACGCCACATTGTCCTATGTGGCACTTGACCAGAAAATTACGACGACCACTGCTATAGAGGCTATAGTTGGAGTACGCGTTTTGCCAGTTTCACTCTATGCCAGGAATGCTTTTGGCGAGGCAAGGTCGCTGGCATGACCAAACAGTCTTTTAAATTCGTGTCTTAGTGTGTATTTTGATTTATTTAAGACAAACAGTACTTACTTAAAATAGGATCAAATCTATGTAATAATTAGAGCCTTCTTTTATTAATGGTTCCAGAAATCTCCGTCGAAACAGATCGGCGCCACTCTCCGCAAGTCGTTCCGTTGCGTTCCCGAGCGCGGGAGGGCGCCACTGCCGCGCTACCCCGACCAGCCCGAGCGGACGCTCAACCTCAGTCACATAGTGTTAGTATCATAATTATAGTAGAAACATCTATACAAACAATTATACAGCAATATCTGGTAAAGCATATCGCAGCCACTCTCCGTAAGTCGTTCCGTTGTGTTCCCGAGCGCGGGAGGGCGCCACTGCCGCGCTACCCCGACCAGCCCGAGCGGACGCTCAACCTCAGTCACATAGTGTTAGTATCATATAGTAGAAACATCTATACAAACAATTATACAGCAATATCTGGTAAAGCATATCGCAGCCACTCTCCGTAAGTCGTTCCTTTGTGTTCCCGAGCGCGGGAGGGCGCCACTGCCGCGCTACCCCGACCAGCCCGAGCGGACGCTCAACCTCAGTCACATAGTGTTAGTATCATATAGTAGAAACATCTATACAAACAATTATACAGCAATATCTGGTAAAGCATATCGCAGCCACTCTCCGTAAGTCGTTCCTTTGTGTTCCCGAGCGCGGGAGGGCGCCACTGCCGCGCTACCCCGACCAGCCCGAGCGGACGCTCAACCTCAGTCACATAGTGTTAGTATCATATAGTAGAAACATCTATACAAACAATTATACAGCAATATCTGGTAAAGCATATCGCAGCCACTCTCCGTAAGTCGTTCCTTTGTGTTCCCGAGCGCGGGAGGGCGCCACTGCCGCGCTACCCCGACCAGCCTGAGCGGACGCTCAACCTCAGTCACATAGTGTTAGTATCATATAGTAGAAACATCTATACAAACAATTATACAGCAATATCTGGTAAAGCACATCGCAGCCACTCTCCGCAAGTCGTTCCGTTGTGTTCCCGAGCGCGGGAGGGCGCCACTGCCGCGCTACCCCGACCAGCCTGAGCGAACGCTCAACCTCAGTCACATAGTGTTAGTATCATATAGTAGAAACATCTATACAAACAATTATACAGCAATATCTGGCAAAGCATATCGGCGCCACTCTCCGCAAGTCGTTCCGTTGCGTTCCCGATCATATCAAATCGAAGGATATAATATATCGAACAACCGAAAATCGCTGAGGTAAACATGTTCTTGGGATTATGTATGTAATTATAGTGCGTAAACCTCTCGTAATCTGGGTTATTAAATAAATTAACGGCGCTAGAGTCCGTAGAAGGTTGCAAAGATGTTCGACTAGGTGGTTATTTGACTTCGTAGGGCAGTTGGTAAATGTGATAGTTTCAATAGTTTATTAATTATTTCAGTCCTCCATCACCAGTACCAGCTCATAATGGATTCCCCGAGTACGTTGGCGGTTATGTGAATACTGGCTCTCTGGATTCACGCTCCTCAAGATCTACCCATCGCAGTAAGTTTCACTTAAGTAACTGTCCTATATCGTTCATAAAAACATGTAGATTAGATTATATGAGCGTCTGGTCCATGCGACGCGTGACCCGAGAGCTGGTGAATATCTGGCTCAGCGCATCAGCATTGCCATACAGCGTGGTAATGCAGCCAGTGTCTTGGGGACGCTTCCGACTGGTATTGACATGGATCAATTGAGCTACCTTTTGACTGTTTGCAACCGTCTGCAGTTAGCTCAATGGTTTCAATTGTAAATACTAGTTGTAATTTTTCTATTCCTTGCTTGTAATTTTCGTTGTTAATAAAATGTATTATTGTAGATTAGATATGTAGCTTCATAACAGATATCTTACTTGATTTAACTAATCAACTAGCTTACAGTATCCTTGATTTTAAAACAAAAGTTAACTTTGAGCCTTATGAAGCTAGAAATAATGTTCCTTACCCTCAGGATTGAACCAACCGACGGCGCCCATGGCGCAGTCGGTTGGGTTTAAAATAACTGACCTGTATCTGGTTGTTCATAAATCACGTGTAGATTAGATATGTAACTTCATAATAGAATCATACTAGATTTTGATAATTAACTTTAAGCCTTATAAAGCTAGAAATAATGTTTCTTACGCTCTGTGATGAACCCAACCGACTGCGCCCATTTATTGACGCAGTCTCGGTAGGGTTTAAAATGTGTAAATGTGCCAATAAATGGGCGCAGTCGGCTGGATAATATTTCAAACAATACTAACTAATCTTATTACGAATGTTTTAGGTATAGTCGAACATTTATCGAGGGGCGTGGACGACGAACATAGACTTATAGCGCGATACGCAGCGAGGTTGGCGCATGAAAACAGAACTATGGTAAGAATATGAATTTTCTGTCACCACTTGTCATTATCATAGAAACAAGTATGATTTGCGATAATTTATAAAACTACCTTATTCTGGTGAATTTTCAGTCTATATTGCTATGTTTCAGCCGAGAGCCGGTAGATCAGCCTCGCTTACGCCAGAGCTGGTAAGTGTAAGTACACTGAAATTTACTGCATTATGATCTTTACAATTTAAAATAAAAAGTCCATTGGCACATCCTTATGAGACTACATTTTTTATTTGTTACCTTTGGATATTAGCGCGAAAACGTTTCACGTATTTATATCTAAGCTTATTTTTTCATCAAATTTCAAACTATACTTAATAATCAAAATAATATTAAAAATAACGTGTTCATTGATTTTCTCATTTCTTCAATCTTTTAGTTGAAATCTTGTTCATTGTAAAACTTACAAAACTAAAACAAAACCTCCTATTTGTTTTCATCGTGCGATAGTATTATGAAAATAAACCCTATTTCTGTATGCTTAGGGTCGATCATCGTCTGAGGGGTCAGAAGTTGACGCGGCGAGACAACAGAGGGAGCTCATAACGCAGCTTGAAGCCAAAAACAGAGAGATCATGCGAGAAATTGCGAGGCTCAGGTACGTTTTAAAACCTTTTAATTTATGTATATTTCTCTGAAAGATATGATTCGTAAAGAACTCATCCCAAACAGTAATTAAGTGTCGTCAACATCAATATTTTATTATTTTCGCATTTAGAACTTAAAGTTCTTAAAGAGACTTACAGGAGAGTCACAAAAAGATCTTGTCTTTTTAAATATGATTTGCCGGTTATTATACAGATCAAGCTGTAAACAGAAAATGACAAATATAAAGCGTTTTAATATTTTGGAGGCTTAAAAGTCACACGGTGCGTGACGTTACGCGAAACTTTAACGAACGTTTCTCATCATTTTATGTAAAATTTACGAAAGAAAAAATACGTATCTATATATATCGTAATAAGTCAAACTTTCGGCCGCAAGTCAGGGCTCATGAAGGTCTTTAAGCTTTCCGTCGGGACCCTCACCATAAATGAGATATTGCGTTGTAGGCGCCAACAAGAAGCAGAAGCCAGTAGTGGGGCTTGCAGTAGCTCCGCCCCGCCGCTGGTGTCTGAACTGCGCGCGCTGCGCCAGAGGAAGGATGAGTTGGAGGGACACCTGTCCTCGCTGCAGGAGTCCAGAAAACACCTCATGCAGCAGCTCGAGGGACTCATGCGGATGCTCAAGGTATGCCATAGGGATCACCGGGACTAACAATTGGATAGGCTGTATATGGGAGTCTGAGCCACCCGAGAGGGGTAAATTTAAAAACATCGCTGCATGCATATGAATGCAGCAAAAGCTGAATTTACTCCTTGTCTTAGTTTTTATTTTTATCATCAAAATCTCCTCGATCAAAAATTAATCTAAGTCCAAAATTGTGAATTTGGGAACAAAAATCAACATGAAAGTTTCAGTATGATAGTATTAAACATAAGTTAAACATTAGTAAAAACTTCTTTGTAAGCTTTTATTATGAAATCTTCACATTATTATAAAAAGAATTATAACAAACAAATAGGAAACTTTATCAGCGCAAGGATAATACACCATACGGGGATTTTACCTGGAAAACAAAGCTAAATTAATATATTTAACCGACTTCGAAAAAATTTAGAGGTTCAATATTACGATGTTGATTCCGAAAAAAGTAATATATTTCCCGAGGGATTATTATTTGTCCCGCAATACTAAAAAAACAGTGAATACTTAAGCAATTCAAAGTCCGGACTTTAGTTCTAGCAAAAAAGTAACTTATGTCACGTTTATGGATGACTAGTATATGTCCGCGACTTTGCATGTTTTATTTATATGGAAACGTCTCAAAATTAGAACTACGTATAATCAAAATTTCAGCCCGATTCGTTCAGTAGTTTTTGCGTGAAAGAGTAACAAACATACATACAAACTTTTGCGTTTATGTAAAGATAATATACTCCAAGATTTGATGAAAACTTAGAAATACTGTGGATTTAAAAAGCTTGTAAAAACGCGTTGACGAAATATAAAACGAAATACCAACCTAAGAATTTTAAAACTCTGTCTGAAAAGATCGACGAAGACAATGATTCATTGGAAGTTTCAACAGAAGAGTTGGATATATCAAAAATGTTGACCGGTTGGCTCGATTTTTTGTCAAAACATTGCCATATTTGAACAGCAAGTTTGATTGCGCATTTGATCCAGTCCAGTGGATTAACGAAGGATCCTAATTCTGAAAAAAAAGATGAATTTCAATAATAATTACTTGTGACACATGCGGCTGAAGATACAGTCAGTTGGCGCTCATTGCCTATGTCCAGCAGTGGACTTATATAAGTTGACTAGCAACCCGCCCCGGCTTCGCACGGTAAACCTTCCTCTTGAATCACTCAATCTATTAAAAAACCGCATCAAATCTATTGCGTAGTTTTAAAGATTTAAGCAGTCAAAGGGAAATAGGGACAGAAAACGCGACTTTGTTTTATACTATGTAGTGATAAGGAATGGATCAATTAGGCGATGTGGTTGCCCAGCGATAAAGCGTTTCGTATGGAGATAAATACAAAAAAAACTTTATGAATTAGTCGAAATAATACTGACCAATAGATCGGAGTAAAACTGATTGATCTTCAAGCTCAGCTGCCTCTATAGACTCAGATGCACACACCTGACACACCACGACTAAGGCAAAGAATATCAGTATTACACTCTTCATTATGCCTTCCTTACCCTGTCTACCTAAACAATAAATAAATAAATAGTCGGTCAACCTTATATAGGGTAATAAAAGTGTCATAAATGGCTCGAAAAGACTGAAGAATTTAAAGAATTTGGTAATGGATAAAATTTAGCGTTTGCCTAAAGAATGAGAATAATTTTAGTAAGCACTAAACATAGTACACTGAATTCTTTGTATGCATTGAATTTATGTATTTTTCTTTCGGCAAGATACAGAACAATCTGATTTATACTTGAGGCACAAAGAAAAAGGGAAACCGAATCGTTTATAGGGACAGTGAATCCTCCTAATATTATAAACGCGAATGTTTGTAAGTATGGATGGATGTTAGTTACTCTTTCACGCAAAAACTACTGAAGGGATGAAATTTGGCACAGGGATAGATTATAGTCTGGAATAATACATAGGCTATATTTCATCCCGGACTTCCCACGGGAACGGGAATTTCGCGGGTGAAACCGCGAGGCGCTGCTAGTAAGTAAATTTATTGCTATTTTAAATTACAAGCTAAGTGTAATAAGTTTAATGTCATATACGATCGGTTACATCCACAGCTTCTCCTTCCTCCTCTAAAGTTTTCCATATTATATCTTTTTCTCTAGCCATTCTCATCCACTCTGGGCCAGCCACTTTTTCAAGGTCATCTTCCTAACGTTTAATTTGTCTCTTGGTACCACTCTGGTACTACTCTTTTACCATTTTAGTCCATTTCTTGTTTGTCTCCCTTAAACTCTCCACACACTGAAGCCGGAGGCGGAGCGGAGGCGAAGGCGTGGCGGTTTTTCCTATGGCACCGCGCGCCACCGCCTGCGGTGTGTGTGTACGCTTTCATTTGATTCCATAGAATACAACTCGCACGCCTTCGCCTCCGGCTCCACTGTGTGGAGACCTTTATAGGGACAGTATCATAAGTTGAATATATTTTTAAAACACCTAACTTATCTGCTATGGCGCTCATTAGTTGAGGCCTATGTCCAGCTGTGGACTGATATTGGCTGATTGAACTTATCTGTTAAGTTGACAGTAGAGTTGAGCAGATTGTTGAAAAGTGTACCGTTATCAATTAAATGGTTTGTTAGACTATGTGTGGTATTCCTACCTTGATGCCATTTATAGGATGGCAAAGAAAGAAATGAATCTGTTACATACATAGGGCACCGGTACCGCACAGCACAAAAACACATACGTCTCTCTTACCGAAATGTATGGAAAAAGTACTTCGCG
The DNA here is from genome assembly GCA_944547425.1 of Eupithecia centaureata. Classification (NCBI taxonomy): domain Eukaryota; kingdom Metazoa; phylum Arthropoda; class Insecta; order Lepidoptera; family Geometridae; genus Eupithecia; species Eupithecia centaureata. The sequence goes on from OX155698.1 coordinate 6,251,761, forward strand.
AGATCTGACATTTCTAGTAGGTACTCAAACCAGTGAGTCTATTATTGATTTTTAGATCCGTATCAAAAATCATCAAATCTCAGATTGGAATCAAAAAGTTTTGTTGTAAGTTACCATTTTCTTGCTGACTGTACCTTTTGTTCCAAAATCTTTGAATGCCTGTTCATGTTCAAGATATCTCTCAAATTTATAGATGATTTCTTAGGAACTTTTACTGTTTAGCCTTTACTGTCCCATCTCAAAGACCCACCCTGTACGTATAGGCGAATTGAGAACCTTATCCTTTTGAGTCTGTTAAAAATGAGCATTCAATATTGCCTCAAACTCAAAATCACTTATAAATGCGAAATTTTGTGTGGATAGAAGTATGGATGTGTATTACCTCTTCATGCCAAAACTGCGGAACCGATCGGTCTGAACTCTGAATAAACGTAGTGTTAGGTTTAGAATAAGACATAGTCTACTTTACATCAATTTTCACATAAGTGAAGCCGCAGGGTGCAGCTATTGTTTAGATAAGATATTATTCATCACTAGCGGCCCGCCCCGGCTTCGCACGGTTTTATTATACGTATAAAACTTCCTCTTGAATCACTCTATCTATTAAAAAAACCGCATCCAAATCCGTAGCGTAGTTTTAAAGATTTAAGCAGTCAAAGGGACATAGGGAAATAGGGACAGAAAAAGCGACTTTGTTTTATATTATGTAGTGAAGAATGTTTTCTTGCCGCGCGAGAGTCTCGCGATGTAGCGTGAGGATTTAAGGCGCAAACAGGAGGTACACTAGCGCCACCGCTTATTTTATAATATAGCGACCCGCCTCGGCTTCGCACAACTAAAAAAACCGCATCAAAATCCGTTGCGTGGTTTTAAAGATTTAAGCATACAAAGGGACATAGGGATATAGGGACAGAGAAAGCGACTTTGTTTTATACTATGTAGTGATAGTGAAGAATACAAAAGATTGAAGCGAAGGGGAATTCGGCAACTCACACCAGTTGGTACAAGATTTATGGTGTGAGTTGACGAATGACTCAAATCAATTATCATTTTATTTCTTATTTTGATAATTAAGGACCGATCGTTTAAAACTTGACTTATCTAAGTACTTTTTTTGTAAGCCTAAAGAAATAAAGATATTGATTTACTTGATTTGATATAATTACCTACGTTAAACAAAAGAATTTCCAAAAATCAAACGTCCAGTTTGTACCTATAAAATGCTTTTTTTAATGCATTTGTTATTTAATAAATTTTCTATTAGGTGCATATTTATAACATGCATTTTATGACGTGTCCAAGAGTCCTGTAAGGCCTAAAGGAAATAAGCCACTTTGACTATCTAGCTTTTTGCCAAATACCATGATTCAACGGCATGTACCTTATTGGTAGGTTTAGTGTGCACGTGTCAAATAAAATAAACTACTGCCCTTTGATTGCGTTGACAAAAGTGGTTCAAAGTTGAGTAGTTGATGATAATTTCAACTTTATTCCTCTCTCGTTCTTGAAAAACGGGTCTTGACAGACAGATGGACATAGTGATCCTTTGTGGGTTCTTTTGAGGAACGGAACCCCAAAAATGATTAATTTTTAAATTACTGCTGGACTCACCAAACCTAATCGCTCCGTCTCATACCTCTAATATAAAGTGGGCAAAAAAATTCTTTTTCAATGAAATTCATATTTATTGAAGAAAGACACACGCAACACAAATATATATTTTTTAATATTCATAAATCCAATTGTTTTCCTATCCAGCTGTTAAGATATGTCAAAGATAAAAGTTACCCAGTTAAACAGGTGATTAACTGAACGGCAACTTTCACCAAGCATTCTACCGGAACATCCCCTACCATCATTTCGTCGGCCAGGTATGGTGAATAGTGTCCATCCTCAGACGCAAAACATTTCAATATTGCCGGCACTGCTTCCTTTATGCATTTCAAAATATCGACATCACTGAGACCCTCAGAAGAAACTGAAATATTTGATTTTGTTAGTAAAATAGTTATGAGTTGGTACTGTAATAGTTTCGGGTGTTAGAGACCATGTTACACATATGATGGAAGTATGAAAGATGGGAAAATCATTTATGGGCAATTGCGTGTGCTTTAATAAGCTTCCATCTGAAGCAACTGAGCTTTCTTTTTTTAGAATTGAACAGTACATAAAAAAAACATACAGTAACTATTAAATTATTTATTTTCCATATTATTAAATATTTTGTTTTTTACTCTACATATCATCATCAGCCCATATTAGTCCACTGCTGGACATAGGCCTCCCCTAATGAGGAATACTCTACATACATACAACAAATCATTATCAAATATTTTGTTTCATGTAGACCTGCTTGGCCAGAATTCGCTCAGTTCCAATGCGAGAATAGTATACAAGAAATTCAGTGTTCTGCTAAGCTATTTAAATAATAATAATAATAATAATAATAATAAATATTTATTAACCAAAACACATTAAATTCATTTACAATACAGTGCTGGCGGAACTCAAACTAAGCAAGAATGCTTGTATCTTGAGATCCATGAGTGCGTTTGACAATACCATGAATAGAACTCTAAAAGATGTGCAGTACTTTAAAAATATAAATACTTAACTTTCAAAAACTTGATAGGCTTAAAAAATTCAAAACAATATTTATAAAGAAACACAAATCAAAATTCCCATTAATACTAACATGCAAGAATTAAGACCATCTATCTATTATATCTTAATAAGTTTATAGGTTCGGAATCTTGGAATAAAATATAAGTACCTAGGTGTTTAGCGAACGAGTTTGTGCAATGTGAAATTGTGTGTAGTGTATCTAGCGTGTGAATGTGAGTACTGTATGGATATGTAATGTGTGTGTGTACCGGGCCTCTCGAGGCACCAGAGCCTCCTAAGGGTCTGGGCAACGGGGGCGGATGAGTGTGTAATGTGTGTGTGTGTAGTGAGTGTGAGCGTGAGTCTGGGTCTGCAAATATAAAGTCAAATAAGGTCTTCTGTTTCAGCATATGTTAGTTCTAAAAGCTTATTTTTAATAAGTGATTTACACGAGAATAGGGATTTATCTTTTAAGTCGCAAAGCTTGCATAATTTATTATAAGTGCGGAGCAGGGAAAAAGCTGGGCTACGTCTAGCCATAAGTGAGCGCGTCTGCGGTGTGGGGATTCTGTATACACGTTTGGAAATAATGTCGTCGTAGTTTGGGAGGGTTTTGATGATTCGGTGCGTTTTGATACCTGCACTTAAGACGAATAGCTGTCGCACCCGAAGAACTTTAAACTCTCTGTACAGGTCGTCGGTTGGGAAACGGAAGGGTTTTTTAAGAATAACCTTGATAAGAGCCCTTTGGGCTCTCTCTAATTTTATAAAGAGAGTTTTGCCAGCACTGCCCCATACTGAGATACAGTACTGTATTATCGACTGACACAATGACACATACACGGTTTTCAGAACATCTTTAGGAGTGCAGTCGCGTAGTCTTTTCATTACAAAGATAAGTTTTCTAACTCGGGTAGCCATTTCAGTGATGTGAGTTTTGTATATGAGGTTTTCGTCTAGTGTAACGCCTAAGTATTTAATAGTAGAGGTGCGTTCGATAGCGTTAACTGAGCTATTATAATTATCGTCATTACCTACGGAGCCGTCGGGGATACTGATAGTTAGGGAGACAGGAGGATTGGCTACTGTTGTCTTCGAAAAGGCTAAGTATTTTGTTTTCTTAACGTTCATTGTAAGTAGGTTCCTATTAATAGCTGTCACAGTCGTCAGCATCCCTTCTTCTGCTGTTGAGTAAGCATTCTCCCAGCTATCGCCATGAAATAAAATCGCCATATCGTCCGCGTATGCAACAAGTTCAGCGTTTTTTAATTTAAGTTGTAAAATATCGTTTAAGTACAGGTTAAATAGGGTAGTTCCCAAGACGCTACCCTGGGGGACGCCGAAGTGAATTGGAAGCTCTGAACTAAGTTGATTTGATATTTTTACGCATTGCCTACGATTAGACAAGTAACTCTTGAACCAGTTGTGTGCGACTCCCCGTATTCCGGCTGTTTCCAGCTTCTTTAGAAGCAAAACGTTCGACACAGTGTCGAATGCCTTAGCCAGGTCGATAAAAACACCTAAACAACACCTACCACCATCGACGTGAGAAGACACCAAGTTAGTAAAGAGCGTAACTGCATCTTCGGTTGATTTACCCCTTCTGAAACCGAATTGCCTATCTGATATGAGACTCTGTGATTCTAAAAATGGCACCAACCGCCTACTTACTATTTTCTCCAGGACCTTTGATAGGATGCTCAGAAGGGCTATCGGCCTAAAGTTGTCGGGAGAACTCTTCGAGCCGCATTTGTAAATAGGCGAGATAGCTGCAACCTTCCAGACGTCTGGGAACTCGCCACTTTCCAAACTTAGATTAAAAATATGAGCTAGAGGAGCAGCTATTGCAGACAAGGAACCTCTCAATAGTGGGACTGTTATATTATCTAAGCCAGGAGCGCTTTCTTGATTGAGTTTCAGTATTGTTTCAGTTACTTCCAGCGGGTCGGTAGGGTACATAAACAAAGAGTGAGCGCTCTCTGTGCTCGGCCTGTAGGCGTCTGTTAGAGATTGTTCTGTCTCCTGTAGCATAGTTAAGATAGATTCAGCATACTTGCTTCCTACTGTTACAAAGTGGTTATTGGCGTTGTTAAGTGACGTCTTCGCGTCGTGATTACATTTTATCAGCTCTTCAGCATAATTACTGCGAGATGATGGTTGGCAGATATTTTTAATAGATTTCCACAGCTTCTTTGGATTGTCTCTGCTCTCGTTTATCAGTTGACCGTTATAATCCGCTTTTATTTTACGCAGTAGGTTATTACAGAAGTTCCTATACCTAGTGTAGATCTTTCGACTGACATTATCTTTTGGTGATGCCTTGCAGTCCTGATGAAGTTTGTCGCGATGTTTCATGCATCTGATAAGACCTGCCGTTATCCAGGGCTTTAGATTTACATTTTTGCGGCTTATCTTAACCTTCTTTGTGTGTGCGATAAGACTGTTGTTTATTATTCTATTAAAAGTTGAAACTGAACTATTAACGCTCGAGTCACTAGTAACCTGCGACCAGTCTGTGTTAATTAACTCATTCGCTGCGGCGTTAATATTTGTTTTGAGTCGCCACCGAGAAGCAAATTTATTATCTGTTCTTGAGAGCAGAAGACCTGCCAATACTGGATAGTGATCCGTAACCGATGCTACACAAACCATGCCTACCGACTTAAAATGGGATTTTATGAAAATATGGTCCAGACAAGCCAGGCCTCTAGTTGGCTTAGAGATAGCGGGAAGAAGACAATGGGATGCCATAAGACACGTATAGTCCGATAATTGATTGTTTGAGGGATCGCAGAGGTCAATATTCATATCGCCGGCTACTACGAGGTTAGGCGTGCTCTTCAACTCGTGTAATAATATGTCAAGGGAGCATAGGAATCTATCCAAGGACAGTATAGATGGAGATCGGTAAATTCCTAGTACCGATACAGAATTATTTAACGTAATAAATAAATAGTCTGCATCATCAAGTTTGATATCTACCTTTGTGCATGCATAAGAATCTTTTACGTAAATGACGACTCCACCGCTTTTGTTTAGCTGTGACGAAGAGCGGTAAGAATTGTACCCGGGTAGTAAATCTATGATAGATGCGTCCGCCAACCAACATTCCGTTAGGATAATAACATCAACATCCGAATCAAGGCGTTTAAGTGCGATAGTAAAATCATTAAAATTACGTTGTAAACTTCTAATGTTCATAGATAAAAATTTAAAGTTATAAGGCGCAGAATTCCAGAATTGTTTGCATAATTCTAAACTACTGTGTAAATGACAATCAATAGATATGGTTTCGTCAATTTCTTGTGAAAGGCTAGATAAAATCATACTGAAAAAATAAAAGTTGATGAAAATAATTATTCTCGATGGTATTTGTCATTTTTCCAATAATTGGTTGTGTAATTATGCTTAATGTGATGTGTTTGTTTGTGATTGTGGTAGTGTTTATAGTGGTTTTGAAAAGTTTGTTTATTAAATTAAAATGTAATTTAAATTCCTGACAACAACTGTTAAAATGTAACTGTCTCCTAGACGCTATAAAACATATTGTATGAGTAAAATATAAATTGATTGATTCCGTTCTATAAAAAAAATTCACAATAAAATCAACAGTAGTATAAGTAAAGCATGCAGTAATTGTGTACACTAAAATTTCCCTATGTATTTTGTTCGCTAGTATAAAAAGTAAAATTAATTTTAACTCGTTCTTATAATAATACTTATTACCAATAGTTAATAATATAAAGATACGAATGCGATATAAATTAATTGATTCGGTTCTATACAGATTATTTCTACTGAGGTAGCTATAAATATGACATGCAGTTATGATTGAAACTATCCAAAAAAGCTTAGCGAAGCTCGTCAAAGTAGCGAGATAGATCTTCCATAGATTTGATCGAGATTGCTGGGCTGCCCTCTTGTTTCCGGATGTGAACAGTGCCGTTTTTCGTCCAGCAATACTTGTGTCCAGTCCCTTTGCAGCGAAGACGGGCTGCGCGAAATAACTGCCTGTTTTGTTGAGATAACCGCTCATTGAAATAGATAACTCGTTGAGCGCCGGCTACCTCGATTTCCGCGCAGTTCAGGTTACGTTTGGTTTTAGCTACTTTAAGGAAGTTATCGCGTTGATGACGACGCAGGAATCGCACGACTAGCGGCCGCGGTTGGTTTGACTTGCCGTCGTCCGAAGAGGGTTCCTTGTTTCGACGGTGGGGCCCTACACGGGTCACGTAGTCTAAGTCTTTATCGTCAAGAGGGACGCCGATTTTCTGAGCTATAACAAGTGCTATATGCATCGGGTTTTCATTGCCATTCTCGTTGATACCAGAGATTTCAATTTCATTTTTTAAAAATGTTTGTGTCGTAGATCGTTGCTGTTCACGTAACATGCAGATGGTATTTTCCAAGGCGACAATAACCGTAGACCTCTCTTCAAGAGAATGCAATCTGTCTTCTGTCGTAAGCAGCTTTTTCTCATACTCGTCGAGCCGAGAGTTACATGTAGTAATGTGGTCGGTTAACGACATCATCTGTGTTTTTATTTCACAAACGTCTTCCCGAAGGAATCTTATCTCCTGTGCTAGCGCACTAAACGAATCTGTGTCTGTGGTGATCACAGGAGAGTTCTCGTTGACCTTACGGGATACCTCTAGCTGCGTTATCTTACTCGCACCATCATCAGGGTAGGAGGCGGACGCCGCCGCCCGCACCGGTGTATTTGTATTATCGCGACGAGGCAGTCTAGTTTGACATATTGGACAAATAAAGTTAAGCCTGGTCTCTTCTGGCAGCTTTTTAGCGTCAGGTAGGTTTACACAAATAAGATGAAAAGAACTCGAACATGTCGTGCATTTTATTTGTTGATTTGTTCTTATAATCTTCGCACAGCCGGCGCAGTTAACCATTGTACCGTAGGTATAACAATTTCGTAGTCAAATCTTCGTAAACAAGTTCTACGATGTGTTCGCCGGTCTCCGTGGCCACCGCTCAGCTCCTCGTAGCTTAGAGAGCAAGGAATTAAGAGCCCGTCCTGCTCACACAAGAAGTATGCGGGAGGCGTTACCGAGCGCGTGCGGCGAGCTGGAGTCTATGATTCACTTTTTAATATTTATTACAGCTTTTTGTTGCACTCCACTATCCGCTTAACACTTTATGAAATAAAGGCGATAGTTCCGTACTGGTTAACCCGGATTTTTAGGAGCGGAACGATACGTGTTCTCCTCAGAAGCTCAAAGCGCGCACTCCTCAAACTGGCACTTACCTTAAATCGCAGTCTACATAGTCAGATAGCAGAAAAATCATAAAACACCCCTAAAATTTCGTTGGGATATATCAAATACTGACCTGTTCGGACGAAAGTTCCAACCTCGTCCTCAATAGGACTAGCGGCTACGCAAGCCATGACAATGGCCAAAAATACAAGCGTAAGACTGTTCATTTTATATTTCTTTGGTGCTTCAACTGACTGATAGCTTATTTCTTGAAATCGTCCACTTTTATACCAAAATCAAAAGAAATAATGGTAGGAATTCGGTAATTTATCAAAACTAAATGTGTTTTATGTACATGTTCTTGATAAAACAAATTCCTAACAGTTAGTAGTTACACGTGTAGTGTGTGAATTGTCAAGGATATTGGGTTTTCATTATAGAGAACTAGATGCGCCCCGCGGCTTCGCCCGCGAACCAGAGTTTTTTTCATACAAATTTCAGAAATTTATTGCACACCCGCTAGGGTGAGTAAAAATAAAAAAGGCGTGTTTATTTATTCACTCCATTGTTTATTTACACCGAGTTTTGAGTGAATCGAACCAAGGGATAATTATTTTCCATACAAATTTTACTACCCCATTTAACCCCCTCAGATGTTCTTTTTCAAAATTTTACTCTCGTGTGTGTTATTGTAGGTCCTTATCTATTTAATTTACATACCAAATTTCATCGAAATAACTTAAGTCGTTATGGAGATTACCTATAACAAACATCCTCACAGACTTTCCGATCACTCCACTATCACTACATCACTACATAGTATAAAAATAATTATAAAATATAAAAAAATAAATTCTGTCCCTATTTCCCTATGTCCCTTTGACTGCTTAAATCTTTAAAACTACGCAACGGATTTTGATGCGGTTTTTTAACAGATAGAGTGATTAAAGAGAAAGGTTTATACATATAATAAAACCGTATAAAGCAAATTCGCTTTCTTTGGCCCTATATCCCTACGTCCCTTTGTATGCTTAAATCTTTAAAACTACGCAACGGATTTTGATGCGGTTCCTTTTAATAAATAGAGTGATTCAAGAGGAAGGTTTATACGTATAATAAAAACGTGAGAAGCCGGGGCGGGTCGCTAGTTCATTATAATAGTAAGATAATCAAAACGGCAAATTGTATTTAAATGAGTACGCGCTCGATAACTGAGTATGCGTAGTTCACAGCATAAGCTTGGTAGTATGTTTATCGTGGCAATACTGAGAGCTTTTCGTGTAATGGGTAAGCTAGAACTTCTTTAATAAGGTTAAAAAATAAGCACCTAGACAAGATAAACACATACACTTCTACGCGTAACTGAAAATATCTACGAAATACATATATTACGAGTATGATGCGGCATACTATAGACCGAATTTTGAACAAGGTTCCCATTTCTGATATGGTACATGCAAAACAAAAAAAGCTATATACATAATGTAAATACTAGAAATGAGAATAATCTAGCTTTGCCCACAGCTAGGCCTAACAAGGTTAATGTACCTATCTTTCAAAGAAGTGTCCATACGCTTCTACAACAAAACTCCTAGTGAGTTTCAAAAAAACTACAATTAAATAAAGTCAAACAAATTGTTAAAACTATAATTTAAAAAAAGTTTACTACAAAATATCAGATATCTAAAGGATAAAAAGCTTGAGACGATTTTGCTCCAACTCGAAAACTAACAACCTAACAAGGTAAAGGTTTCTTATTCGCTTCTTTACCTCACAAAAATCAAGTTGATCAGATCAGATCTTTGTTTCCCAGTTCTAATATAATTTTCATTACTCATACTCGGAAGGTAGGTCTAAACATGCCTGAAGAGCGGGTTGAAAGTGATACTTTTCCGCCCTAGGGAGAATCGTTTTCAACTGACAGCTATAACGTTACTAATGAACCATGATAATGGCAGAATAAATGCAGAAGCAAAAAAAAATAATTACCTTAGCGACAATACACTCAATTCAAAAAATACGAAAGACAAGGCAGTATGGCTTTATGGCTTTCGCCTGTCCTAGATGGACTTATAAATAAAAAAAAATAGCGTCAATTTGATTAATTAGTTTTCTCATGTTTCTATTTATATTTCCTTGTATTCGTAATGAAAAGCACAGTGTTTACCTCGCGTGAAAGTAACTTTATTTAGTCCCTCGAACTAATGGCGCCGTCTCGGGACTAAATAAGTTACTTTCAACCCTTGGGTAACAATGTTCTATTACCTATATAATGTACTTTCTAACGTAACCAAGAGTCCTGTAGGGTCATAAGGAAAAAAATGTCGCACAGAAAAATACCACCTGGTCGAGATTCCAAACCAAAAAACCAAAAAATCTGCTCCACTTTTATAAAAAACATGGCCAGAGATTGGATTTCCTACGTCTGTTTTCCATCTAAATTTCAATCTTGGAATCTTCAAATCCAGAGTAGAGTGAATAGGTTCTTTCTGCGAAAGCGCCATGCTTTATCGTTGTAGAATCGTCCATAGATAATAGAAACATTTGAAATTGTAGTGGGGTGCTTTTTGCACGGAAAAATTGATATGTAATGTATTTATAATGGTTTCAACTTTTGAATAGATTGTAACTTGAGATTGTAAATCTATAGATAAGATACACTATCGCAAGTGTACTTGTATTGGTTGGTAGCTGTACGCTATCCGAATAAACGAAAAATTATACCTTTTATTGAAATAATAACAAAACAACATAATGCAGCTATAGTATTTTTCACCTAGGAAGCGTTCTGTGACGTTTCAGTTTGACAGTTATAGAAATGAGCTAAGTGTAATCGTAAAAATTTGATTCGATTTTTGACTTTATTTAGAACCGAAAATCGATTATTCATGAAATATTTTCGTTAATTTTAAATTACTTTAACAAAGTAAAACATTAAATTAGGTCTATATAAATAAAAACAATTGGAAAAATTTGCATTTTCAATAGGTAATGCGTCATAACCTAGAAATAGGACAGTAATAATATCAGCAGATAGGTAGGTAATTAAAAATGAATAACAAATAATCAACAATAATCATATTTATGTACTTCCATGACAAAATTTTAAAATGATGATGTAGAAAGTTACGATTTTAATTTGCGATAATCGATTTATAGATTTCCCGGAATAATATCTGTTTGCCTCAACTCTATTACGTTCTGTTCTACGCAAAAGAAATTGCTTCGGATTTCATAAAATAATTGGTTTGTATTTTTATTACGCGTGGAGGCTAAAATAAATTTTGTTTTTGGATAATTTGTGTGTCGTGCTATACTTCTGTAGCTTAATTCATATGTTTGAAATGAAATAAAAATTGTTTGAATTTTCGAAATTTAAATTTGCCAAAATCCTAGTCAATTGAAATGAAACGCATTCCATCTGTCAGGGAACGCTTCCTAGGTGAAAAAGACTATAGTATTTTTAATTATAACAAACTCCTCTCGAAGCCATAAGGCAGAGTGCGCTGAATGCTGGCAGCATTACTACGTCGCGTGGCCTTATGCGAAATGATGGTAAAAAATCTGACGTTTTGACTCTGATTCCCTGGTAGATGGGTCGGGTTTTAATGTGGGATGCCACATATCCTAACTAATATTACAGATGCGAAAGTATGTTTGTTTGTATCTTTTTCCTTCCTTCATGTCCTGACTAAGGAAGCAATCGACTTGATTTTTGGCATAGAATTCGTTGAATGGATGGAGAGTAACATATTCTACTTCTTGCCCTGGTAAAACATCAAACTCCTATGTGAAAATCAAATTATGAAACTCGAATTTAGTAGGCAGGTCATTTATTCAACTCAATTTCGTTACAAAGTTAGCAGTGCCTTACAGCATTTGTTAGGTTTATCTAAGCACTGGGTTCTCTTCTATCTTGCTTAACAATACTGACTGTAGTTAACATTACTATAGAATTCCGCATTTGTTCCTACATTTTAGTTCAAGTTATCTATATAATCTTAAATCCTAAACAAACAATCCAAAATCTAAAATACCAAGCTAGCAGTATCTAATACAAAGGTACGGTATTGCTAATCTACAACCGGAATGTCGTAGTTTGGCAAGTTTTAGCAAAAGTCCGTACTAATATTATAAAAGCGAAAGTTTGTTTGGAAAATGAATGGATGTTTGTTCCTCTTTCACGCAAAAACTAGTGCACGGTACTCTTGAAAATATATTTGCAAATCGTACAAACATTTGTCCTCAGGCGGGAATCAAACCCATTTTAACTCGAAAGTATTTATTTATAATAGAACTAGCGACCTGCCCCGGCTTCGCACGGTTTTATTATACGTATAACCTTCCTCTTTAATCACTCTATCTATTAAAAAAACAGCATCAAAATCGTTGCGAATTTTAAAGATTTAAGCATAGGTACATAGGGACAGAGAAAGCGACTTTGTTTTATACTATGTGGTGAAGTATCAATTAAAACCAGCTTGCAATGAAAGTCAAATTTATTAATTAGTAAATTTTATTACAATACACAAAATATATCTCAAATATTTATGTTCAGCAATACAATTATTTGCTTTTTTTTATTCGAAATGGTAGCGCGTTTGGCCACTATCACATAAGTGAAGATGTGGCCCAAGATGGAGCACGCTTTCCCAGAAGGAACTTATCAACTATGTAGGTACACAAAATGTCAATGATTTATGTATTCTAATTTATATTGAAAAGTTACACAAGTATACATTTAACAACCTGAAAGATCACCTTAACCAGGCATTTTACAGGGATGTCTCCTGTTAATGCTTCTTTAGAGACCTGGCATGGTGTTTGTTGATTCAGCTCAGGGTCAAAACAGTTCATTACATCTGGCACAGCTTCACGTACGCATCTTACAAAGACGGAGTCAACAACCTCAGAAGAACCTGAAAATGTTATGTCGGTTAAAATAATTTTATGTTTTTGTCAAAAGTAACAGCCGACGATATCACACTTTATTAAGGATACTGCTGTGCGATTACGCTAAAATCACCCATCCAGAATTGACATATGAAAACCATTTCAATGCCCTTTGCGCGTCTACATCCATACAATTGCAAATTACGAAGGCCATTGAAATGGCTTTCATGTGTTTATTTTAGATGGTTGGTTTTAGCGTAATCGCACAGCGGGTCAGATCTTGATCTTATGTATATGAGACCACAAGAGAAGCACCAGCTTTCAAAAAAGAATCATCAAAAACGGTACACCTAAAAAAGTTTTAACAAAATACAGTGTGTTAGATAGAACCACCTGCTTTTTTGATGTCGATTGAAAACAGTTACATATAACTAAATAAATAATATAAAAAGCCTTTATTATTCCTAATTTGTGCCAAACTACAAGATTCGTTTTTCATTAAAATATTTAATTGCCTCTGCGGTGCCTCCTCCAGTTTTAACCATTTTTTCTTGTCTTCTGCTTTCTGTGCCCATGTTGTCCCCTATCTCTTCTATCTCGTTCTCGTTCTGCCATATTTCTTGTGGCCTTCCTTGTCTTCTCTTTTAAACTTTTTAAAACTAAATAAATACTAAAGAAATATAGGTAATGGTCTGTTAACTGTAAAAAGTTGCTAAGGAGTGTTATTTCTCACTCTGACTTATGTGAATAGAGAAATTTATCATTTTAACTTTCCAGACTATTATGAATAAGGGGGTAAATCTTTATCTAGTAAGTTAAGGGACGCACAGTAGGGGTAAAATACTCACCTAGAGTTCCAAATTTGCCCTCAATATGACCAGCTGCCACACAAGCCACGATAATGGCAAAACATAGCAGCGTAAGACTGTTCATTTTGTATTTTCTTGGTTATTCGACTGACTGATTAGATTTTTAGACAGTTCCTTCATTTATATATTAAAACCGAAGGAAATAATGCTAAGAATTCTTATTATGACCATAAAATGTGATATTAAATGTGTATGTTGGAAAACTCGATAACATAAATAGTTTACAAAGTAATAATTGTATTGTCTGTGTATTACCAAGGCCAAGGAAATGGGTCAATGCGTAAAATTAAAACTTCAAGTTGTAAAATTTCAATGCCGTAAGCTAGACAGAATTTCTAAACTTCTTAACTTAAAAACTAATTTTAGGGTTCCGACTTCAAAAGGCAAAAACCGGCCAAGTGAGAGTCGGAACATCGCACGCAGGGTTCCTTACAGCCTGTCCAGAAGGGGCGCTTTACGCGCGAGTGCCCTCGCGCGTAACCACTCGCGCGCTCTCCAGCAGGACTAGCATGGCCTTTCTTGTCTAGGTAGACAAGACTAAAAATGACATAAAAGTGACATTTGGGTGTAGAGAGTAGAAAGTTTTCTTCGGTTGCGAGCATGGCGTTGTAAAGAATGAGCGGATAGAAATGTTTCTTTTCTTCCTAGAGACGAGTCTACACATTGCGAGCATGGCGATCAATTTACTCTATTTTTGACATTTGAGAATAGAAAGTATTCTTCCAAAATTCTCTACACCTCTCGAGGCCTAGACAAGCGTTTCTCTCGTATTTCGTAAAAGTATTATGGTCTTTGGCTATTATAAACGGGGTAGGAATTGGGTTCTTAGATACTACGAGGAGAAAAATGACCGAAGAAGAGAAAGAATCGCAGTTCAAGAGCTCTTTTCGATTTGCCGAAGGCCTAGTTTCGGAGATTTTTTTCATAATGAAGGATAATATTTGTGCCAAGAGCTGTCTCCTCACACAAAACAAGACTGCCCAACAATCGTAAAAGTAAGTACCTAATCTAGTCAACTACCTACTAAATTATACATAAGTCTCATTGCAAGTTTAATGAAAATCATTTATAGGTTATGTCCGGTTGATAATTTTATTTTCACCTTTATATTTGCGGGAGCAAAGTTCACAAAGTAGGTACCTATTGATTTCTGGCCATTACCAGAGAGGTGTTTTAGCATTATAAATATACCTACATAATACACACACGCACACACAGTTTAAATCAAAACACTAAATATAAATATGACAACCAACAACATCATCATGGTTATTAGCACTTATATCATTTCAAATGGGATATTTACCATGATGAAACCAAATCAGGTTTGAGAAATTCTCACTATTACATACAAGTACTTTTAGTCACCTCCTAAGAAATGCCGACATGTTATTAATAATTTTGTTTTTCAGGGTCGTGAGAGTTGATACCCACAATCCACATGAGACGGAACAAACAACAGATTAGTGAGGGAATATTTCAATGACTAGGTAACCTACCTATTTATTTATTGAGTGAAAACACAGTATGAAATATTATGTTTTTATTATAACTTAGTTAATCTATAAGAAGAAATAAGTAATTATTAACATTAATTTATTATATTTTCAGGTATGGAGCAAGAAATGCCAGCAATGATACAAGCAGTACTATATGTAGATATACTCCAAGTTTGGTGAGGGTCACAGGTAGCCTACTCGTCATGCGCACAAGCTGAGAGCTTTCCCGAGGCGCCTCATGAAGTCCTCGAAGCTGGTGCATGTGATGGGGCTGGCTGTCTAAAACCGCTTCCCATCTACAATCATCAGTGCTTCCTCAACGCAGTCCTTCAAAACGAAACTAAAGTTCTGGCTAATTGAGCAATGTTATTATACATTTAATGAACTTTTCGACATTTTATAATTTAGTATGAATTTAATAAGTTATAATTTTTGCCAATGTATATTTGAATTTATAAAAAGTAACTAATTACCTATTAATTTAATCAGAAGTAAGAACCATGACATGTAACATGGAACCGTTATTGATAACTACATGTTTTGTTTTCTGTATAAATTACACCTATGAATAAAACTTTACATGAAGTTTCTCATCTGTATCTTCTCCAAGTCATGTTTTTTAGGTTGTTGTTTAGATCCTAAAACAAGAGTATTTAATGAAGTTAGTTATCAATAATTAAAACATCAAAACTGGGATGTGTAGAAAACTTTCACAACATTGCAGCGCATTAGTGACCACTGCTTGCTGCAAATAAACCTCTTCAATATACCTATTATTTAGTACTCATAACATAATGAGCATTAGCATGTAACTTTCAAAATACTTCTGAAGCTCCAGTCCAGAGCTGAAATAAAAATTTTGGTGGCCTGCAGGGCTATTCAGAGTCGATCGAAATGTTTCCGTCTCGGAATTGACTGTTGACACTCGGTTACGGATTTCCTACCGAGGCGAATCGAAAACGCTATTCACAGTCTCACTCGGTTGCTATAGTATTACACGGAAAGCATTTACGGGGAATACTTTATAAATGGTAGAAAATTTAGTCCATGGTAGAAATTCAAATGTACTAAAAGTAATAAAATTTGCTAGAAATTAACTTTTTAAACATTATTTACAATTCTTTAAGTGGTAATTGATGATATAAAACCTATATTTGGAAGTTTTTGTACAATATAAAATAAATTGTAGTCATAAAACACAAACTTACTTCGTAAACATAGACAACACTGCATGGAGGATTAAAAACGCCGCCAAATTTGGAACTTTAGTTTTGTAATACATAGGTACTGCGACCGTAATATTTATCAAAGCCTTGTTGTAGGTACATAACATTCATATAAAGTTTATTTATTATTGAGTACCTATCGGTTTTATATTAAAAGTGAAAGATATGCTCCTCTTTAAATTTCACAAGAATATACTTAGTTTGCAAATAACCTCAAAGTAACAAATAAAAATAGAGTAATTCAAAGAAGGTTAATTATCATTTTTATTCACTACTCATTACTTTCTTCACACATTATAATGAGATTTAATTATATATTTCTATAAATCACGAGAATTTGTTAGATATTTACAAAAAAATATTATTCGGATGGGATTCCGCCAAGCAAGGACCACTCGAAATGATTCCGTGAAAAGTTTGTTCAAACCCGAATCGAAAAGTCAAATTTTTCCGTGTTAGGATTCTCTGAATAGAGATTTTTGAAATCCGTGTCGAAAACCACCCGTTTCCGAATGACGGAAACATTTCGATCGACTCTGAATAGCCCTGCTGGTCTGTAGGTAGTGTTAGAAGTCTGGGAGTAGAGAGTTGTAAAGTGTTCCTTTTAGCATGATATTCTCCGACGAACTCTCCATCATCTAAATCAATGAATAATAAATCAAATAATGTTTGTTACTTTGTTTATAAACAAAAACAATCAACTTCAACTTCTTGATTATGGCTCTGCGTCTGGGTTGACTATGATTTAAATAGTACATAATGACATTGGCAAAGTCAATGATGTGACGTAAATTTACTTCATAATCAATAAAACGTCAAATCAATGTCGAAGTTAAACGTTTCGATTTACGTATTTGCGAAACTTCTTGTTCCTTGTTGACATTATTTTGGTAATGAAACGCTACGAACGAGCTTTTTACAACAATTCATAATTTATCTGTGGTTTCGTTCCCGTTGCTATAGAAAGAGCTAGTCTACGAAGAAACTGTTTTCTAGGGTTCGTTCCGAGAAACGGTGTGCTCGAGCAAGAGACAAATTTCGAAGACAAGAAAGTTTTCCACTCTATTCTAGGAAGAGAAGACAAGAAACTGCGTGCTAGCCCGGCAGATACTAGAGCGCTATACATTCCGTCCAGATGCTGCTGCGCGATTCCTTGCTCGCGCGTAAAACGCGAGCAACGCGCTGGACTCTCGACTCGCGCGTATTGCGCGCGAGTCGAGATACTCGGGCGCCATTGCTGCGTCCAGTGGTGCGCGCGATTCCGACGCGAGTGGACGTATTTGGAACAAAAATGGAGACTGATAATTTTGACATATTTTGTCAATTTTGGTATGCAAGCCACAACACGACTGCTTTGTCTCGCTCCATGTTTATAACTGTCCCTGGGTCCCTCCCAAACAAATCGCGCGTAGGGGCGCGCGTAAAACGCCGCATCTGGACGCAATATAAATTGAAACGCGCGAGGGCACTCGCGCGTAAAGCGCTCTATCTGGACAGGCTGTTACCATTATCTATAACAACGGCAAAAAAGTATGTAGGTCGTATGGGAGCCCCCATCAATATTTATTTCATTCTGTTATTTAATTATTTACTTTGTAGTTTATTTATACCGAGTTATGAGTCAATCAATGGCAGATACTGGATGCGGCAAGCTGAAAACAGGACGTTATGGCGCTCATTAAGGAAGGCCTTTATCCAGCAGTGGAATGATATAGGCTGATGATGATGAATGAATCGTACCAATAAACAGGAGGAAGAGGAATAAAAAAAAGTTCTATAGGAACACCCTTTTAATCCCCTCAGAGGCTAAGTTTTCAAATTAAATAAGCCTTTGTTATTTTAGATCCTCAACTATCTATACCAAATCTCATATAAATAAATTAAGTACTTACTTACGGAGATACGTTAAAACAAACTTTCACATCCATACTCATATTATGTCTGAAACCTGCCTGAACTGATTATTAACACAAAATCCAGAGTTCCTTGACCCTAACAGTAGTCATAACTTCCAGACGCAACAATCGTCGCCACGCTCGACTCCGAATTCATCTCCGCGGTCTACCAAGAGTCCGCCGTTGCCCGGTGCTCAACCGCAGCCTTCTGCACCAGAGAGGTAAGATTTCAACCATAGGGGCACGAATCACTCCTGGGGCAAACACCCGCAGCCTTACCACAAAAAACAAAATCACGACTTAGACACGTGTTTAACAGTTGTTTAGATAAAGTCATCCTATAAAACCATGTTTTTTTGTGGTAAGGCCGCCAGACTTTAACCTACCAGGGGCCTTATTGTCTAACTCAACTAATAATCGATTCATTTTTGACATTTGAAACCTAGCATGGACCACGATTCTATTTATGTTCGATTGTAAGACTGTAATCTATTTGAATTTAACATATAATCGATTTCTAGTTAGACAATAAGACAGCTGCTGGGGTCTTATTGTCTAACTACCAAGATCGATTCATTTTCGAAATTTAAAACCTAGCCTGGCAATCGATTGTATCACTGTAATCTATTTGAATTAAACAGATAATCGATTTCTAGTTAGACAATAAGACAGCAGGCCTCCGTCACTTGCCTTTACCTACCGCGATAAGTACCTACAGCGCTCGGCAACTTGAAGTTGTAAATCGGTAGGGGCTGTCCCGCGCTCTGAGCACACTGTGGTACTCACGTATCGTAGGTACCTACACGATGAGTGAATCGTGAGCGATAAGTCGACAACCCTGTGCCGCGCCAAACAGAAACAGAATTGACAGAGACAGAGTTATGCGTAAGAAGAGAGTGGCAATGTTTACGTGAATATCGATGTAGGCACTAAGCTCTTCTGCGCGATGAAATGTATTTTGTTGCGTCGTAGCAAGATTAGCTTTTAAATAGGTGATTTTTTTGCTATAAGTACTTGTATCTATTCTGTGACCCTACTAAGGCGCGCCCTCTATCGGTCCGCATCATTGCGGCTCGGTAGCGCTCTGGTGCCTTACGGCGACGGTTTCGGGCGTCTTCGGGCGCCTGAGAGCTGCTTCGGCAGTCGTAAGCAAACCTACGACTATTCTGCGACGACGACGTGTCTGTCAACCGAACTATTCTTAGTTGTGCATGCAAAAGGAAAAAACATACAAGCTTCCTCGTTTATAATATTAGTAAAGATTTGTTGTCTTGCAGGGAACCAAGCCGCGGTGGTGTGGTTCGCAGCGCGCCGCAAACTCCTTCGCTTGGAGAGAGAGAACGGATCGACATGACGCATAGTCTAGGTGAGTTCATTGAACCTTAGGGTGTTACCACACCCATCGATCGTTTGAACTTGATTACAAGCGGTACATCACAGTGCAAAAACTTTAACTTCTAGGTGACTACCTATTTAACAATCAGTTAAGATATTATGCTTATGAATGTATTTTTATTAACAACGAAAATTACAATCAATGAATAGAACTAGTATATACAATTGAATCCATAAAGCTAACTGCTGACGGTTGCAAACAGTCTAAAGGTAGCTCAATTGATCCATGTTACCAGTCGTCGCGTCCCCAAGACACTGGATGCATTACCACGCTGTATGGCAATGCTGACGCGCTGATCCAGATCAGAATATTGTAATACGTTCTCCTCTAAGAAATAAAAATTCGTTTATCTGAAACTGAGTTTTTTCTAATTATTTGTATACTTCCAGGAGGCATGGAAAGCATGGGGAATGATAACAGAGGCTACCACCAAAACCAGCGGCCTACCACGAGTAAGTGAGATAAAGATACATTTGTTCGATCAATAACGGCTTCGCACTGAAGTATTATACCTATAAACCTTGCTCTTGAATCACTGACGAATCACGGACAAAAGATTGAAGAAGAGAAAATCAATTGTCACTTTATTTCTTCTATTGTATTGATATTAATTAAGTAAATAAATAAATAAATTGTGTACCTATAGTTTAAAATTTGACTTGTCCCCGCGCACTAGGCAGCCAGAATATTTGAGCAGCCAGTTATAGCAGCCGATCAATTCAATTTCCCGAATAAATTTCTCTGTATCGAAAGTCATCTTGAGTTCGGAACGCAAAATACGTCTGGCTGCTACAACTAGTGCGCGGAGACTGACCACAGCCACATACATTCGCCTACACACGTTCTGGCTGCGCGCAGCCAGCCGGCTGCCGTGCAAACAAGCGCGTAGTATTGGTTGCCGCAGCCGGGAATTCGTGGTTGCCTAGTGCGCGGGGGCCCTTAGTTCCTATTTTGTAAGCAAGCAAGCTCCTATACAAGCAAGTTCCTATTCTGTAAGCGTAATAATAAAAAAAACCTGTGGACGTGGGGCATTATCAAAATGAGTTGTATGGGGAAAGGGAAGTTGTTAAGAAATAAAGATATTGATTTACTTACTCAATCTAATAATAAAATAAAAATCTAAATCCGTTGCGTAGTTTTAAAGATCTAAGCATGCATAGGGACATACAGCTTGAAACGACGTTGTTTTATACTATGTAGTGATAGTGAAGTAAGGATATAACTATCGTTATCACAGTGGGAATCGACAACCGCAATCTTCGAAGCGATCTACTCTACGCGGCTGATTCTGTCACCAACGCAATGTCTACACTCGTGCGGGAACTCAACTCAGGTACTTATTACTATTTATTACAATATATTTATATATTGTAATAAATAGTATACATTATAGTAACATATATAGTACATTGTAGTAACATTATATATTATTTATTTATTGCCTGGGATAAGGCCGCCCATTGTGCAACTTTGTTATCTCTGTCCCTGTATTCGTTTTTGTTTCTCTTGGTGTGCAATAATAGTACATTGTTACCCAAGGGTTGCAAGTAAGTTACTTTCACGCAAGGTAAACACTGTGCTTTTCATTACCAATACAAGGAAATATAAATAAAAACATGAGAAAACAAATTAATCAAATTGCCGCTATTTTTTTTTTATATTAGTCCATCTAGGACAGGCGAAAGCCAGCCATACTACCTTGTCTTTCGTATTTTTTGAATTCAGTGAATAGTCGCTAAGGCAAACTTTTTTTAGCTTCACCATTTATTCTGCCATTATCATGGTTCAATAGTAACGTTATAGCTGTCAGTTGAAAACGATTCTCCCTAGGGCTGAAAAGTATCACTTTCAACCCGCTCTTCAGGCCTCTTCAGACCTACTTTCCGAGTATGAGTAATGAAAAGTGTATTTTTAAAGAGGGCCCGTTTAAAAATACAATACACTTATACAAAAGTGATTTTTTAAATAAAATTTGTATGTAAATGTACCTAACCTATAGAAATTCTTACGATTCATGATGATTAAGGTTAATAAAGGACACAGCACATATTATATAGGTACAGCAACACTACAGCATAGCACAAAATAACCATTCTAATATCATCATCATCAGCCTATATTAGTCCACTGCTGGACAAAGGCCTCCCCTAATGAGCGACATAGCGCCATTCTAATATTTTGTATTTATACTACATTTAAATTACGAGTAATCCATTCTAATATGGATAACAAGTATTTTTTTAAATTCAGTTGTTTTTGCGTGAAAGTGAAACACAACAATAAATCTGAACACTTTCGCGTTTATAATATTAGTAAAGATGTAAGGATTTGGTAAAGTGCCTCTAACGTACGGACAGGGAACTACGCAAATGCTATACAAAAAGGTTACGTACGTCTCGATACTATTTTCTACTTAACTCGGGGCACAGACTTTTCAAAACTCGAATATTGTCCAATAATATCTTTTGCATGATATATATTATCGTTTGTACTCATCTATTGTATATTTAATTATGTATGTTGCATTGAGCATGCGTGATCTAATTTTACTATACCTCATTGATATTTATTTTACATAATATGTGTGTGATTACGATTCGCTGGCGTTTGTTTTTTTTTTTCGTAACAGATTTCGAAGAAATTAAAGTCAAATCAGATGGCACAAAAACTAATTTGACAGCACTAAAAATGTAGCCGTCCCTTTCTTAAACTCCAATTAAAAGGATGGTTTTATTATTTGATTGACACCACTATACAAATCATTTATATTTGAAAGAAAATATAAAAAAAAATGGTTTATTGGTTCACTATATACTTGAGAATGTTAATAACAACATTACTTACCTAAAATTACTTAATTAGTATTTACCATAATCATGATAAAATGGTGTTACGAGTATAATAATGATTATAACAATGATAAAATAATATTGATTCAGATGTCGCAAAAACAAAACTAATTTGTCAGCATTGAATATAATACCATCCATTTTATTTCCACCGTTATGATAATATAAACGGCAACATTTGAAGTCCTATCAATTAACTTTAGTTTTAACAACCGAATCGACATCAATACAATAATCGACAAACGCCAGCGTATCTCACACTACCATACATTTATTTTCCATGCACATTTACGAGTTATCTGTATGGGTTTGAATGTAGATGTTTTACGTTGGTAAATGTTTGCAGAGGGTTCCGACACTGAGGACACTGTTAAGGCTGATGCGAGGAAACAGAGAAGTAAGTTATTGACAACATGCGTAGATTTGTCATGCCTGTCCTTTTCAGATCCGATTGAACTGAGCAGGACGGCAACAGAAATGATGATATTTTCTATCTCATTTCTGTTGTCATAAGAACACGGTTTTCATTAATTTGAAAGGAACGTTTAAATTCAAGGAAAGTTATTTAACCTGTCGATGTCTAAGGGTCAATTCACACCGGGATGCGGTCGGTGGGCAATTTCAGTGAAATTCTTATAAAAAAAAACGTTTAAATTTATAGGTGCATCTACTTAAACATCAAAACGGTGATTAAGTAGCATCTTAATTTAGCTCAGTAAGTACCTGAGAATTTTCATAACACTTTGTTGCTACTTTTTGCGATTTGTCATTTGAAATTGGTAATATAAATTATTTATCGCGTATTTGTCGAGTACCTCGTGTTTTATTTCCCCTACCTACGTGATCACCGGGCGACTTGCCCCTTTACCTTAGCTGCAACGCAAGGGAAATAAAAACCCAAGACACGCAATAAATAATCGTTATAGTGTCAAATAATTTTAAACTTTCACCTACATACTTTTAAGATCAGTATTGCTCAGAAAGGGTGAAGCTCGCGTCACATTACTAACGCTGCCATTCCGGTGTGAATTGAGCCTAATTCTGCCCCAAGATAGTAGGTAGATAGACAAACTCCAAGAAATAGCTCGTCCATCAAGGTTACTTAGCGTATTCCTGGTGCCTTACTACTAAGTTGCTTATATTAAAGGTTTGGTGCAAGGGTATATTGAAAAACTATTTATAAATGTATAATTTTCAAATCTATCTAAACAATTTTACGAGTATCTACAAAATTATTGAAAAAATGTTTCCCGTTTTTTGCATTTTTTGATGGAATGTACGGAAAATCCTAGTTATTTTTCATATCTATCATCGCATTGCACGTTTTATGGCATGATTATTGGTAATGCGTTTAAAAAGTTTTTATTATTTAATATTTTATTTCATTTGTAATCGTTAAAATCAAGTACCACCGACACTTATCATAAACTTAAAAATACCTTTAAACATCCTTAAATAAAATACAAAACAATCTTTTCTACTAACTTCAAGAACACACATTATGTTAAACATCCGATACATTCACTCTCTACCCGTCTTGCTCTAAAATGGAGTTCAAAAAATCATTTGTTTTTATTTCAGATTTCGAAGAAGACGAAGACAGTGATGAGCCAATGCCGAGACCGCAACCGCCTCGACATTATTTACACGATAGCAACGTACAGGTTTGAACTTTATATTTGATGTTTTAGAGTTGCTAATCCTATGTTTTTTTGTTAGTTTTAGGTTCATTTTTGTTTGCAAATTGCACGATGGTTTCGATTATGTTGTACACAATACTTAAACTTACTAAACTAAAAAAATAAATAATGGTGACAAATACACAGCATCATCTAGCCCAAAGCTAAGCAGAGCTTGTGGTACTAGAAGACTGATATACTTAATACAATACATTACATAGATAGCTGCTATTTTCATTATACGTAAAAAACCCAGACACCCGCAAAAAAATTTGAAGATCGTACAAACATTTGAATTGTGAATCGAAACCTGAACTCCTTCTGCATCGCAGGCGGTTGGGTTGTTACACGTGTAAAACATACTGAATTGATATAAAAAATATTAAATCACATAATTCAGCATAGGGTTTTTTTATATTTCTTTTGTGTAATTTTCCATTTTGTACAGCTGAATCGACACCAATGATTTCTTGCTTTGATTTGAACCCTACCGCACAACCTTCAGCGCTGCTTTTCATTTGCAATTGATCCTCAGAGTTTTTTAATATTGTCTTGGCTATAATTTTACTTAATCCAAGAACTATTTATTGTTAGATCACGAATTTTTATTCAGATCAATTATTTTTTTCAATTGCTGTATGAAAATTTCAAACATAAGCACTTATTTTTTGATTGGTTGATTTGGTTGATTTTGTTTAATCACTTTTGGTTTTTTAGTTTCGCTTTGTTTTATTTCAGAGCCTGGCACCTAGTGTAGTAACACAGTCTTGAGCACATTATAAAGGTTTGTTTGAGTATTTATAAGTGTTTTAAGTTCAAATGCATTTATGAATAATAAATAAAATTAATAATGCTGGACAATCCACACAGCATCATCTAGTCCCAAGCTAAGCAGAGCTTGTGTTATGGGTACAAGATATAATGCAGCACTCAAAGTTACCCAAAAAGGTCCGAAAGACTACAGGCAAATGCTGGATGCAGTAAGCTGAAGACAGGGTTCTATGGTGCTCATTATGGGAGGCCTATGTCCAGCAGTGGACTGATATATATTGATGATGACCCCGAAAATCTCAGATTTAATCATATCTTTAGCGACTTTTTACAGTTTTCAATTAAATTACAGACAGAATTTTAAACAGAACTCTTGTTGTTCTTACTAATATTATAAACGTGAAAGTTTGTATGTTTGTTCCTCTTTCACGCAAATAACTACTGAACGGATCGAGCTGAAATTTGGAATAGACGTAGTTCTAACCCTGGAATAACACTACTACTTTTTATCCCATAAATCAGTTCCTTTGAGATAGAACAGCCTTGAAACGTTTCCATAGAAATAACGTGTGCGAATCCGCGTGCAGATGCCAGTAGGGACAATAAATACTTAAATACGGCATGGCGATATATAATAACATTGTGTTAAAAATAAAAACTACCCTCATTTCATTCCAGGACACGCCGCCCCCGCTCCCCGCTCGCACAGGCCACTTCTACCCCCGCACATAGTAGCGTACGTACTTATATGTACTTATTCTTATCGACTGTTAACTGGTTCATTTTGTATTATGCTGGGAGTAAGAGTCCATTTACACTTGTGTTTTGAAAGCGTAGGCGTTCGATGAACATATTATGCAGGCTCAGGCGTTCAATCAATTCTGGTCCTTAAGGTCTCCACACACAGAAGCCGGAGGCGGAACGGAGGCGAAGGCGTGCCGGTTTTACCTATTGCACCGCGCCGCCTCCGCCTCCGGTGTGTGTGTAGTCTTTCATATGATTCAATGGAATACAACTCGCACGCCTTCGCCTCCGCTCCGCCTCCGGCTTCTGTGTGTGGAGACTTTTATTGTCTAACTCAACTGATAATCGAGATAGATTCATTTTTGACATTTGAAACCTAGTCTGAACTTTAATTGTAACATGGTAGGTAATATATTTGAATTTAACTGATAATCGATTTTAAGTTAGACAATAAGGGTGACAAAACTAAATCGAGCTGTGCTGCGCTATACTGCGCTGTGCTATGTTTGGTCAAGTCATTGACGCAGCACAGCACAGCATGGTTTGTTTGTATCCTCATTAAAACATTAGACGAGCGAGTTGACGTTGACACAGCACAGCGCAGTACAGCGCACCACAGCTCGATTTAGATTTGTCACCCTTAGGCCCCTGGTCTTAAATGTATGATGAAAGTTTAAAATGGTTTGACACCTTAACCATGTTTTCCTTCACTGGATAAGCTAGTGTGAAGCTGCCCTTAAAAGCATATTAAGACTTACGCGTTATTCGCTATCTCGGCTTTATATCGCTAAGGTATAAATAAGACTTAAAGCCTAGCATAGGAAGCAACAATGGTGTAAATTCTGGAGCGAGAGCACGATTTTCGATAAGCACCGATTTTGTCTCTGGTCCCAAAAAGTTCTATTTTATATATATTTATTTTCCCTTCCCTTCCGATTTTGAAACAATAATTAAAAACAAACCAAACGTCCATAGAGTAATTTGTTCCGCATTTTAGTACGCTTGCATCGACGTACTTTATAGCTCATATTTGGAAAAATAAGTCAAATTTCCAAGCAGGCATAGTATAAAAACATATTTAAACTAATATTTTTTTAATTTTTTCAAATAATTCTTTATTGATCGAACTAAAAAAGGTGCAAATAATTGACAAATTCGGTAAAAAATGTATGCCCAGAATATGACACCATTTTGCTTTTAAAATATATCTTCACAAAAAATGTACTAGCTAGATTGTTCACAGGAATATATAATTGGAAAAGTGTACTAATTGCATATTTACGTACTTACCATATTTCATTTACACAATAGATAGCAAATATTACAATAGAATACAAAATGCGTAGTTAAAGATTTTTCAATTATGATATTCTAGTTAAATACAAAATGAACCAGATAACTGATGTATATGCTTATATAAGTAGCTATAAAATGTACTTAAATACCTCCTATCGAAACATAAAGTAATGATAAAGTATAAACATAGGTACTTATTAAACTTTATATACTTGTTTGTATTATGGTCCGTTTTTTCAACTTTTCATATATAAATATGTGGTTAAGGGTTAATTCATTCAAGTTGTATATAACTTCATTTTGTTTTGCTTTTTGTCTAGTCCCCATGCAACTTATGAAATGCACTGAACTGAAATAAATTAAGATTTGTTTTAATACTAAAATGTTGAGAATCGTTGAAATGAATTACCATACTTAAATAAATCATTCGTATTTATAGTCAATGGGATTCAATGTTTTAATTTTTTATTTCCGCTTAGACTTTTATTGACATTAAAAAGAAGGAATGATAAAAACATTCTCTTGTTTTCGGTACCAAATTCGGTCTGTCTTGTAAGCTAATTGATAACTTTCTTGTCCATTATTTGAAACATATTATTCCTTTCTGTCTTCCAATTTGTCAATTCCTTCCATTGCGTACAAAAATGTCAATTGAAAAGAACTTCCTAATACGCCTAAAACTTGCTTTAAAATGACTATGTGCTATTTTTTTCATTTTACAATACTTTCAAATTTATCTTTCTTTAAAGTACCTAAAGCTGTTCCTTTTCGGGTATGAAATGAAACTATTGTTGTTTTATTATCAAAAAAGGGGCTAGTTGCAGACTCAACGCGGAAATACACAAAAAAGGCTATTAAAAAATCTGATATTAAAAAAATTACGCATATAAAAATACAGACCTGATATGTTGCGTTGCAAGTAACACATAAAAACACATAAAATTGTTAGTACCTATCTGTAATGATAAAAGTAAGACTGAATTCAATGAAACCACCAGAAAACGTGGACATACCAAAACTATACCAAATCCATTGTTGTTGTTGTACTAACATTGAAACTAGGATAACTTTTGTGCAGCTAAACTTGAATCAAAAATTAATTGCTCATATTTTTATTTTGTTTAAAATTTTAGGCTAATTATAAGCATATCATTTGTTTAATTTTAAGAAAAGTGCAATATTGTTGAATTTGGTCGATTGGTCTTGCCGAATTTGTGTTTTTTATATATTTTTATAAAACATCTTATTTTTAATGAAGGGCTTAAATGCTAAAAAAGTCAAGAAGCTTTCGCAAAATATGTTATTTAATGTTTTATCATTTTACCTTTGAAAAATAAAACATTTTTAGTTTAAGATTTCGCATCCAAAGCGTCGTAGTTTTAAGTTTAGTTTTAATAATTATATTACTAAATGAGTAACTGTACTTACCTACTAAATTTGGAATCATGCTAAAATCATTCTTCATTCGGTGCGAAGTTATAAGTTTTACAAAATGTCATAAATGTACATTTGTACAATGAAAGTTGTCCTTTTGTTCAGCAGATATACACATGTTGTATAGCAGTTAAAAACCCCGTGCACTGGTAGGATGATTTCATGGAATCATAAATATTACCTACCTACTTTGTACGGTTTATTCGTCACGTGATATTTAATCAGGGGTACCCATAGTTCCGTGATCTATTGCATTGCAAAATAACTTAATCCCAAAACTCAACTGAGTTCTAGATGTCGCTGTTAACTAGTTTTCCATTTTTAAATGAAGCGTTTTCTTAAAATAAATAGGTTAAAATAGTTGACAATGTCTTTGGGCCTGTCAAATTAGAATGGCACAGACCTTGGTTACGACTATCCATCCACGGTCTGTGCCATTCTAAGTTGACATGAAATCCGCGAAAGCGCCATCTATTGAGTTCGAAAGTAAACAGGGGTTTTCTATTTTAAATATTTTGCAATGCAATAGAAAACTTCAAAAAATGTAACCTTTTATACCATTAGATTTTGTAATAGTAAAAGGTTTGTAGTTGTCTAATGTACTAAGATATATTTAAATATACTATACTGTAGGTAAAAGCACAAATTTCTACAAACACCCATTTTCGTGAAGTTCGTTTTAAGTTCAAATGCATTTATGTATAATAAATAAAATTAATAATGCTGGACAATCCACACAGCATCATCTAGTCCCAAGCTAAGCAGAGCTTGTGTTATGGGTACAAGATATAATGCAGCACTCAAAGTTACCCAAAAAGGTCCGAAAGACTACAGGCAAATGCTGGATGCAGTAAGCTGAAGACAGGGTTCTATGGTGCTCATTATGGGAGGCCTATGTCCAGCAGTGGACTGATATATATTGATGATGACCCCGCAAAACTCAGATTTAATCCTGTCTTTAGCGAATATTCGACAATTTTAAATTAAATTCTGTCAAATACATCACACGGCACCATCTAGTCCCAAAGTAAACAAAACTCTTGTTATCTTTACTAATATTATAAAAGTGAAAGTTTGTATGTTTGTTCCTCTTTCACGCAAATAACTACTGAACGGATCGAGCTGAAATTTGGAATAGATGTAGTTCTAACCCTGGAATAACACTACTACTTTTTATCCCATAAATCAGTTCCTTTGAGAAAGAACAGCCTTGAAACGTTTCCATAGAAATAACGCGTGCGAATCCGCGTGCAGATGCCAGTAAGGACAATAAATACTTAAATACGGCATGGCGATATTTAAAAACAATGTGTTAAAAATAAAATCTACCCTCATTTCATTCCAGGACACGCCGCCCCCACTCCCCGCTCGCACCGGCCACTTCTACCTCCGCACATAGTAGCGTACGTACTTATGTACTTATACTTATCGACTGTTAGCTGGTTCATCTTGTATGCTGGGAGTTATAGTCCGTTTACACTAGTGTTTTTCCGGCGTAGGCGTTCGATGAACATATTATGCGGGCACAGGCGTTCAATCAATACTGGGCCTTAAGGTCTCCATACACAGAAGCCGAGGCGGAGCGGAGGCGAAGGCTTGCCGGTTTTACCTATTACACCGCGCCGTCACCACCTCCGGTGTGTGTGTAGTCTTTCATATGATTCAATGGAATACAACTCGCACGCCTTCGCCTCCGCTCCGACTCCGGCTTCTGTGTGTGGAGACTTTTATTGTCTAACTCAACTGATAATCGAGATAGATTCATTTTTGACATTTGAAACCTAGTCTGAACTTTAATTGTAACATGTTAGGTAATATATTTGAATTTAACTGATAATCGAATTTAAGTTAGACAATAAGGCCCCTGCCCCGGTCTTAAATGTATGATGAAAGTTTAAAATGCTTTGACACCTTAACGATTATTTCCTTCACTGGATAAGCTAGTGTGAAACTGCCCTTAAAAGCTTATTAAGACCTACGCGTTATTCGCTATCCCGGCTTTCGCTACTGCTCGTGGTAGCGAATATCGCTAAGGTATAAATAAGACTTAAAGCCTAGCATAGTAAGCAACAATGGTGTCAATTCTGGAGGGAGAGCACGATTTTCGATAAGCGCTGATTTTGTCTCTAGTCCCAAAAAGTTATATTTTATATATATATTTATTTTCCTTCCCTTCCGATTTTGAAACAATAATTAAAAACAAACCAAACGTCCATAGAGTAATTTGTTCCGCATTTTAGTACGCTTGCATCGACGTACTTTATAGCTCATATTTGGAAAAATAAGTCAAATTTCCAAGCAGGCAAAGTATAAAAACATATTTAAACTAATTTGTTTTTTATTTTTTCAAATAATTGTTTATTGATCGAACTAAAAAAGGTGCAAATAATTGACAAATTTGGTAAAAAATGTATGCCCAGAATATGACACCATTTTGCTTTTAAAATATATCTTCACAAAAACACGGTAATATATAATTGTAAAAGTGTACTTATTGCATATTTATGTACTTTCCATATTTCATTTACACAATAGATAGCAAATATTACAATAGAATACAAAATGCGTAGTTAGTTAAAGATTTTTCAATTAAGATATTCTAGTTAAATACAAAATGAACCAGATAACTGATGTATATGCTTATATTTAAGTAGCTATAAAATGTACTTAAATACCTCCTATCGAAACATAAAGTAATGATAAAGTATAAACATAGGTACTTATTAAACTTTATATACTTGTTTGTATTATGGTCCGTTTTGTCAACTTTTCATATATAAATATGTGGTTAAGGGTTAATTCATTCAAGTTGTATATAACTTCATTTTGTTTTGCTTTTTGTCTAGTCCCCATGCAACTTATGAAATACACTGAACTGAAATAAGTTTAAGATTTGTTTTAATACTAAAATGTTGAGAATCGTTGAAATGAATTACCATACTTAAATAAATCATTCGTATTTATAGTCAATGGGATTCAATGTTTTAATTTTTTATTTCCGCTTAGACTTTTATTGGCATCATGACAAGAAAAAGAAGGAATGCTAAAACATTCTCTTGTTTTCGGAACCAAATTCGGTCTGTCTTGTAAGCTAATTGATAACTTTCTTGTCCATTATTTGAACATATTATTCCTTTCTGTCTTCCAATTTGTCAATTCCTTCCATTGCGTACAAAAATGTCAATTGAAAAGAACTTCCCAATACGCCTAAAACTTGCTTTAATATGACTATGTGCTATTTTTTTCATTTTACAATACTTTCAAATTTCTCTTTCTTTAAAGTACCTAAAGCTGTTCCTTTTCGGGTATGAAATGAAACTATTGTTGTTATTTTCAAAAAAGGGGCTAGTCGCAGACTCAACGCGATAATACACAAAAAACAATAGAAAAAAATCTGAAATTAAAAAATTTACAGTAAATACGCATATAAAAATAAAGACCTAATAGTTGCGTTGCAAGTAACACATAAAAACACATAAAATTGTTAGTACCTATCTGTAATGATAAAAGTAAGACTGAATTCAATGAAACCACCAGAAAACGTGGACATACCAAAACTATACCAAATCCATTGTTGTTGTTGTACTAACATTGAAACTAGGATAACTTTTGTGCAGCTAAACTTGAATCAAAAATTAATTGCTCATATTTTTATTTTGTTTAAAATTTTAGGCTAATTATAAGCATATCATTTGTTTAATTTTAAGAAAAGTGCAATATTGTTGAATTTGGTCGATTGGTCTTGCCGAATTTGTGTTTTTATATATTTTTATAAAACATCTTATTTTTAATGAAGGGCTTAAATGCTAAAAAAGTCAAGAAGCTTTCGCAAAATATGTTATTCAATGTTTTATCATTTTACCTTTGAAACATAACATTTTTAGTTTAAGATTTCGCATCCAAAGCGTCGTAGTTTTAAGTTTAGTTTTAATAATTATATTACTAAATGATTAACTGTACTTACCTACTAAATTTGGAATCATGCTAAAATCATTCTTCATTCGGTGCGAAGTTATAAGTTTTACAAAATGTCATAAATGTACATATTTTGTACAATCAAAGTTGTCCTTTTGTTCAGCAGATATACACATGTTGTATAGCAGTTAAAAGCCCCGTGCACTGGTAGGATGATTTCATGGAATCATAAATATTACCTACTTACTTTGTACGGTTTATTCGTCACGTGATATTTAATCAGGGGTACCCATAGTTCCGTGATCTATTGCATTGCGAAATTATTTCATCCTTAAACTGAACTAAGTTCTAGATGTCCCTACTTGTGTACCATTTTTAAATGAAGCGTTTTCTTAAAATAAATAGGTTAAAATAGTTGACAATCTGAAAAAAGCTATGTCTTTGGGCCTGTCAAATTAGAATGGCACAGACCTTGGTTACGACTATCCATCCACGGTCTGTGCCATTCTAACTTGACATGAAATCCGCGAAAGCGCCATCTATTGAGTTCGAAAGTAAACAGGGGTTTTCTATTTTAAATATTTTGCAATGCAATAGAAAACTTCAAAAAATGTAACCTTTTATACCATTAGATTTTGTAATAGTAAAAGGTTTGTAGTTGTCTAATGTACTAAGATATATTTAAATATACTATACTGTAGGTAAAAGCACAAATTTCTACAAACACCCATTTTCTATGTATCGTGGTCGTCTTTTATATAAATACAAAATATAAACTTCCATTTTTATTCGTGTTGTATACGTTTAGAAGCAGAATCATTATTTATTAAGAATATTATGTAATATATAACCGATGTTTTAGTCTCTAGTATATTGTATTTGTGTACAAAATATTACTTCTAATATAAGGGGAAAGTCTTACTATCAGGGTCCGATATTTTAGGACTCAAAAAGTTATACATTTTATCCCAAAAAGGTATTATTTTAATTATTATTATTATTAACATGTTGCGTACAATTATGTATGTAATTAATTTACTTACTGTAGGTACTTTACATAAGTACAATAGTCTAATGTTAATATACATCTATAAAACTACAATAATAAATTTAACTCATGGAATATGGCATCGAAATGTGTATTGAAAGAGATTTAGAAGGTAATCAATTGAGGCGTTTTATTTCAAATATTTGGTACGGACTGAAAATATGTCGTCTTGAGTTTGGGCCATAAAGGGAGGAACCGCAATGAAAAAATTACTAAGATTTTTGAAATGTTGGGTAAACACGTATAGAACAGAAATGTAGCATTAGCATAATTTTTATTTGCACGCAGGCGTGTAAATATTATGCGAGTCATATTAATGTATTAAATTATATTAGTCATATAGGTGACAATTCAAATATCTTACAGTAAAAAAAACAGTGCAATGTTTGTCATTTCATTACGTCCAAATGACAATATATTTTCTCACGAGAATAATCCCCGCCATCTATTGAGTTTTAGGTAAACTAAATAATGTGTTTTACTCTTTTTTTCATTAAACACCTCATTATGTAATGGAGATGTGGTTGTGATTTCAAGGAAAGTAAAGGATGCTACATATTTCCTTAACAATGCTGTAAGACTTCCCCCTTATCTATTATGCTTGTATGTACTTAAACCAGATAATTTAGAGGACTTTATCATTGCAACTGTAAACTAAACATTCCATGCTTGTGATGTTGTTGTTTGATTAATCCCTCCCTAATCAATTACCTATAGTTATCCTATTAATATTATAAACGCGAAAGTTTGTAAGTATGGATGTTTGTTACTCTTTCACGCAAAAACTACTGAACGGATCGGGATGAAATTTGGCACAGAGATAGATTATAGTCTGGAATAACACATAGGCTATATTTTATCCCGGAATTCCCACGGGAACGGGAATTACGCGGGTGAAACCGCAGGGCGCTGCTAGTTCGAGCGTTTAAAACCTTGGCTGCTACTGATGTTTTCGGTGGCTTCTTGATATAGGAAAAAAATAAAGGCAATCTGTCTGAAAATAATTTATTTTCTACATAACTTATGAGTAGTTTTACAAGCGATCCTAAACTTAGGTAGATCCTATGTCTATTCACAATAAAGCCTATATTTATAACTTAAAAAAAGTTATATACTAAACTTTAAAAGAAAGTAGTTAAAGCTAAAGTAGATCAGGAACGTACCGGAAAATAAAAATATATATTTTCCGGTTGTATTTGAAAGCATACTTGCTATTTACAAATTTTGCAATACAATTTGCTATACCAGACTTGCAACTACAGTTGAAAATTTAATCTATTATTGTCTGGTACTACATAATATAAATTATCTATCATAATTATAAAATAAAAAACATTTTTTATTATGAAATAAAATCAACCTGAAATTTCCTGACCTACTTTTAGTTTTATGTCCTTTTGTGCAACTATACAGGTGTTTTAAATACAATGGCCATTAACTTCCGTCAATATTTCTAAAAAATAAATAATGTCGAGATGCATATGAGATACAACATACCTTCAAAACACGCAATACCTAGATAAATTCGTAACATATCAACTTACGAATTAAAATGAGTTTGTTACAATCAAAACCTTTGGGTCATCCATCATCATCAGCTAGTAAACGCCTACTGCTGAACATAGGCTAAGGTTACCTGAAAGTGATGGCTCTTAGCGATAAAGTACGAAACACACAGAAGCCGGAGGCGGAGCGGAGGCGAAGGCGTGCGAGTTGTATTCTATTGAATCATATGAAAGCCTACACACACACCGCAAGCGGTGACGGCGCGGTCCTATAGGAAAAACCGGCACGCCTTTGCCTCCGCTCCGCCTCCGGCTTCTGTGTGTTTCAAACTTAGGCCGTCCATTGTGTTCATGTTTTTAAACAATTAATTCTAAGTTCAAAATCTCAGACCTTACAATTTGGTAACACTAGCCTCACAATCCTCTTCCTTCTTCCCCCCTTTTCCCCCAATCTCAGCATAGATCTCCTCTATGCTCCTCATTCTTGTCTCTGGCACTATCAGCGCTATATACAGCGTACTGATGATACACACAGCTGAGAACATCCAGAAGACTGTGTGTAGACCGGCGGCGGCGGCGAGCGGGTGGAAGAAACGTAGCTCGATGGATACTAAGGCACATGCGAAGGCGATGACAATGGAGGTTACTGTGCCTCGGAGCTGAAAGGAGGTTTTGTTTAAATTTTATTTTTTTATTTTATAACCAGCAACGCTATTGAAAATTTTAAATTAGGAATATAGAAACAGAAGTCTAGAGGTTTTTACGAATAAAAATATGTTTGATTAATTAAATGGGTCTTGTCGGCTTCTAGAATGATAAATTAAGGCTGGCTGTCTTAGTGTGCTTTTTGGATGATTTTTGACTAGGTATCGATTAGTTAGTTATATCTGTGGTTATAGTTAAAGTTAAAATTATTTTATTAAAGATACCTTCTTGAAAAAGTTTGTATTTAGGAGGGGTATTTTCGGGGACCCCCGAAGGTGACATAATTTTTTTTTGGTCTACACTGTATATAAGTCCACCGCTGGGCTAAAATAGGTTGATGATGATGCTCTCAGATAAGTAGGTAGGTAAGTACATATATTATCTTAGTAACACCTACTTCCGTCAATCACCAAGATGCTTTTTTAGCACTTTTTGATGAAGCTTTTGGTTATATTTTATGTAGATATGAAACCGGCTCCGAAGCTGAATTGGACGTAAAATAGATACTAAATAATCATAAATAAATAATGCTGAACAATCCACACACCCTCAACTAGCCCCAAACTAAGCAGAGCTTGTGTCATGAGTACTAGATGACTGTTATACTTAAGTCTTAAAAGATGATGAAAGAGACGTTTTACTAAACACAGAAAATACCCCCGAACCAAATGTAGATGAATCGAACCCACAACCTCCAGCATCGCAGACAGACCTTCGC
Organism: Eupithecia centaureata; assembly: GCA_944547425.1. Lineage (NCBI taxonomy): Eukaryota > Metazoa > Arthropoda > Insecta > Lepidoptera > Geometridae > Eupithecia > Eupithecia centaureata. Next base: position 6,288,020 of record OX155698.1, read on the forward strand.
CCACCGCGCCACATCATATATCTGGAAGCTAAACATCTCTGTCATGATGACGAAAGGCACCGGCTGTAGGCCCACCGCGTCGCAGTAAATACACAGACAAAGCGCGGCCACGGGCAGCCACGACACGGCCGTTACGCCCAATGACTGGGCGTAGAACCACACTAGATGACTGATGAATGACTATCGACGGGCCAATATATCAACTCCACGGTCCTCACTTACCTGGAAGCTGAACATCTCTGTCATGATGACGAAAGGCACCGGCTGCAAGCCCGCCGCGTCGCAGTAGATACACAGACAGAGCGCGGCCACAGGCAGCCACGACACGGCCGTTACGCCCAATGACTGGGCGTAGAACCACGCTCCTAGGGCACACATGCCTATACCTGATACTAGGCATGTCATACCGAGGAGAGGCTGGAACAAAAATACAATACAATTTTTTATTTATAACACCAAGTTACAAGTCAAAAACATCATTTGATCAATATTATATCATTGTGAGGCCTATGTCCAGCAGTGGACTAATATAGGCTGACGATGATATCATTGTGCATAATTATAATATTTAAAAAACCGGAAAAAATACCGGAATGTTAGCGCTAAGGAATGATATCATCATCAGTCTATATTAGTTCACAGCTGACATAGAGTTTCCCTAATGAGCCCTATAGCGCCCTGTCTTCAGCTTGACGCATCCAGCATGCCAGCAGTCTTTCGCAGATCGTGATCCCACCTGCCCGGAGCGTTTGCTAATTCGCGGTCTCCACGAAGGACACGTTTATCCGTTTGTCGGTTCTTCGCGATATATGGCCGGCCCACTGCCACTTCAAATTGCCAATTCTTTGAGCTTGTCGATAACTTTGGTTCTCTGTCGGATGTATTCATTATGCTGTTCTGGGAATGATAGCTGGGAGGGTGGACTGCCCGTACACCAGGCACTGCTGTGAACGCCACCTTTCCAGTTCTCCTATTAGTTTTTAAGGTTCTATGTAACTTTCCTAATATGAGCGGTACCTACTGCTTGAAATAAATTATTTTTATTTATTAGGAATCCGATCCTTCAGAGAAACTCCGAGCATAGCTTTTTCAAAGACCGTGAGTCCGTTTGTCATTACGGGTCTCAGCTCCGTATGTCATTACGGGTAGGACGCGTGGATTGAAATCTGTATTATTATAGAAATGTGTATTTATAGAATATTGCGAAATGAATGATACGGTGACAATAAAAGCATCTTTCATGTAGGTGACAGTAAAAGTGCAAAAAGAGAATGTTTCCGCCCGGGATCGAACCGGGGGCCTTGTGCGTGTGAAGCACACGTGATAACCGCTACACTACGGAAACTTAAGAACCGTAGTCGAAATTAATAAACAGTATGTTTTCAGTCTCTTATCACGTAATGCTTAGTGTATAATCAACACAACAACGTCACAAAATCACGTTTTGCGACGAGATTTACGTCATGTTACAAAATATAAAGCCACGTTTTATGTATAGTGTAGTGTTCTGGATTATTCGTTGTAAAAAAAATATGTATAGGTATACTCGTAGTAAGTACCTACATAGCGCACCATATTGATGTAAGTCTCATTAGATTTATTAAACATAGAGGTACAGAAGTGATATGATCACATCTAGCTAGTGACATTTTATTTACTTCTTACAAAAGTGGACAGTGAAATGAATTGTATAGGTACCTACTTACAAACATTTTCTCAAGGCGGGAATCGAAATCATAACCTCCTGCGATCTTCGCTGCGCCACAACGTATTCAAAACACGCTGTATTACCAACCTTCCGTCCCGTTCTCTCCACAAGGCTAGAGGCAGTGCAAGAGCCAACCAACTGAACTGCCCCCAGCACCGCCGCTTGTTGGTTGGCCGTCAACAGCCAGCCCTCGCTGGACGCGCTGAAGATGTGAGACGCGAAGTGGACGACAGCGAGGCAGCCGCAGAGCTCCCGGGCCAGGGTTATGATTAGGGTTATCCTGAAGGCTCGGAAGGTGCTTCGGTCTGATACTGGAAGGAACAGGTGAGATCGGGGTTTAGTCTGAGTCATTCATAAATTTAGGTAGGTACCTAAATAATGAAGGACAATTCACACAACATCATCTATAGCCTCAACAAATACCTCTAAACCGTAATATATTTTTGGAATCTTAGAAAGTTAGAAGAGAAGGAATGTTTATTGAATATATTAACTACCTACCTATGTGTTGTTTTTTAAGAACATCCTTTTTGTTTTTAGAAGGTTAGGTACTAAACTTAAACAACTTATAAAAAGGAGCGCTGTACTTTTTCGACGTAAAAAATTCAGCTTTTAATTTTATCTTATTGTATGATTTAACTTGTGTCTTATATAGTGTTAGGTAGTTAAATACCTTAAGTAAGTAGTATATTTTTTTATAAATTGTCAATATTAACAATCTCAATTGTCATATCATCTCATCGTAGGTATCATAGATCATACTCGATTTGATTCTACAAAAACTAAAATTTCCGTTTCCGGTCACTAGACAAATTTAACTTGCACCTATTTATTTCCGATTTTCACGCCAATATTAACCCTAAGCAGGCCACAGAAACAATATCATTCCACAACAATGATCCATATTCATATATCCTAACATTATCCATTGTCTGGCGTTGGAAATCGAACCCGCTCTGCACCTCTGCGCCGCTGCATTTATAACTTACTAGCGAGCCGCCCCGGCTTCCCACAAAATCCGTTGCGTTGTTTTAAAGATTTAAGCATACACAGGGACCAGGGACATAGGGACAGAGAAAGCAACTTTGTTTTATACTATGTAGTGATAGTGATAACTAAAAGTTCCGTTTCCGGTCACTAGACAAATTTATTATTGCACCTATTTATGATTTTCAATCAACCCACAGAAACAATATCTTTCCAACAATGATCCATGTTCATTGTTCACATTTCCCAACATTATCGATTGTCCGGCGTTGGTAATCGAACCCGCTCTGCACCTCTGCGCACCTACTTTAATAATATCGAAAAAATCTCGATATAATTGAAGAATTACAGAATGAAGAAAATAATTCATAACCATTAATATACTAAATCCGATATTCTTGGACCGAGACTAAAATTATTAGTTGTGGGGCTACTAATTGGTATAACATATTCAGTTATGTGTGAATCACACGTACAAAATACAATGTAATGTCAAGGACGTATCGAAAGTAGGTATTTGTTGACAGAATCCTCAGACTATAGAACTATCCTTACTTCCTTAATCCTACTAATATTATAAACGCGAAAGTTTGTAATTGTATGGATGGATGGACGTTTGTTACCTACTCTTTCACGCAAAAACTGCTGAACGGATCTGGATGAAATTTGGCACAGATATAGATTATAGTCTGGAAAGGGAATAATAAGGTTTAAACCGCGAGGCGCTGCTAGTAAAATTATAAACGCGAAATTTTGTATGTTTGTTGTACCTATGGATGTTTGAAACTCTTTCACGCAAAAAACGACTGAATGGATCTGGCTGAAATTTTGAACAGACGTTGTTCTAGCCTTGGAATAAGAAAAAGTAGATACTTTTAATCCCATAAATCATTGCCAAGGTGTAGAAAAAGCCTTGAAATATAAATAATATAAAATAATACTAGTTTATAATAATCGTATTGAATGCGTGAAAATTGCGGACCAATCGCCGCTTTCCAAGCGAGAATAGGGACCAAATTACAAAACCAAAACCTTTTTAATAATTTTATTCCCGCTCTTATTATTAGGGCTACGTGTGGGATTAATAAAAAAAAATATTAATAATAAATAAATAATGCTGGACAATCCACACAGCACCATCTAGCCCCAAAGTAAGCTCTACTCAAAGCTCCCAGAATTATTTTGACTTTGAATTAGTATTTCGAGTAAAAAAAATATATCTATCTATGTATATAATGTAGATATTAAATATATCAGTTATCTAGTACCCTTAATGTGTTAATCGAAATACTAATTCAAAGTCAAAATAATTCTGGGAAATTAAAATATTTCTGGTTGAGATCAAAAAGTTTGGGATTAAAGAGTGGAATTTAAATGTGTTAGAGATGTGTGGGATTAAAAATAGTTCCTACCTAGGATTAAATTGTTGATTAAAAAGTGTGGGATTAAATTGTGATTAAAAGTCAGAAAATGTTTTACCACTCTGCATGACAGGCATCGATTGCTCTGTTTTTAGTGGTTTTAATATGTAATGAAATAGTAAAATCATTAATTTCTGCGTATTGAACTGGAGAGCCGCAATCTTACACCGAAAGAAATGATGAAAATATTGTAGGTTAAAATTTTATTTAAATATGTAAAATAAGGATAACAACCTGTAACCCGTTGTCTGCAAATAAATGATTTTGATTTGATTTTGGAAGAGTCGCAGGTTAACGACCTCTACCTATAAGATGTATTTTGAACAAGAAACGAGTAGGTATTTCAATTAAGATTCCCGATTTGCCATAAAGTTTACTAGGTATACTGTCAACGCAATTATTGTACGATACGGAATGTTGTTATTACTTTAGCTTATAAATAATGTATATTAAAGGAAAATCTATAGGAATTTTAATAGAACGTGGTTTTCCTGCATCTTTGGTTTTCACAAAATCCATTTTCCGTCGTTTTCCTTCTCATATTTACATCGTGTATATCCACCTAATAGCCATTTTTCACTGCATTAACCTCAAGGCAGATGAGTTAAGGACCAGGGGTCTAATTCCACTAATTTCAAAACAAAGGTCTCAATAGTGCCATTCAATCGAGATGATTAAAATGACGCTTGTGCATTTGGTATTCTACTATGTTTCGCGCTTGAAGAGACTTTCATAATTAAAAAATCAAATTGGTAGTTTTAAAGGTAATTGTCACAGCTATGAATGAACCTCAACAAGTTTGTACTATTAGAATACCAAAAAGAGTTTTACACTGACATTTTGACACGATACTATTTAAATAGTGAAGCGGTTTATTTAGTGGAATTCGGGCCCAGGCGCCCCGCTTTGCAACTAATGAGCTTATGGGCACCCTAAATGTTAAAATCACTACATAGGTACTCCCTCTCTTAAGCCAAAATCATTATAATTGTTTGACAGATATAAGTGCCAATAACTAGGTAGCTTCATAGGTATCTGCTTTCTCTATCACCCACGCAATGAACTTATTATAATAGCGCCGTAGATCCATTTTACAAGAAGTTGAAGTTGATCAATTAATATCAATGAGTGAAACGAAAAATGTTTGCCCTATTAATCTCAGAATACCCAACCGGGTCCATCTATCTAACACGTAACTGTTTAGATAATGTAGAACCACCCCGCCTACGCCTTGTCAATGTTATTAATAGCAAACAGTGCCCTGGGAACTAGTGCAGACGCATTTAGACAGAAAACTGGTAAAACCAGCTATGGTGAAAAACCTTGCGTAGAAATCATTGTTCTTTCTATGGTCAAAAGAAAAGCTAAAGGAGACAAATGACTTGTTTCACGATTGAAAAGTAAGTCTGAGCGTCTGGTCGATACGATGCGTGACCCGAGAGCTGGTGAGTATCTGGCTCAGCGCATCAGCATTGCCATACAGCGTGGTAATGCAGCCAGTGTCTTGGGGACGCGACAACTAGTATTGATATGGTTCAGTTGAGCTACCTTTAGACTGTTAGCAACCGTCTGCAATCGTTTCAATTGAATATAGTTAATAGGTTTTAATAATTTCTAGGTATTTCTAGATTGTAATTTTCGTTGTTTATAAATGAATTATGAGTTCCTGTTAATTTACTTGATAGATAACAGTATCACGTACCTACCTACTGTCAAATTTAATACGAAAGAGACAGCACCATAGATCTGTCAATTCATTTAATGGGAACTCACTTGAACGTAATATTAGAGTCATGCATGACAAGACTTTTTATTTTCATATGCGTATAACAACCGTATATGTATTGTTATTTTAATTTTATTTCTTATCGTCGACGAATATTAAGTTTTTATTACGACTTTCCTAGAGCAATGTTATATTGAATTCAAATAAACATACCTACATAATTCTATCTCTACAGGTCAAAAAGTATAGTCCTTAAACCTACCAAGTGAATAACTTAACCCTAACCAAATGTGCTGCTTTAAAACTTTCTGTTAGGAGAAACCATAAAGAAAAAAAATGGCTGACTGAAAAGTAGGTGCTTACCTAATAGATTTATCAAAAACAAGACGTGTCTAAACCTGATTCCCCCAATGAACCAGTTTAACTAGTAAAAGTATGTCCTTTGGTTAACTTAACTAATTTGTTTGTCTTGTTTGACCAAGACCCGTTAGTCCTAGTTTACATATTGTTACCGTTTCGGAGGAAACACTGTTTGACATGACATTACTAATGTAGGTTTGATATACATTAGTAGGTATATGTCTTCAAGTATATGCCGTCAAAAGTAACGTTGGTATCGTGATAAAAGACGTTTGGGAAGCAAACAAGTAGGTTTCAGAAATAATGAGGTTAACCTTGGATAATAAATCCTCAGACAATAAAATGTTAGACGCATAATCAAATAAAAACGGGCAAAAATTGGAATAGAACATTTTATCCTTACTAGGTCAGGTTAGTATTATAAACGTATGTACTATGTTTGTTCGACCCGAATCAAACCGAATGTTTGTTTGTATTTCTCGCAAAAACTACTGAACGGATTCGGCTGAAATTTTGAATTGACGCACCATGTTCTAGCTCTGAAATAATACGGATTGCCGTACTTACAGAGGATTTAATTATTAATTTACTTACTTACCTAAGTACATATATAGAACAATAGCACTCGACACAAAAAATGCCATCAAAATCATGCCCTAAAGCTATAAAAACCTCAAAAAACAAACCCCAAACATATAAATAATTAATTAAATATTATTAGTAAAAACAACAACAATTTTTCTGTAAATTACGTACCATAGAAAGAAGCTACGAAAAGCCAGGAAAGGAAGTCATCATAATAAACACTAAAAACAAGACACGTGGAACACAAAATAGACGATAAAAACTCAAGGTAGGTACTATCAGAAATCACGACGTTGACAAACATAAAATTTTGGAAATTACGTGATTTTGGTAGTTCTACCCAGATCACAATCCTGTAGGTTAAAGTCACTAGAGAATGAACTATAGAATAGAATAGTACATTGTTACCCAAGGGTTGAAAGTAACTTATTCAGTCCCGAGACGGGGTTTGGCGCCCGAGCGTAGCGAGGGTGCCGATAGTTCGAGGGACTAAATAAGTTACTTCACCCGAGGTAAACACTGTGCTTTTCATTACGAATACAAGGAAATATAAATAAAAATATGTGAAAACAAATTAATCAAATACCCGCTATTTTTTTTTTATTTATTAGTCCTAGGACAGGCGAAAGCCATAAAGCCATACTGCCTTGTCTTTCGTATTTTTTGAATTCAGTGAATTGTCGCTAAGGTAATTATTTTTTTAAGCTAAAGCGTTCATTCTGCCATTATCATGGTTCAATAGTAACGTTACAGCTGTCAGTTGAAAACGATTCTCCCTAGGGCGGAAAAGTATCACTTTCAACCCGCTCTTCATCCATGTTTAGACCTACTTTCCGAGTATGAGTAATGAAAAAATATTTGTTTGCAATTTGAAAACAATACAATACTACGATACTAGGTACTCAAAACTCAAAATAAAAAACAAATGCAAGAAACAAATGTAGGTACCTACTATTTGTTTGTTTTTAATATTTTACTATAGGTACCTACTTAGGTAGGTAACTAAACTCTTTCCCGCTGTGCAATTATGAGTTGTCAGGTTTTGTTTTGATTTTCAGTTGTTTCCCTGCTGTCTGTTTTTGTTAAATATCTATAGATTATGACTCTATATCTATATGTGATTCTTCGAACCTTGATCAAAAGAAATGTGCGGATACACGACACATATTTATCGGTAAAAATCAAGATAAAAAAAATTATATGTTATTTATCTCAAAAACAAAGCAGTTTTAATAATTTTTAAAATGAAGACTACTTCATCTGGTTTTTTCTTCGTTTCTTTTTGAGTAAATGGTGTATTTTATTCGAAGTAGTCTCATTTGAAAGCTAGATAGTTTACCTAGCTAATAAAATAAATAAAAAATACAAATACGATACATAAGCGTAGTAAAAACAGTATTTTTTTAGAAATAAGACAAAAAAAACGATTTTTATTTTATTTTTTCTCTGTAACTTTAAAACTGGGTAATTAAGGTGCACTTTTTTGCATGTTGTATTAAATTTCATAATTTATTCTACAAATCCTTCAAAAACTGGGGGTCTATCTCTTTCCGTTGTCATGTTATTCCCATTCATACCATTTAAATTAGGTACTTTCTGCCATGTAGATTAAATCAGTTGAGATTCCTGTTGATATCTGTACTTGACTTGTGTTTAAAAAAAATAACATTAAATTTTTTTTATCTCGGTTTTTATCGATAAATATGTGTCGTGTATCCGCACATTTCGTTTGATCAAGGTTCGAAAAATCACATTATATAGTCTTGTATGCAGTATTGTGTGTATTATTTTCTTTCTTTATGTGGTAGGTATAAGTATACTAAGGAGTTTCTATTCTAGTCTAGTTCATTATCTGCATGTCCAGTAGGTCTAGTAATACTTTTAGGGTGCTACTGAGACTCCCCCGTTAGGTAGGTAAGTAATGTAATTATTATTTCGTCTTATTTATGATTATAATTTGAATTTATGGTATCTTAGTTATTATTGTGACTTATCTTGTTTTTATTGATTGAAAATATGTATATCAGTACCCATAACACAAGCTCTGCTTAGCTTGGGGCTATAGCTATGATGATTTTTCATTTTTCGTCCGTTATTTATTTATCTATTGATTACTAGCGACCCGCCCCGGCTTCGCACGGTTGTATTATACGTATTAACCTTCCTCTTGAATCACTCTATCTATAAAAAAAAATCAGTAGCGTAGTTTTAAAGATTGAGGCATTCAAAGGGATATAGGGACATAGAGACAGAAATAGCGACTTTGTTTTATACTATGTAGTGATGTACCTCATATGGATTATACGAATATCTGAAAGGAAGCGTCCCCAAGACACTGGCTGCATTACCACGCTGTATGGCAACGCTGATGCGCTGAGCCAGATATTCACCAGCTCTCGGGTCACGCGTCGCATCGACCAGACGCTCAGATAATTTTTTAAAAACCCGGAGAGCCTCTGCAGTTAGCTCAATGGTTTCAATTGTAAATACTAGTTGTAATTTTTCTATTCCTTTGCTTGTAATTTTCGTTGTTAATAAAGATATTCTAATATTAGTATATGTATATCAAAAAAAAAATATCTGAAATAAATAAATACAATATAAATACTGTCTGACATACCTATAGTCTTGAGAGTGGAGCTGAGTCGTCCAGCCTTGCTTTTCTCCAGTTCTAGTAGTAATAGCTGAAGCTCAGTCTCCACGGCTGCCTCTGAGCCGTCGCGGCACCGCAGCCAGGCCAGAGCATCGCGAGCCTCCTGTAGAATGGATAAATAAAGTCCTTACTTTTTTATTAGAGACTAGCGACCCGCCCCGGCTTCGCAAGGTTATATTATACGTATAAACCTTCCTCTTGAATCACTCTGTCTAATAAAAATAATCAAAATCCGTTGCGTAGTTTTAAAGATTTAAGCATTCAAAGGGACATAGAGATGTAGGGACAGAGAAAGCGACTTTATTTTATACTATGTAGTGATAGATTAATTCCTCAAAAATTTGACAAATGAATTTCCATGCGGGCGAAGCCATGGGACGCAGCTATACAGATAAATAAAATATTATTATGCTGGACCATCCACACAGCATTACCTAGTTAGTTATTAACCAAAGTTATTAACAAGGAAAAATACATCAAGGAATACAAAAAAATTAAACTAGTTAGTATATACAGTATAATTTAAACAATTAAGCTAACTGCAGACGGTTGCAAGCAGTCTAAAGGTAGCTCAATTGATCCATGTTACCTTACTTCACTACACATAGTATAAAACAAAGTCGCTTTCCACTGTCTGTCTCTCCCTATATGTACGCTTTAGATGCGGTTTTTTTAATTGAGTGATTCAAGAAGAACTTTAATATAGTTATACCCGTGCGAAGTCGGGTCGACTCGCTTGTAGTCATAGTATAAAACAAATTCACTTTCTCTGTCCCTATGTCCTTTTGTACGCTTAAATCTTTAAAACTACGCAACGGATTTTGATGCGGTTTTTTTAATGGATATAGTGATTCAAGATGAAGGTTTATACGTATAACAAAACCGTGCGAAGCCGGGGCGGGTCGCTAGTAATATTATAAACGCGAAAGTTTGTAGGGTTATCTAGATGTATGGATGGATGGATGTTTGCTCCTCTTTCACGCAAAAACTACTCTACCTCTACAAAAAGTACACAACGAATCGGGCTAAAATTTTGAACAGATGCCTTAAAATAACACATAAGCTACTTTTCATCGCATAGAACAGTTTCATATCAGCTCCCACGGGATATAAACGCCTTAAAACGTTTCTATACTAACGCGTGCGAAGCCGCAAGCAGATGCTAGTCATTTATGATTGGAATCATCAGTTGCTATTTATCCATGTAGGACATAGGTTGATAAAGATCGTTTAATTGGTGTTTTTAAACGTAGCAAATAAACAACTTTCGCCTTACTAACTCTAAAGAAAGACCCGCTGTGCAATTTATGACGGCATGCTATCAAAAAAACAAATTATTAGGTAAATCTTTGTTTCTACGCTCGAAAGAGATGATCAAAGACCAATAAGACCGTAATGTATTAATTTATACATTATGTTTTACTTACCCTAATCACAACGAATAAATGTTATCATATTATCAACCTATTGTCCAGCATTTCACACAGCAATAAATGAGTCTTGTTTGTTTTTCAGTGTTTGTGTTATTGTTACAAAGAAATGCCTTTCTATTATATTCGTAGAATTGTATCTCACTGGCACTGGAGGTGGTTTTCAAACAAAAATACGTTCAATTGTTTGATTTACGAAGCTAAAACACAGATCAGAAGAACGTTTGGAAAATAAATAACGCTGGACAATCCACACAGCATCATCTAGCCCCAAGCTAAGCAGAGCTTGTGTTATGGGTACTAGATGACTGATATATTTAATACAGTACATTACATAGATAGATACTCTTTTACTATAGATAGGAAACACCCAGATCCCTCAACAAATATTTCAAAACGTACAAATGTTTATCGCCAAGGAATCGTACGCGCAGAAATCAATGACGACTAGGGTTAAGTCTTACCTCGACCCTCCCCTTCTTGAGAAGGTATGACGGCGTCTCTGGCATAGTGAGGAATAGTAGTAGATGTAGAACTGGTGCGCTGAGGCATACCCAGAGAGTGGCTCGGTAACTCAGGTATTCGCCTGGACAAAACATAAATAAACATTTCACAAAAAATTCTGTTATTATTAACTGTCCACAAAAATACAAAACATGAATAGTAGGATATGTATGTACATAGGCGAGCTTAACCCGTAAAAGAGTTTTCTTCCAGCAAACCTTAGAGTTATAGGAGAGGCGATATAAAAGGTACCTAGAGGAATTGTAGGTACAATAGCATAATGCCACAGAATAGAATAGAAAACATTTATTTCGAGACATATATACTAAGATAATTACAAAATCAAACAAATATAAAAAAGGTCTACAATCAAAGTAACACAAATAAATACGCGTCAAATCGAGTTTCGCCTCTATGACTGCCGAAATAGGTGTTGGCTCAGCATGTGCTGAACAGATATTCATTTACTGAACCTAAACCTGAGTACTAAATCAATATCTTTATTTTTTAGGCTTACAAATCAAGTACTTAGACAAGTCAAATTTGAAACTTAACATAATTATCAAAATATTAAATAATAAAATATACATATTTGACAATATAATATAAGAAATAAAGTATTAATTGACTGCTGGACATAGGCCTCCCCTAATGATCGCCATAGCGCCCTGTCTTCAGCTTGCTGCATCCAGCATCTGCCAGCAGTCCTAACCTAGTGCTTAATCAATTAAAAGCCATAAGGTTTTTTTTACTTTAAGTGGAAACTTTTTAAATAGCCTTCAACTTAAGAACCTACTTTTATGTATTTGAATAATAATCTTTGCTTTATAATTTCCTAGCTGTAGATTTTCCCAAAATTCGATAAACAAAATAAACAATTAATGCTTGACTTACCCAGTATATAAACCATCAGGTTCCCGAGATTCTGCCCGAGCACCACCAGACTCCCCAGGGTCCCTCTCACAGCATCCTCGCTGATCTCCTTAATGTACAGTGGAGTCACGACGTAAGAACCACTCACTCCAACGCCCACAATCGCCCGAGCAGTTATCAACGCCCAGGTTTCAGCTGAGTATAGCTTAAGGGACCACGATGCCTGTAATAATTAAGGAGAAATACACACATGTGAGAAACATTTTTATACGATAACTAGCGACCCGCCCCAGCTTCGTACGGTTTTATTATACGTATAAACTTTCTTCTTGAATCATTCTATCTATTAAAAAAACCGCATCAAAATCCGTTGCGTAGTTTTAAAGATTTAAGCAGTCAAAGGGAAATAGGGACAGAAAAAGCAACTTTGTTTTATACTATGTAGTGAAGTGAGCATAAAGTGACGCGTATGATGTGGGTTTCGGAAAGTATGAAACCAAATAACTTTTGTCAAAAATGCTACGCGAAACCCCTCGTCAAAACTATTATTAGTCTAAGCTCAGCTTGAGCAAGCTATATGATGCTGTTTGGATTGTCCATAATTAAATATTTATTAGGTCGGTGGTTGACTTATGGCAGCAGAGAGAGAGAAAAGTTCGCGGGTTCAATTCCCATTCCTTGAGACTAATGTTGTAAATCTGTTAGAGTGAGATAACCTTTCTTCCCCTTATTATCACCTGTTTTTTCTCTTATTGTTTTTTAATGTTCAGAATAAAAAGTACAACTTAAGACCGAAAGGCTTATAATTATGATTGATCTTGCCGGGGCCCTACCTGAAAACCAGCATAGCTTTGGGTCTAGCCAAATGCTACACATTCTGAGTGAGGTGGAGACCCTTTTTACCCTTTTTACCACCTGTGTCTTTGACCACAGAGAAAATAATCACTGTCTAGTAAAAAGACCAGCGCGGCTAACTTATTCTTACATAAAAACAGCTACATCATCAACCTATATTAGTCCACAGCTGGACATAGGCCTCCCCCAATGAGCGCAATAGCGCCCTGTCTTCAGCTTGACGCATCCAGCATCTGCCAGCACTCTTTCGCAGATCTTCATCCCACCTGGCCGGAGGGCGTCCTACGATTGCCGAGTTGCGGTCTCCACTCAAGAACACGTTTAACCGAACAAAACAAAAAAGAGCTTGCTCATTCCAAATAGGTGTATTTACTTACCGCCATAGCCGCAGAAGTCAACATCAATGCCTTCTTCCGTCCAAAGTTATCCACAATATACCCGAAGAGGAAGACCGTAGGAGTCCCTACGAGGTACACCACTGAAGCCATCCAGGATATGACGTCGGGGTGCACGGGGGCTGGAGCGGGGGTGTCCTCAGACATCAGCTTGGGCCCCATGGGGGACATCCAGCCAACTGCTGCGCCGTATGAGAATACTGGGATCACCACTGCAAATTAATGAATGAATGAATAAACTTTATTTTGATAGATCAGCAGCGCTATTCAGAATCTCCGCTTGAAACTGTTCGCAACCGTCTGCAGTTAGTTGTTTCAATTGTATAGACTAGTTTTAATTTGTTTATATTCCTTGGTTGTAACTAAATATCTTTGTTAATAAAGTTATTAACTTCTTTTTCTTCTCCGTGGGGTACCGAGACTCTCCGGGTTTTTAAAAAAATATCTGAGCGTCTGGTCGGTGCGATGCGTGACCCGAGAGCTGGTGAATATCTGGCTCAGCGCATCAGCATTGCCATACAACGTGGTAATGCAGCCAGTGTCTTGAGGACGCGACGACTGGTATTGATATGGATCAATTGAGCTACCTTTAGACTGTTTGCAACCGTCTGCAGTTAGCTCAATGGTTTCAATTGTATATACTAGTTTTAATTTTTTTCTATTCCTTGATTGTAATTTTCGTAAATTCATCTTTTTCTATTTTTATTGGTAGTACCTATCTATATTGATAGTATCATATTACAGTTCGTAATTAAAATGAGTCCTGTTCATTATCAACAATTGAACTCCACGTGTGCACAAATCTTGAACTTGAAACAGACCAGAACATCCAGAGCCCTGCATCAGAACTTATATCAAACAAAACAAAGGGATACCTACCGGATCAGCGAAGACTGGTCGTAATTTACAGTTCAATTGAGGGGAAGCAATGTCCAGTATTAATGGAATTGTATCTTCAATATTTACAAGGTAGGTTTAGTTATGTACCTATCTATTTTTAAAACCAACTAGACCTACCTTGGAACTCAAATTGTCAAAACTATTCTTTGAAAAAGTAACTTTCTACAAAAAATCCGATTATCTAGTCTAGATGATAAAAGCTAGGATAAAAAAGCTTCGGACGGATTTTGCTCTAACTCGAAAAGTAACCTAACAAAGAGAGAGAGAGATAAGAGAGATATCATGTTACTTTAAAAACAAATAATTATTAAGTTAACTCTTAAACCGGTGAGAACTTCCTCCTTTTAAGAAGTCGATTAAAATATTTTGGACTAGCAGCGCCTAACGGTTTCACCTGCGTACTTCTCGTTCCTGGGATAAAATAAAGCCTATTTGTTATTCCAGACTATAATCTATCTCTGTGCCAAATTTCATCCAGATCCGTTCAATAGTTTTGCGTGAAAGAGTAACAAACATCCATGTATCCATCCATAATTACAAACTTTCGCGATTATTAATATTAGTAGAATTGGAATAAGTATTGTGATAGTCATCAGATTGTATAATACTAGCGACCCGCCCCGGCTTCGCACGGGTTTTATTATACGTATAAACCTTCCTCTTGAATCACTCGATCTATTAAAAAAAACCGCATCAAAATCCGTTGCGTAGTTTTAAAGATTTAAGCAGTCAAAGGGACATATGTTAAGGGACAGAAAAGGCGACTTTGTTTTATACTATTGTAGTGATAATGACGCTGATCTTCAAAACAATCTCCAAACAAATGGATTTTGTGAAATTATTTGCACAGACGAAATTATTACTCCGATATTTACCCACCATTGTAAGTATTTGTTTACCCAATTGCTAGCCCAAATTACTTTGGCTGAGCTAAAACCCTAGTTTTTATTGAGAACGTTTCATTCATAACGAGTTATGGAATAAGTTTGAAACCTAGATAATATATTGCACTATCCATTAATGTTACAAAAACAGGGAGTAATCTGAATTACAGTATTTTAGACAATTATTTTTCTAACCAATATTATACAATTCATTTATTTATACACTCAAACTTAAAGATTTTATTAAACAGTAATCATAATATTTTACAATTAACATGAACAATAATAAATAATGCCTCATTGAATCATAGATATTTATTAAAATATCTAACTATAAAAATCATTGAAAAATATAGCATACATTACTATACCATATTCACAGTTATTTTTCTAACAAATAAAATCAAAAACACAATTCAATTTTTTTTGTTTTATCAGTGTAAGCATGCTTAATAAGCACATTTAGATAGAAATTTCAGGACTGATAAAATTTTCTATTAATAAAATAAGTATATTATTAATAACTGTAAAAAGAGGTGTGGTTGGGAATTATTATTCCAAACCAACCCGTTGACAGGCGGAACTTCGCTCACTACGCCACACAAGCCGTCCGAGTAGGTACCTACGTGTAGAAACCTACCTACATTATGTTAAGAGTAGGTAGTTATACCTACACTTAATATAATCTGCATTTATGCATTCGCGGAAAGAAAGCTTCTTATTAAACACCAAGAAGTTATTATTCGTATAGTAAATTGTATTTTAATGATGATGAATCTCTTTTTATAAATAGTTTAGTAGTTTCTATGGAAACGTTTCCAGGCTTTTTCTAGCCCATGGGAACTAATTAATGAGATGAAAGGTAGGCTGTTTTATTCCAGTGCTAGACAATCTATTCAAAATTTCAGCCCGATTCGTTCAGTAGTTTTTGCGTGAAAGAGTAGTAACACACATCCGTACATCTATATGTCGCAGACGTATTGTATAATCCGCCGTATTACATTACGGCTAGCTGTTTTGAAAAACAGCGCCGTTTTCTAATGCGGCGGTTCAACGAGTAGCTGTATTGTCATTGCGATACGTTCTTCAATATGTCGGCCCACGTTTAGCCGCATTGATAAACTACTTAATTGTATAGGGTGACCATACTAACAAAAAAAAACAAAGTTAAAAATGATAATCAATTTTATTAATCGGGAAAAGCTACCAGATTTCTTCTTACGTTATTCCTTACTAATCAAGAATTATTATCATAGTTACTTAATATTAATTATGTAACTATGATAATATTATTATAAGTAAGAATAACATCATTTTAGAAATTCCTGAAAAAGGTGTTTTTTACAGCTCCTTGTTTTATTTTCACTCCAACTTTAGGTAAAAAAGTGTGCGAATATCCGATCACTAGTTATCAGTACAAAATATAATTATGGTTAAAAATATTATTTCAACCAAAAAGGCAAGTCGTGATTGTCGAGAAAAAATATTTTCTTGTCAATTCTAATTTTTTCTAATTTTTAAGCATTGCAATGCTTTTATTTTGTGTTTGTGTAAGTACATGATATTATAAATTTTAATATCTGTAAATAAAAGAGATAATTCTTATATAAAGTAAGTATAGATAAATAAAATTTCCTTTGTCCATGGTTTGTTTACAGTTTTACATTGAGAAGAATATAAATTATTTAATTGCACCTCAAAATTCTTCTTAAAGTCATTTTTTACCGACATATTTAACACATTTTCTGTAACTCCGCAATTTAGCAACATACTTTCTTTACCCAACGCCATTGTTATTGTTATGTCGGGCAGCGCCACGAGTGTTAACAATCGGAACTAAAAGAGGCGGCTAATCTCTCGCTTTATTACATTATGTCTAGCCGTATTGAATAACGTTTGGCGCCGAATACAATACGGCGTTTTTTTATTCAGCCTTATTCAATCCAGCTTATCTTTGAACCGCCGCATTAAAAAACGGCGCTGTTTTTCAAAACAGCTAGCCGTGTTGTAATACGGCGGATTATACAATACGTCTGCGACATATACATAACATAAGTACAAACTTTCGTATTATGTATAAGGCTGTGTCCCCAGTAGGCAAACGGTAAGCAGCCGACTGAGTTTGTGGCGTAGGTTTCAGTTCAGTACGCCCCTCCATATATTTTAAATTGAGTGTTCACAGTTTGCTACTTTTCGCTCACTGTCACTGACACTGACAGTTTGCACGCAGTTTGCAGCGATACGTGCGCCGACTGTCTCAGTTAGCGGCCGACTCGCAGGATCCAATGCTTGCGATACGCACGCAAACTGATCTGAGTTTGTAGCTGTTCGCCACAAATTTGCGGCTCACTCAGTCGGCCGCTCACATTTTGCCTACTGGGGACACAGCCTAATATTAGTAAGGATGTCCGTTGTTTGTCCATTCAGTTATTTAAATAACCCACTAGTCTAGACTTTATTTGACTGAATGAGTAAACTTTTTAATGGATTAAACGCGTATTTGGACAATTTACATTTTAAACATTTATTTACAATTCACAAACACAAATTCTATTTTCACTTTTAATATTGCGAGGCGCGTTTAAATCTTTTGTTTGAAAAGCTTTTGCAAACAAAAGATTTAAACGCGCCTCGCATCGTTCTTGAAAAATGTCTTCCATTTTGTTAGTTGATTTTATTGACTATTTTTTTTTAATTATACGTGTAAACCTTCCTCTTGAATCACTCTTCCTATTAAAAAAACCGCATCAAAATCCGTTGCGTAGTTTTAAAGATTTAAGCATACATAGGGATATAGGGACAGAGAAAGCGACTTTGTTATATACTATGTAGTGATGAAAAATCTTGTCTAATATTATACCTAACTACCAAATTTTTGAGAAAGATATTTTCTAATAAGTATCTCCTAAAAACACACATTTTGCAATTATGTTCTGACGATGTTTGTGTTTGTTTTAGTGTTTATACATAGCTGATACCTTAATGTTCTGTTTAATATTGTTATAGTTTCGCACGTAAATATCGTTGTAGTTAGGCATATCAGAGATTCTACAGCCGATTAATAATTATAAGATATAGTTTTACGAACCATCTTAAAATTATAAATAATCACTACGTAGTATAAAACAAAGTCGCTTTCTTTATCCCTATGTCTCTATGTATGGTATGCTTAAATGTTTCAAATAACGCAACGGATTTTGATTCGTTTTTTTTAATAAGTAGATAGAGTGATTCAAGAGCAAGGCTTATACGTCTAATAAAACCGTGCGAAGCCGAGGCGGGTCGCTAGTACCTAATATATTAAAAAATATTCAAAAAGGCCCTCCTTTTCCTCAATCTCCTAGGTTTTTATTTACTTTAACCCTCATAAAAGCTACAAACATACTGCAAATATATTGTAAAACTATAATAAAACTTGACTCTTTCTTCCATGAAGGTTTGCTGGAAGAAAACTCTTTTTGGAGTAAAATTCGTGTTTCCGGTCTCATTTGAATTTTTACAAGTTTAAGTTTTATTTGTGCAATAAAGAACTAAGATTTTTTAAGATTTTAAACTCACGCGAACAGAATTCTTAATTATATCCACGGGTATTATGATAAACTAGACGAGCCCCGCGACTTCGCTCGCAGACCATAGCTTTTTTGCTTAAAATTTGAGAAATTTATTGTACCTGCTCCTCCTAGGGGTTATAGTGTAAAAATAAGAAATTTATTCACTCCCTAGTTTATTTATACCGAGTTTTGAGTAAATCGAACCAAGGAATATAATAATTATTTTCCATACAAACTTTACCACATTTATCCCCTTCTCAGGTAAATTTTTCAATATTTTACTATCCTTTATGTAATTTTAGGTCCTAATCTGTTCACATACCAAATTACATCAAAATACCTGAAGCAGTTTCGGAGATTACATTTAACAAACATTCACACAGACTTTCCTATTTATTAGGTACTTATATTATAATAGTAAGATACCTTACCACGACAAAGTAAACCTGTTGAAAATGTCGGGAAAAATAGATAAATAAACGCTATAAAAGGGACTTAATTAACAACGAAAAAGGATTAGAAAAAAATTACTGCTAGTATATACAATTGAAACCATTGAGCTAACTGCAGACGGCTGCAAACAGTCTAAAGGTAGCTCAATTGATCCATGTCGATTGTCGAACAACGCTATAAATACCCGTAGATATTTCGGACTTTTATATTGCCAATAAAAAACTCACTCAAAATTGATATCAGCACTTGATTTACCCGGCTCCCCTCTGAACAATATTTTTTCACAGTATTTTTCATCATTATTCCAACACTCACTGTTCTTTTAAACTAATCGTAGATAAAGAAAGTTGCCGAGCGCTCTCACCCGACCGCGCTTGATAAAGGATCAAGACTACACTGACGACAGTGACCATAGAACCATGATTATGGATCGGAACTCTCTGAAAGTTATGTAGTAGGTACCTATAGATTATTTATAGATAGAGATAGATTACATTAAGAAGTATCAATAGTTTCAATCGTATATACTAGTTTTTAGACCCTGTAGTTTTCGTTGTTAAGACTTATTACAATTTTTTTAGTAATTTTCTTTTATCTACTTAAAAATATTTTTTCTTAGGTAAATAAAAAGAATAGTACCTACCACACGAACCCCGGTTGGGGCGCTTCAAAATTACTTAAAACCATCTAAATCGAAGTCTAGGATAAGCTTTAGAAGCTTAACTTTATCACTAAGGCCATAAAAATCATAAAAAATGCGCTTACTACTTTCCAAAAAGGTACTTATGCTTTACCCCGCTCTTACGAATGCGGAATCGTTGGTACTCCTATCTACGGAGTTGAAAAAAGTTTTTGGTCTGTGCTCCTATCTATTCGCACAAATGGCTACAACGTGTCCTTTTAAATATTCCTTTATTATTTTATTTTCCGTTTCATAACATACCTAAGCATGCCCCAATGAGCCTGTAAAACAGAATTGGTGCATAGCTAATTCAATTCAAGATAAGAAATGAATGCGTTAAATTAGAACATTTACTTGAACGCGTTCGAAACATTTTTCAATAATAACTTGGACGATACAAACTAACAAGAAAGAAAAGAAAGAAATACATTTATTTCAATATTAAATTTCATATTCATGTAATAAAAAAAAGGTTTATAAACAAAGCAAAGTAATGTACTCTAATTTAGTTATTTCACTTTTTAGTAGTCGTTTTAGACTTTTAGGACATATTTTTATTTTTTCTAAATAGTACCTAACTAGCTGTTATATTAATCAGTTGATTATAGTTAGATCACTTACAATAGTCAGAAATTAGCTCAATTATTTCAATTAAAAGTACTACTTATTTTAGATATGTTTTCCTTTTATTTCATAGTTATTTCACTTTATTTGTTAAAAGTACATATTACTATGATAATAATGTATAGTTTATAACGTAACTTGTCTAAGTGCTAATATTTTAAGCATATAGAAATAAAATTATTGATATACCTACTGATATAAACATGTTTTGTATAGCTTTTCTAACGGTTAAAACTACCACCTACCTAACTAAATTATGCAAAACCTCCTGATTAGAGCCATATTTATGCCAAATCTATTGGAATGTGTTATATTTACTCAGAGGACCAAATAAGGTGTATATGAGATACGTGATATGCGTTTTTTATAACCAAACTGGTATCATTATAAATAAATAAATAATTCCGGACAGTCCATCATCTAGCATCTACATATAATAAAACCGTGCAAAGCCGGGGCGGGTCGCTAGTAATAAATGAAATATAATGCTGGACCATCCACACAGTAGGTATCAGCTAGCCCCAACGTAGGTACCTACATAGTTATGCAAAAATTGTGTTTTAACCTGTTTTCATGATAAACAACGAATATTACAATCAAGGAATAGACTTAAACAAATTAAAACTAGTATATAAAATTGAAACAATTATTATTGAGCTAACTGCAAACGGTTGCGATTATAAAATAAATAATAAAAAAAAAAACAATTATATCTCGATCATATTACAAATTAAATTACCTATTATTAACTAATTATACATACATAAAAACTTAGATTTAGATTTAATTGTGTTAATAAAGATTGTCTAATTATATAATTATTATGCTTAAAATAATTCAAACTTAATTATCTTTACCTTTGGAAATTTTAACCTCTGAGGGGTTAAATAGGGTGATAAAGTTTGTATGGAAAATATTTTTTCCTTGGTTCGATTCACTCAAAACTCTGTACTAATAAATAAACTATAAAGTAATTATTTTTCTAAACAAACAAAAAAAGATTTTACCTCGGTAGAAACTACTTTGTTTAATTTCGAAAACCCTTATTACGGTGAAGGCCTCCATAGTGTGCCACTTATCACTCTCTTGGGCTAGTTGTATCCAGTGCGGGCCTGCAATATTTTTGCGGTTGCGGTTAAAACAGTCTAAATATAGCTCAACTGATCCATGGCAATACCAGTCGGAAGCATCCCCAAGACGCTGTCTGCATTACCACGCTGTATGGCAATGCTGATGCGCTGCGACAGATACTCACCAGCTCACGGGTCACGCGTCGCATCGACCAGACGCTCAGATATTTGGTTTAACACCCGGAGAGCCGTACCGCATGGACCTAGGTTCTCGACTCCAAGGGAAGCAAATATAAATTAATCTCCCGTTCTGATTGTGAATTCCGCAGCATGAACATTTAGTGCTTTCACGCTGCCGTGGGAGCCTGCGAAGATTTGCCCAGAGATGACCTTGCTGATGCTTCTATGAATGCGCATTCCAAGGTTTGATAAAAGGACAGTAGGTTGGAGAAAGAGAAAAAAGAAGACTTCAGTGAACCGGTAGAATCAGCGGTTTGTAGTTTTAACAAAATCTAGTCCCTCATCATCATCATCAGGTTATATTAGTCCACTGCTGGACATAGGCCTCCCCTAATGAGCGCCATAGCGCCCTTTCTTCCTATTCTTTTAGTCCCTCTGGTTATGCTATACATTTTATCTTTTTGTATTAAACCGCACCAAAATCCTTCTGTCTCTCTGTTTGTTGTAAATCATTAAACTGTCACAAAACTATCAATAAAAAAGTGACGACGTAAAAAAAGTAAACTTACCTACTTAAATATTGATTCATCTGGTGACCTTTAAATTTTACATGTGATCTGAATATTTTATAGCTGGATCGGTTTGTGAAGTTGTTAAACTCGTAGTGATAGGTACTTTTTAAGCTGACTATGACGTCAACTCGTCTAACGAATAAAATTCTGAATGGTATCTAAGCTACGATTTAAATAATTAATGTTGGAAAATCCACACAGCATCATCTAGCCCCAAGATAAGCAGACTTGTGTTATGGATACTAGATGACTAGGTATGACTATACTTACCTACTTAATAAATTATACTACCTACATAGATTTATTTTTTAATAAGATATACATAGAAAACACCATGAACCCCAAAGTAACACATATTTGCATATTGTACAAACATTTGTCTCTAGGCGGGAACCGAACCCGCAACCTCCTGCGTTGCAGGCGGCCCTTCGCCCACCGCGCCATATCGGTTGATATTAATGTTATTTAGGTAGGGAAAATCGCGTGGATAAAGATCACCTGGCATAGGCTAACCACCACCTTTTTCATACTGAGATAGCATGAAAGAGGCGTAGATCATAACATTTGATAATTTATTTATTTTTAGTTTATATATTTTTAAAAGATTTTCTTATACGTATAAATCTTCCTCTTGAATCACTCTTTCTATGAAAAAAAAACCGCATCAAAATCTGTTGCGTAGTTTTAAAGAAAGCGTAAGCGTGTCCCTATGTCCCTATGTATGCTTAAAACAGCATACATAGGGACAGAGAAAGCGACTTTGTTTTCTACTATGTATACCTAGTGAAGTAGGTAAATAAGTGGTCATAAGGGGTGAACGATGATAAGGTTAAAGTAAGAAAGTTTAACTTCCAGCTTCCAGCAAGTTTGAAGCCAATACATTAACCTTGTTTAGACTAGGTAAGGTAAGTATTTAGTTGTGGGGCAAAGCGAGTTGCAGATTAGGACGGATCTACCCCCAGAAATCTTAATACTAGAGACACGAACTAAAGGCTCAAATATCTACAGTCAAATGCTAAAAACAATCAAATGAAAGCAACGGTAACCGCGAACACTAACACCCTCATTATACTATTAGTCCGTCGGTCGTGCGTCGTAACCCGCGCGCTTCATTCACATCTTTCGATATTGCTTATTAGGTTTGTGCCAGTGCCAGCCAGTGCCACCCACTTATCTGTAGTTTCCATCCTATTAATATTATAAACGCGAAAGTTTGTAAGTATGGATGGATAGATGGATGGATATTTGTTACTCTTTCACGCAAAAACTACTGCACGGATCTGGATGAAATTTGGCTCAAAGTTAGATTGTAGTCTGGAATGGCACATAGCCTATATTTTATCCCGAAATTCCCACGGGAACGGGAACTACGCGGGTGAAATCGTGAGGCGCTGCTACGCAAAAATTACTGAACGGATCTGGCTGAAATTTGGCACAGGGTTAGATTGTAGTCTGGAATGGCACATAGCCTATATTTTACCCCGGAATTCCCACGGGAACGGGAATTTCGCGGGTGAAACCGCGGGGTGCTACTAGTCATAAAAAAAATTAATACTTAACAATCCACACAGCATCATCTAGCCCCAAGCTAAGCAGAGCTTGTGTTATGGGTTCTAATTGACTGACATAGCTTCTTAATACAATAAATAACATTGACAAATATTTTTATTTTATGAAGTACAAATCCAGAACAAATATATTCGAACATCTATTCGATCGAAATATATTCGATCGAACAAACGTTCACAGGCGGGAATACCTCAACCTCCCTTCGCGCAACGTCGGTCGTCAAAATAAAATCAAAAATCATCCACGCCCTTGACGGCACTAAAAGAGCTGTTTATTTGTACATTCATTTCATGTGGTTCTAAATAAGTTAGAAAGAGAAAGGTAATAGTTTTTCGTAAAGAGCTCTGAGACAAAGTAAAATTCATGTTTAATATTCACTCTTGATGTCTTTTCTTCGCAGCTGTCAAAAGTTCAAAACCACAGAAAAGTGTGTAGCACTGCAAGTATAATTCTAATCTGTTGGCACCTCCACTTAGCTCCCACGGCGGCGCATGCAGCCATTACACCCATGATTCCTGCTTACCGCATTCACACAGAAAGCAGAAAACCAGCACCGCAATAAAAGCGGTCAATATTTTCATTATTAAAACTAGCTTTTAATATGGACCTAGCTCTGTAAATGCCCATAAAACCTGTGTTTTGTGTAATATCAGTTTAGTTAAAAATATCTATCTACGTAATGTTATTGTATTATGTATATCAGTCATCTAGTACCCATAACACAAGCTCTGCTTAGCTTGGGGCTAGATGATGCTGTGTGGACTGTCCGGAATTTTTTTTTTTTTTATTATTTTAGTTAACTTTCTGTCTGAGTCTTGTCTGAGTAGGTACATTGGTATGTAAATGATTATGTGGCACCTTGTAGATACACAGGGTTTCTATACAGCTTATACCTTGTATTGTGTACCTTTAGTTTACACACTGTGCCAGCCCTTTAAAACGGGAAGTTTATTTATTTTTATAGAACTACCAAGAGAAGATACACAATACACATAAATTAGAGAACACATAAGATATCACCAGTAGTCGTGATCTCCCAATTACAGGTAGTTACAACTAGCACATAAAATAAGTATCTATGTTGCGTTGACGTATTACCTACCTTAAAGTAAAATTAATGATCCTAATTATATTTATGAAAAATACAATCCTGAAAAGTACAAGCAACTCACTCTGTCATAGTAGGTATTGTCAATTATATTATCAAAACGTTGGTGGCAATTCTACGACGACATAATTGTCCTGGCAAAACGATTGATAGATCTAGCATAATGAGTTTCCGGTGTGACTGCAGCCACAGGCTTCTCAGGAAGTCGGCGCGTGCGTCTATTAGTTTATATTTAGTGGCGGGATTCGAGGAATAATGCTAATGGCGGTAGAAAATAGCTTTTAGTAGGCTCAAGCTAGAAATTAAAGAGTTCTTATCAAGCTTGGCTGAATAAAGAGCTGGATGCCTACGTGATTCTATTACAATATAAGCCTCCATTGTCAGTCCGTTTGTCTTTTAGCGGGCTTTATCTATCTCGATCATTTCACTACCTGACTGTTACGGTTCATGCAACAGTGAAGTAGGTAGTGAAATGATCACAAAGTGTCTTTTTAATGTCGCTTTAACAACATAAGCTTTTGGCTCGACCCTTAAAGCCTTTAAAGGTTTTCCCATATTTTGAAACTCATTCACAAAATGAGTTTCAAAGCCAGTTTTAGGACGCTCCTGACTGTATACTGTATTGATGTGGATCATCTGAGCTACTTATAGATTCTTATCCTTGTCAATATTATAAACGCGAAAGTTTGAATGAATATTTGTTACTCATTCACGCAACAGCTACTAAACGGATCGGTTTGAAATTGACGTAGTTCTAGAAAATAATAAGTAAGCTACTTTTCATCCCATAAATCAGTTCCCATGGGATATAAATAGCCTTGAAACATTTCCATAGAGATAACGCATGCAAAGCCACAGGCTAAGACCAAGTAGGTACTTACGTTCCGTAAGGTAGACAGAGCATATGGTCACTGTCATCCTATAAGGCGATGTAGCCGATTTGAAATTGTTTTGATTTCGTTTGATACCGTACGGTGACACGTGAATGTCAGATTGAGAAAATGAAAATTTGTGTTTATGTTTTATTTGTAATTTTGTGTTTTATATATAATATTTAATCGAGAACTTAGTATAATGACTTGTGTAGCTGTGGGTTGTAAAAGTCGTTTGGGATCTTTATGTGAAGATAAACGCAAGATATCTTTTCATCGGTAAGTCTATAATCGTGATAGACGCGGATATTACGCGGATATTACATGTATTTTCTTTGCAATATGTTGAATAGTTTTTTGTACATAGAATATAATATTGTTTTACTACGTTATTTACAGCTCATTAGCAGTATAATTCTATAATTCACTAATATTATAGTACAATACGAAAAACTGACATCTGATGTACCATTTTGATGCCACCTAGTGAAGTACTGGTAGTTGTCGATAATTTATTGTCGATGAATGTCTAATACTGGTTGACAAAATGATGATTCAAAAGTAAATTGTCGTAGTTTGAGAATTATACCTACCTACCGAGATAGTGCTACGGTACCTACATGGACCGACTAAGTTGGAGTTAGAAATCAAAACTTGATTATGGTGTCGCTAGTAAGATCTAGGAGACTAAAGATTGCAATGTAGCTAGAAGTTCACAACTTATTCTTATCTTTCACTTCTAGATATACCTACAAAATATCCAATAACAAAAGAAAAATGGAAACAAAACTTGAGAAGACATGTCTGGGAGCCATCATAGAATTCTCGTTGGTGTTTTTTACATTTCCATGTTTCGTGCCACAGAATTGGATATCAAAGGACTTACAAAAAAACTTTGAAAATAAAGGTTAAATGATAGCATCCAAGTGGTATCTAAGCACAAAATATTTCAGTTAAGTACGTGTATACGACGTGAAAATACTTTAAAAATAATTTCGTTTATGTTAATGTAACTAAGTACCTACCTACCTAAGTTTTCTCACTGCTCATATCCTAAATAACGACGGCAAACAACCATCACCGCTTAACCCCATTTTAAATAAAAACATAATTATTATCAAGAAGATTTATCAAGTTTATGTAAGTTTTAACAAAATAACCTTAGTAGGTCTTTATTTATATACCTACAGGGTCAGGTACCGGTTAAGTCGATCTAGATCCTTGAGGGGGTTGTAGTTTCAATCATTACCAGCTGATTGATTTAATCATTATTGACTCACATACTCCAAACTTAATATAAAACCCCACAAACACCAAAAAAATATAGGTGATTAATGAATATTGGTATATCTTTTCAAGTAAAATTACAGCTTGCGGATTTTAAACATAACTGAATTTATTATACTCTTTTATAATAATATATAATAATGCTGGACAATCCACAAAGCACCATCTAGCCCCAAAGTAAGCTACTCAAAGCTCGTGGTATGGGTACTAGATAACTGATTTATTAAATACATATACATAGATATACATTATTATGCATAGATATACATTTTTTATAGTACATTTATACCCAGACCAACGGAACATAGGTATATCTGCAGATCGTTCACAAATTTGTTCTGAGGGGTTTGATTCCCGAACCCGTAACCTCCTGCGTTGCAGGCGCACCTTAGCCCACCGCGCTACATCGGTCGTCATGATCAACATACAATGCAGCGTAACCGAACCGTAACAAACCTGCTTACTGAAATCATAATTTAATCGATAAGTACAGAATTTCACATCACTATTCTCACATTTCAGTAGAATGTCAGACAAGAATCAGATTGACCACATACGTATTTGAATGTAACTGAAACTGAACTGAAAAATTATATCTATCTTTTTTTTTCATATGGCATACTCCCAAAGAGAAAGAAGTCAAAACAGTGTCCAATGTTCGTTTTTATAATGTTACATCTAGTTACTATAATATAATCTTTGGCCACAGGTAATCTTGCTATAGTTGCTTCTATAAATTTTAGTTTCAAAAAGGATTCCAAAAAGAAGGATCTATCCTCCAAGTCTTCCAAGCATGTCATGTAGACACCGCTGTCATATGTCTACTCAGAAATAACCTGACATTCTTGCCTTATTTATCATATTACCAAGGAATCATCCGTTGTATTTTGCCTCGAAGCCTTCTATGGCAGCAGTGTGGCAGCAGTCTACTAGCTGTTGAAATGTTACCAACCAATGTTCAAATTATTCCAGTATGAGAGTAATATTTTGGTTATTCCACTTGATAGCGGTAGTAGATCTCCAGGTCTATCAACGGGGTGACAAAATGGCTGAGGATAACGTAGGAGTGATGAGTTTAAAGGTCAGAGGGAAGACGATATGCAGTAACTATGGATACAGTCTTATTTGGGGCCGATTCGGCACAGAGAGACATCTGCTTTGCTTGAAGATAAAGCCTATTGGTAAGTAGAATCTAGGTACTTTAAATTATTATGAGCTAGTATCTGCTTGGTCCCAGAAAAGGTGGGATGAGGAGTAAATATATGGGATATGGGTTTTCGCAGGAGTGATGTGGAATATCGCAATGTTTGAAAACGAAAGTTTACAATCAGTGCGTCCGACCCGTAATGACCTACGGAGCTGAGACGTGGACACTCACGGTAGGGCTGGTCCACCAGTTCAAAGTCGCTAAGCGAGCTATGGAAAGAGCTATGCTCGAAGTTTCTCTGAAGGATAGGATTCGTAATGAATACATCCCACAGAGAACCAAAGTTAGCGACATAGCTCAAAGAATTAGCAAGCTGAAGTGGCAGTGGGTCGGCCATATCTCGCGAAGAACCGATAACCGGAGGGGTAAACGTGTTCTTGAGTGGAGATCACGAGTTGGCAAACGTAGTGTAGGACGAGGAATGTGTTCGCGTATCGCGTATGTTTAAAAAACAGTAATGTACAGTTTTTAATGAGAATAAATTCTCCGAACCGCAAACGGTCCTCAGCTAAAGTCTTCACCCAGGTGCCTCCACACTGACCTCTCATCGCTCCACGCTGATCCTGGATCCAGACTCCGATGACGATATGAACATCATCCAGGGTCCACCACTGACGTCCATGACCATGGCGTATGGCTTCCCCGTGAAAGACCCCTCGGAAGGTTCCGCGGAGGGGTACATCGGAGAGGATAATCATTTCTACGGAGTTCTGCATCTAAGTGAGTAATGTATTGCAAAATGTCTGTTTGATTAAATATTTTATATTTGTAAATAACTTATACATAGGTATAACTATACATAGTAATATAACTGCAATTTAATAAGATTTAAAGATATACTTGCCTAATCATTTGTTACCAATACCCAAAATTCAATAAGTAATTTCCAAAAAACCAAGAATTTAATCTCGGGTTTCTCGTCAGAACCCAAGAACGGAATGATCATAAAAGATATAGTTTCTAACAGGGTTCGCCGATATATATCAGCGATATATCACGATAAATATCAATTGATTTTTATCTTGATATATAATAATATACTCAGGCTATTCCGAACTCTGATTAAGTGTTTATAGTTAATATGTTTATGTTTAATTATTTTTTACTATTTTACACACAATTGTCGGTGTGTAATTGAGCGAACGCTGGTCAAGCTTAATAAAGGCCAACGTACCTTTTATGGGCTCTCTAGACTCGAGATCCCTCAGTGCGTAGCCCTTTATTGATATTTACTTGATATCTTCTCAAGTATAGTAAGTATATTGCCGATTTCCGTTCTAGGAAACAGAACACTGCATGCTGACCCGTACGGAAGAGACGACCGTAAGAAGTTCTATGGCGCATTCGAATACGACAACGTGATAACTGTACCACGGATACGGAGAAACTATGATCAGGTGAACAGGTGAAGAGTTGAGAAGTTCATTTTAGGCAGTGCGGTCCAGTTTTGGACCTCCATGATCATTTCCACCTAGCTACCTTCACTAGCGTTCAGTTTAGGGAGTGCAGTCTAGTTTTGGACGTCCATCAGCATTTCCACCTAGCTACGTTCACTAGCGTTCAGTTTAGGGAGTGCAGTCTAGTTTTGGACGTCCATCAGCATTTCCACCTAGCTACGTTCACTAGCGTTCAGTTTAGGGAGTGCAGTCTAGTTTTGGACGTCCATCAGCATTTCCACCTAGCTACGTTCACTAGCGTTCAGTTTAGGGAGTGCAGTCTAGTTTTGGACGTCCATCAGCATTTCCACCTAGCTACGTTCACTAGCGTTCAGTTTAGGGAGTGCAGTCTAGTTTTGGACGTCCATCAGCATTTCCACCTAGCTACGTTCACTAGCGTTCAGTTTAGGGAGTGCAGTCTAGTTTTGGACGTCCATCAGAATTTCCACCTAGCTACGTTCACTAGCGTTCAGTTTAGGGAGTGCAGTCTAGTTTTGGACGTCCATCAGCATTTCCACCTAGCTACGTTCACTAGCGTTCAGTTTAGGGAGTGTAGTCTAGTTTTGGACGTCCATCAGCATTTCCACCTAGCTACCTTCACTAGCGTTCAGTTTAGGGAGTGCAGTCTAGTTTTGGACGTCCATCAGCATTTCCACCTAGCTACGTTCACTAGCGTTCAGTTTAGGGAGTGCAGTCTAGTTTTGGACGTCCATCAGCATTTCCACCTAGCTACGTTCACTAGCGTTCAGTTTAGGGAGTGCAGTCTAGTTTTGGACGTCCATCAGCATTTCCACCTAGCTACGTTCACTAGCGTTCAGTTTAGGGAGTGCAGTCTAGTTTTGGACGTCCATCAGCATTTCCACCTAGCTACGTTCACTAGCGTTCAGTTTAGGGAGTGCAGTCTAGTTTTGGACGTCCATCAGCATTTCCACCTAGCTACGTTCACTAGCGTTCAGTTTAGGGAGTGCAGTCTAGTTTTGGACGTCCATCAGCATTTCCACCCACCTACGTTCACTAGCGTTCAGTTTAGGACGTGGAGTAGGTTTTGGACGTCCATCAGCATTTTCACCCACCTACGTTCACGAGCGTTCAGATTAGGGAGCGCAGTCCAATTTTGGACATCCATCCATTACTCTTTTAAAACTTTTAACCCATTAACATTTCTTCTTTCAGTCTGTCAACATGTTGCTCGACCATCCATTGCTCCCCTACCACATAGAAGACAAACAAGGCATGTATGGAACTGCCCGCGCGAGAATCTGCGATCTACTACTGCTTGCTGACAAGTCTTTCTTCGACAAGGATGCTAACTCCAGCCTGAACCACGTGGTTCGGAGAATGATGCATGCGGTGGCTCAGGCTGATATAATTTTCAGGAATACGGACTTCAATGAAGATGGGACTCCTGATAATATAGGTAAACTGAACATCAAAGGCTAAGATAAAGTTACAATTTAACCTGTAGTCAAAGTATTCTCTTGGGAGTTGCCAAGTTCAGGAACGAGGACTTATTATATTGGAGTTCCAAAATGCATAGAAAATAAATGTGATTTAGTGTAGCAAACGAAATTAACGGGAGAAACTGGGAGTTTGTAAATTTTTTGCACTATATATTTTGTGGAAACCTTTACTTATCTGCGAAGTCAGGAAAAGTTATACCATTGTTCCAGGCTTCTCCGTGAAGTACATCCTAGTCTTGACTTCAAATGAGACCAACACCCGAGTTTTCGGGAACCTGATGGCCGGCAGTGCAAAGTCAGTGGACGGACGCGAATACTTGATGAAGTTTGCGAGGCTTCGGCGCTTGTCGGAGGTCTGTTTGGGGGTTGCGTTTTCTGGGCACGCTTTCCATAACAGGACTCTAGGATTGAGGTTAGAAAGAAACTATTTCACTTTAAGAACTATTTCACTTTACGAACTACTTTTCTTTAAGAACTATTTTGCTTGTTTTGTATTATTTATACGTAGTTTTTACGTAGTGTAGGACGCCCTCCAGCCAGGGTGGGATGACGATCTGCGAAAGACTGCTGGCAGATGCTGGATGCGTCAAGCTGAAGACAGGGCACTATGGCACTATTAGGGGAGGTCTATGTCCAGCAGTGGACTAATATTATAGGTTTATGATGATGATATTGATTGATATACTATATAATTTGTTTCTATTTTAGTAACGATATTATAGTTAAAGTATGATGTGGAAGAACGTTGCCATGCCACAAGTAGGTAGTAACCTACTAGGTATCCTATACTTAAAAGGAGGTCGAACACATTATAAAATATCTACTGTAACATTCTGGAAATGAAAATGATGAGCTTGGTTTGCCAAGAGCAACTTCTTATCTCTTCGGGGTACCTGGAGGTATCAACCTTATTAGTATTTAGTAGGTATTTATTCTACACTTATATACGACGTAAAAATTGACGTCAACAGTTTCACATCCCTGGGCGGAGGCGTAGGTGGCGCAGCCGGCGGGCTTTGCGACCGGCGCGCGTACGGACGGTCTTTCAACACGCTCGCCATCGCACATACCACCTCGGAAATAAGGGACCGAGTCCCGGAGAGAATAGCCGCTCTCACTCTGGCGCATGAAATGGGTTAGTACTTGTGACCAGGATATTTGGCGCAGCCGTCTGCGTCTTAGGCAAAACCTCGTCCATTTTGTCACAGTGGTAAAGCAATAAAATGTAACGTAAAGTGTTGGTATTTTCTGTTTATACTGCCGTGGAATTAAATTATGGAAGTTTATATTTTCCCGGCCAACTACAACTCGATTATCTTCAAGACGGGAGTGTCTTTTAGACTTTCTTGATAGATACATCTTCTGTCGTCATTTACCATCAAGAGATTGAGGTCAGACGAGGGTCTGTTGTTATTAAAAAAACGCTAATTTTGGCGACGACATGGTCGCAATTTTACAAAAATTCTGCGTTTCCCAGGTCACAGTTTCGGCGCCCACCACGACGACAACTTTCCCAACCCGGAATGCCGCGGCTACCTCATGGGTTCCCAGTCGTCTACTGCAGAGAACATCAAGAACTTCGAGTTCTCCAAGTGCAGTAAACGGCTCATCACAACTACCCTGAGCAGCATGAGCTATTGTCTGGCGGAGGACGACAGACCTTATTGTGGAAATGGTACCATAGACTTACTAAATCTTAGGTAGATATGTAGGTACATAAATATAGGCCCCTAGGTACAGCTGATAGAATAGTTATGTGCCTTTCATTTCACCATTATTCCCCTTTAAAACATTTATTGCCACCTAAATGTGCGTTCGAACATAATATTGTTATCTCGGTTTTCTTACCCGAATCGCCTTGTCTGTTCTACGACCTCAGTAAATGTTAGAATAGGCAGAAACGATCCTTCTTTAAATTATCAAAATCTTTATTGTCTCCACCAACCAACCAAAACTGCTTTTTAGTTTCATAAGTTTCCGTAAAGTTTATGGTGGGTTACACCAAGCGAACGAGAGTGAGCAAAAGCTACCAAGTGAGATATGAATGAGGATCGGTACGGCACGTTCACTATCTTATGCTGTTGTGTAGGTATAGTTCGCGTCATGTAAGAAGAACGCTGGCGGTTAAGCTGCGCAGAAGGCGATTTATGGGTCTATTTGGAGGTAGGCGGTGGGGCGCGGGGTGGAAGGGTCATGCGCCGCATGCTTGCCGGTGCGCTATTGGTTCGTCAGTTGACATTTGCTATCACACGTCACGATTCTTGTCAAAATATCATCGCGCACAAAAATTTACGAAATGGTTTTACATTTTAATGGTTTTTGGAAATTATGCACAAAGGTAAAGGAAATACCTCTAGAGACCGATTACTGTAAAAGCGATCATTTGGTAGATATGATGACAGAAACATTTATTATTCGTGTAGGGGATGATGATTCTGACTCAAATAATGATGAAAGCTCAAGTGACGACAGCGACGATGATGAAATAGCCACCTCCAGTATCAATCCCGCGTCCTCATCTGGTTTTCACGTCACCCAAGACGACTTAATGGATGGAGTTGCTACATTACATTATTTTTTTGTAATTAGATTCATCATCATCATCATCATCAACCTATATTAGTCCACTGCTGGACATAGGCCTCCCCCAATGAGCGCCATAGCGCCCTGTCTTCAGCTTGACGCATCCAGCATCTGCCAGCAGTCTTTCGCAGATCGTCATCCCACCTGGCCGGAGGGCGTCCTACGCTACGTTTACCGAGTCGCGGTCTCCACTCAAGAACACGTTTACCCCAACGGTTGTCGGTTCTTCGCGAGATATGGCCGGCCCATTGCCACTTCAGCTTGCTAATTCTTTGAGCTATGTCGATAACTTTGGTTCTCTGTCGGATGTTTTCGTTACGAATTCTATCCTTCAGAGAGACTCCGAGCATAGCTCTTTCCATAGCTCGCTGGGCGACTTTGAACTGATGGACCAGCCCTACCGTGAGTGTCCACGTCTCAGCTCCGTAGGTCATTACGGGTAGGACGCACTGATTGAAAACTTTCGTTTTCAAACATTGCGGTATGGATGAAGAGAAGACTTGACGTAGTTTCCCAAATGCTGCCCAGCCTAGCTGGATCCTCCTCTTGGCCTCCTTCTCAAAATTGTTTTTACCTAGCTGTACAATCTGCCCAAGGTAAGTATACTCGGAAACAATTTCAAGAAGGTGACCATCAACGACTATCGGTCCCGGAACAATGTGGCCATTGATCATGACTTTGGTTTTATCCAAATTCATGCCAAGACCGATACATCGCGAGGCTGAAGCTAGGCCGTCCAGCATGTGGGTCAGCTCCTCTAGCGACTCCGCCATTACGACTATGTCATCAGCGAATCGAAGGTGTGAGATGTAATCGCCGTTTATGTTAATGCCCTTACCTTTCCAGTCCAGCGTCTTAAACATATCTTCCAATGCACTCGTGAACAGTTTCGGTGATATGACATCCCCCTGTCTCACTCCTCTGCGCAATTGGATAGGTTTAGACTGCTGGTCCTGTACTTGGACACTCATAGTGGCAGCTTCATAGAGACACCTCAGCACTTCGATGTAACGATAGTCTACTTGGCATCGCTGTAAGGATTCCAGAACAGCCCAGGTTTCAACGGAGTCAAAGGCTTTCTCATAGTCCACAAAAGCGAGACACAGGGGCTGATTATACTCTTCGGACTTCTGTATAATCTGCCTCACTGTGTGTATGTGGTCTATGGTGCCATATCCTCCGCGGAACCCGGCCTGTTCCGGTGGCTGGAACTCGTCAAGTCTCCTGGCGAGACGATTCGTGATCACTCGTGAGAACAGCTTATAGATGTGGCTCAGGAGTGTGATGGGTCTGTAATTTTTAAGGAGAGTTTTATCACCCTTCTTAAAAAAGAGCACCACCAAACTCCTGCTCCACATCTTAGGAGTTCTCCCACTGTGGAGGACGGTATTGAAGAGGTGTTGTAGCTCCTGTATAACGGAGGCTCCTCCTGCCTTCAGAAGCTCTGAAGTTATACCGTCCTCACCGGGGGCTTTTCCATTTTTAAGCTGCCTCAAAGCTAACACGATTTCG
Source organism: Eupithecia centaureata (assembly GCA_944547425.1). Taxonomy (NCBI): domain Eukaryota; kingdom Metazoa; phylum Arthropoda; class Insecta; order Lepidoptera; family Geometridae; genus Eupithecia; species Eupithecia centaureata. The sequence goes on from OX155698.1 coordinate 6,323,467, forward strand.
TCTTGACTGATGTCTGGCAGTTCGTCGGTGTAGTGGCGTGTCAGGGTGGCTCTAGAATCAAGGTCGTCTCGTCGGGAACGAGGGGCATGTGCAGTGTACAGACGGCCATAAAAATCCTCTATCTCGGCTGAAATCTCCGGTTTCGACAGTACGGTCCTCCCATCGTGCGTTTTAAGCTTCGTCAGGTGGCTCCTGCCAAGCTGCTGAGTGAATACTTTGGACCCTCGGTTTCGCTCTATCGCCTCTTCAATGAGGCGTGTGTTGGAGCTCCGAAGGTCGCGCCGTACCATCTTCGCAATTCGCTTGTTCAGGTCTGACCTCTCTGCCGAAGACACTTGGGTGGTTTCCCGTCTTCTTGTCATCAAATCCAGAGTCTCATCCGAGAGTTTGGACTTCTTGCCAGTTCGCTGTTTTTTGCAGAACTTGATGCCCTCATCCCTCAACGTTTCGACCAGATTGTGTAGGCTCTCGTCAGCGTCATCAGTGGGTTCCAAGGCAACAAATCTGTTTCCGAGTAGCTGCTCGAACTTCTCGGTGCCCGCCATGATTTGGATTGGATTTGGTCGGAGCGTGGACTTCATCAGACGGTGTCTTTCAAGCTTCAAGTTGATATTCAGAGTGCCTCGGAGCATTCGGTGATCAGATCCGGTATTGAACCTGTTGATCACTGAGACATCTCTGAATATGTGCTTGCTATCCGTCATGATGAAGTCGATCTCATTTTTAGTCACAGTGTCGGGGCTTTGCCACGTCCACTTCCTTTGAGGCTGTTTCTTAAAGAAGGAGTTCATTAAGAACAGTCCCTCTTTCTCAAGGAAGTTGACAAGCATTTGCCCCCTGTGATTCCTGATTCCATAACCATGCGGGCCTATTCGGGATTCATTGCCAGTCTGGATTCCCACCTTGCCGTTAAAGTCCCCCATAACAACGTTGAAGTGAGCCTTAGTGGTGTTGTGTAAGGCTTTGGATATGTCTTCGTACATATCCTCCACTTCATCATCCGAGTGTGCCGAGGTCGGTGCGTAGACCTGAATTACCTTCATGCTATACCGCTTGGAAAGCCGAAGGATCAGGTACGCTACCCTGGTCGACACACTGGAGATTTCTTGAACGTTGCTAGAGAGGGCCTTATTGACGAGGAAACCTACTCCACCCTGGGATGTTTTATCACCCTCACGAAAGTAGAGAAGATGGCCTGAGTCTAGGGTTACGGTGTCCTCCCCCTCTCTACGGACTTCACATAACCCGAGAACATGCCATTTAATGTTCTCTAACTCCACTTCCAACTGCGCTAGATGATGGTCAAGCCTCAGAGTGCGTCCGTTAAACGTTGCCAGGGTCATTTTAGAAAGCGTGTGGTAGCCTGAATACCGGTGATTCTTAGCACCCCCTGCCCCGCCGTTACCATGACCGCTACCATGGCCAGGAATAGCGAGGCGGCCGGGAACTAGGGGCCGATTTTTGGCTGTGTTTTTCATTAAGGGGTAATGCCCATAATCCCCACGCTGGGCATGCGGGTTGGGGATCGCAGTTTGATGGTGGGGTTGTTCTAGAGGGGTGCTGCTGCCCACCCCCCGGTATATCCCTTAGTCGCCTCTTACGACACCCACGGGAAGAGTTGGGGTAGTGCTATTCTAAGCCGGCACCACACGGCAAATTCGTAATTAGATTAAACATTCTAAACTGAATCGAACTTATTTTTAATTTTATCTAATATTATTTTCTAATAACCAACACCAAGCCGCGAGTGAAATATTAGTTAAAAATAGGCACAGCAAATTGGCATAGTACTATCGTACGCGAGTGTACCCATGCGCGAACATACCCCTTCCACTTTCTTCCAGCGTTCTTTTTACGTGACGCGACCTATAGGTAGGTACACAATAAGCGAACGGATGTGAACCCCAGTGAAAGCCGGCGACGCAGCATGGCCGAAGACGAACGAAGGCCCTCGTTTGCTTTCGCCATGACGTCCAAACTGGTTCATTCGTGTTCGTTTGCTAGCCTTCGCTCGCTCTATCTCTTGGTCTGGACCCAAAATTTTAATAGATAACAATGAACTATTGGACCCTTGGTGGTCCCCAGGTGGGATAACTATCTGCGAAAGATGAGCTGGCAGATGCTGGATGCGGCAAGCTGAAGACAGGGCGCACATTAGGGCAGGCCTATGTCCAGCTGTGGACTAATATAGGCTGATGATGAAGGGTCAAACCTTTATCGTCTGTTGCAGGCATAGTAGAAACAGGAGAGACCTGCGACTGCGGTCTACCATCGCGCTGCAGCCAGATGGATCCATGCTGCACGCCTAGAGCCGGCGGCGCTCTGGTGTATGATGAAGGGTAAATGTCACCGGCTCGGTCCTCGCAAAAAGAGCAACATTTGACATTGACACGCTATGTGAGTTCTCAGATAGTTTCAATGTCAAATGTCGCGGCACGTGTTACGTTTGCGGTTCAACTTGTTTTTTCTGTTACAGCAAAAACAAGGGGGTCGAAACTGTACGACAGACAACAGTTGTCTGTCGTACAGTTTCAAAACCCCTTATTCATAATAGTCTACTAAGTTAAAACATTCTTATATTCAGTCTCTCTTCTTCTATTGGCAAAAATCTGATTCAGAAAACTGTTCAGCAAGTGATTTAGGTTAAGGCTGCTTTTCCAAAAAATCAACATTTTCCTGATCTTTGAGATCCTACTGCTCTTCAAATATGAAACCTAGGATTCTGAGACTCCTACACCTAAGATTCTATTTCATCCTGTACAGAAGCGCCAAGATAGTTTTTTGATCAGTTCCATGTGTTTGATAAAAAAAAACATTTAAAATATCTCAATTTTGATACATATTTGCCTTCTTCTCCGAAACGAAATAACTTACTGACTTGGTTTATATACTGAAAAATAAAGTAAAAAAAGAGTTACAGATTCGCCAAAGTAATTTTTTGATTACTTGAACAGTATTCTTTTAATTAGAAGAAATCTATTTGGCGCTTACGACTTTTACTTCCGAGCATCTGCGGGGCCCTTGCGCGGTGCGCGGTGCGAGCCGTCAGTGCCGCTCATGCTTTCCTGGACGATGGACCTATGCTGCTCGCGACTCCGTGACCCTACCAAACTATCATAAATTATTTTCTAGTAACGTGACATAAAATAATAGCGATTATAGAATTGAAAAATGATTACCATGCCACGAAAATAGGACAATATTTACGTGAGCTTGTCGCCAAAATGAGAGATAAGAAAAGATAAATTGTGTATTATTTATTACGTAAAACAATTACAACTAGTCAATACAAGTATTATAATAGATTTATATTTACACTTACATCTAATTCTAAATTATTATCATACCTACCTACTTCTGTTTCTTGTCCCTATTTATTACTTAGTCGTATTTTAGGAGTTTTTATCGCCGTAAGTGTCACCGTTCGTTCATATAAGTACCTACCTACCTACCTATGAATAAAATTAAAAAAATATCGAATAAGTATTATATTCTACCTACCTATCTTCCTACTTACTAGTAAATTTTAGAAAGTCAAATGTTCAAGGATGAAGTAGGTAGGTACCTACCTAATCAAGTAGCATATCAGTAGAAATAGCAAAACTTATCGAGTAAGTAACCACTTGCCAATCTCAATGCAGAACGTTTGGAAATAGACCACTAAGTACATCTCACTATTATAATAAACTAGTTGCGCCCCGCGGCTTCGCCCGCTTGGAAATTTATTTTCAAATTTCAGAAATTTCTTGCACGCCTCCTAGTTTCGTAAAAATAAATAATTTAATTAAATAGTTTAATTATTTACTTTATACTTTAATTATTTATTTATACCGAGTTTTGTTTCAATTGAACCAAGGAAAAATAATTTTCCATACAAACTTAACCACCCTATTTAACCTCTTCAGAGGTTTTCAGGGGTATTTAACCTCTTCAGAGGTTAAATAAAGGTATGTCCTATTCTAGGTCCTAAACTATTTATGTACCAAATTTCATCTAAATAACTAGTAGTTACGGAGATTACCTATAACGAACATTCATACAGGCTTTCCCATTTATTATAATAGTAAGAAGTAAGATAGTAAGATTATAATAGTACGATAGTAAGAAGCAAGTCGCATACTTGACAAGTAGGTCCCTAGGAAGGTACCTTTGTAAATTTTAAGTGAAAAGACGCGGCGCCCCTAAAATTCATTTGATGAATTTTAGGGGCGGTTTGTTTACCTACGAAAAAATTCTTCATCAATTTTGTATAGTGTATAGGGAGTCTGGGTACCTACAAGTGGGCAGTATCTACAGACAGTAAGTACAGTGTGCGCGCTAAGACCTTCTTCAACTCGCTTGGCTTTCGTCAACTCGTACCATAAATCTTGTCCCAACTGGTATGAGTTGACGAATTCATGAATATTATTTTTTCGATTTTTACTACGAATAGTATATTCTACTACTCTAATAGTAGCCTTTGAAAAGGTTTCCCCTGTAGGTGGTGCTAACGGTGCTAAAGTACGAAATTTTTCGTTAACTTATTATATTTTCGTAGAAAATGATAAAATATTATAACAATGCGATTTGAACACTTGACTATTAGCGGCTATTTAGCAGGTATTTTAGTCATCACTTGACCACGACAGTGTGTACACCTGTTGAAAAGAAGGGAAAAATAGGAAAATAAATGCAATATATACCCGTGAAACAGTACCTACTAATAATTATTGTTGTAAATATTTTGGAGAAAGGCGGAAAAAAAATATTTATTTGGCTGTCCGTCTGTCTCACACACTTATTTTCATAAGTGGTTATCATCAACCTAAAGGGTGTCTCAACAAGAACTTGAATTTTGAATTGGGCGTCATTTTCGACTGTCCATTGTTGAGTCAGCCATATTTGGTGTTTGTTTAATTAAAACATAGACATTAACGAAAATGATACGTGACACCTTGGAAGAACGTTTATGAAAAACGGTAATTTTTACTGTGACCATTCGCAAGTTTCGGCGTGCGTAATCTACCGTCGCGGCCCACTATTAAGAATTTGATCTAACAATTTTTTGACTGCCACCTGGCCGGATGGCGTCCTGCTCTACGTTTGGACTTACTTCGGAGAGACACCTTAGCATGTCGTTAAGATAGACTATCGTTGTCTACTTAGTATCACTGTAAGGATTCCAGAACAGACTAAATTTTGATAGAGTCAAACGTTTTCTCATAGTCCATAAAAGCAAGACACAGGGGCTGATTATACTCTTCGGACTTCTGTATATTGCCTCAATGTGCGAATATAGTCTATGGTGCCATATCCTCCGCGGAACTTGGCCTGTTCCGGTGGCTGGAACTCGTCAAGTCTTGTGTCCACTCGTGAGAACAGCTTATAGATGTGGCACAGGAGTGTGATGACTTTGTAATTTTTAAGGAGAGTTTTATCACCCTTCTTAAAAAAGAGCTCCACACTTTAGGAGTTCCCCCACTGTGAAGGACGGTATTAAAGAGGTTCTGTAGCTGATGCACAATGGAGGCTCCTTCTGCCTTCAGAAGTTTTGAAGTAATACCGTAGAAATAAATTATTACGATAACTAAAAAAAAAATAAAGAAAATATTGAGAAAGAGGTCAGGGAAACAGAGAGAAAATTCATAGAAAATACAAACGGTGTAAAAATCAAATCCTGAAAGATAATGATAATGAAACACCTAACTTTCCACATATTGTATACTTATGGTGAAATAAGTGATGATGAAGAAGTACCAAAACAAAAAGAAAAAAATTGCTTGCGAAAGTTAACTAAATTTTAATTAGTTTACAAATATGGGCTCCCGCGTGAAAGTTCAAGATTGTTTATTAATTAAATAGTTTAATTTTTCATCAAACACTTGTGATATCGTCGCTGCAGTTGGAAAATTGATTGTCTAACACAATTTGTAATCGTCTTACTTGTATTTTCATAGTCTAATTCAAGTTGCATGTTTCTGTAAAAAGGAAGTTTTGGCTTTAAAAATCAGAAAGTCTGAAGGCTATATGTATACATGAATAGAATAAACACAGTGATAATAAAAAAAACATTTCTGAAATAGTAGCTGTATTGACATTTCTAATTAACCTATCCTTTTCAACAGCTACTTTCCCTGATGCCTTAAAACTGTCGATGGTCAAATAATTATTTGAAAAAGATAGATAACTATCGACCAATAACGCTAATACTTATCTTCTCAAAAATATGTGAAAAATGTATATATTTCAGACTTATAAATTATTGCGACAAACAAAAATTTATTATAAGGAAGTTAAGTAAGCAAAGTAAAGTTTGTATGGAAAATTATATTTCCTTGGTTCAATTTACTCAAAACTCGGTATAAATAAACTACAAAGTAAATAATCATACACGTATTTTTTTATTTTAACGAAACTACCCCAAGGAGGCGTGCAGTAAATTTCTGAAATTTGACAAAGAAATTTCCATGAAGGCGAAGCCGCGGGGCGCAACTAGTATAAACCTATTTAAAAAGTTTGTGACAAACACCCTAGACAATGTAGAGACCCCAAATAGACTTATATTGAAGGATACTCCGAATTCAGCGAAAATCATGAATAGCTGTTTTACTACTGTCTATGTGTATACATATATTTATATAATAATGATACCAAGTGAAATTAAATTATCTAAATTATTTAAGGTAAAATTGGTTGGGTGACTTAATGACATGATATTTTATAATATCAATAATTTTTTAAATGCTAAATCCTAATTAGTTGTATTAAATGCTAAATTCTAATTATATATTCAGTTATACCATCTTTATACCATGTTTGACGCAATAAATATCTTTGAATGTGTAAAAGTAAATAAATCGATAACAAAAAATAGGTAACTATCAAGTAGTAACTATCAAGACGAAAAAAATTAATAATGTCTACTGTCCCTGAACTCATTTATGAAGTTCCAGAACCACGCGGTATTAAACACACACTCACACTTTTGTTAGTAGTTCGTCAACTCGAACCATAAATCTTGTCCCAAATGGTGTGAGATGACAAAATGAAAAATATTATTATTTTTATTCTTATAGTTGCACACGCTTATTCCCAGTTGTTCTGTGCACACTGCGACTGAGACAAAGGTGGTCCCATTTGTTCAGTGCAACAAAAAACATTACAAAAATTTCAGCCAATGAAATTCAAGGAATGTCAAAATGAAAGTGAAAATCACAAAAAATGCAAAAGCATGACGTAATAAGTATGCATATAATATTGGATTTTTTGAATACTAGATGCGCCCCGCGGCTTCGCCCGCAAACCAGAGTTTTTTTCGTACAAATTTCAGAAATTGATTGCACTCTCCCTAGGGGTTATTGTGTAAAAATAAAAATACGAGTTTAATTATTCACTCCATAGTTTATTTGTGCCGAGTTTTGAGCGAATCAAACCAAGGAAAAAATATTTTCCATGCAAGCTTTACCACCCTGTTTCAGCTCCTCAGAGGTTAAAATTTCCAAATTTGTATAGCTTATGCCCTATTCTAGGTCCTAAACTATCTACATAGGTACCAAATTTCATTTAAATATCTTAAGTAGGTAATTAAAGATTACTTATAACAAACATTCACACAGACTTTCCCATTTATTATAATACTAGTTGCGCCCCGCGGCCTCGCCTATAGAAAATTAATTTGTCAAATTTCAGAAATATTTTGCACGCCCCCTAGAGGTTGTTTCGTAAAAATAAAAAACACGTGTTTAATTATTTACTTTGTTGTTTATTTATACCGAGTTTTGAGTAAATTGAACTAAGGAAAAATAATTTTCCATACAAACTTTATCTATCTATTTAATCCCTTCAGAGGTTAAAATTTCCAAATTTTAATAGCCTATGTCCTATTCTAGGTCCTAAACTATCTACGTACCAATTTTCATTGAAATAACTGAAGTAGTTACGGAGATTACCTATAACAAACATTCACACAGACTTTCCCATTTATTATAATAGTAAGAAGTAAGATCTATTATTAGGTAGAATAGTTTTAGCATTTATGATGTAGCATTAGGCAAGTCCCTCTTATTTCAACATTGCGAATAATCTTGAATCGCGACCGCTTCCCATGAGCGGAGGTTGCGGTCTGCGTGCGGAAAAATGTAGCGGAGGTTAGCGCCCGAATCTTCAAGGCCGTTGGCGTATACACCAACCTTAATAAACCACCATCAGTATGTCCTGAATTATTTATTTATTTATTATAAATACGGTGATGTCTGACCACATATATAACATAAGTAAAGCAAGAACTTTTGTCAGAATCCTCACACCTTCCAAATAGACTTTACAAAACTGCAAAATCATTCCTAATTTTCCGCGACGTCGCGTCACAGAGGTGGACTATACTAACTGTTACTGCTGAAAACTAGCTTTTTCTCGTGTTCACCTACCTTTAACATTTGTCTTATTCGGTCTGATTTCCTTGTTATTAATAAATGAATCAACAGGGCACTCCACAAGGAAGGCTGCTCGGTAGCTCCTAAAGCCATCTGCCATCCATCACAGGGTCTGTGCTGCACGCCCAAGTGTGAATATGCTGACCTCAGCCAGAGTGGTTTGGTTAGTAACGGACTTCTTTAATTTATGTTTGTATAAAAGTGGCCACTTTCATATAATATAACTACCCACTTTTACACAGGGAACCTACGTTTCAAAGCCGATGCTGAAGCGAGATCTTTAATAATAATAAAGTTTTATTTCAGAAGGTCTAAACAGTAACCGACCTTAGACCTAGTTGCTTAGTCTTAGTTTCAACCCTTCAAGAGTGAGGGGTTGAACTTAGAGAAGTTCAAGACTTAAAGTCATTGTATACGGGATATTTACCATGATTTGTTTTCTTTGGAGTTTTTCGATATTTCGGCACCGTTTCAGGCGCCATGATCACGAAAGAACTGAGGTCACTGCGAGTGAGTTTTTATTGGCAGATATATCGATCTACCCTCATTTTTCGTCTTTTGCTAAGAACGTTACCACTACCACCGGTTTCATTATTATTATTTAAAAACATTATTTAAAAACCATGATAGTTTTAAAGGTTACTTCAAGACTTAAAGATTGATTCCAGTCTTGGTAAAGAAATGTAGATATTTAGGAGACTCCTCTCCCTTTGACTCGCATTTGGCGAACCTTGTTTTATGAAGAGGCAGTTGGCGACCTGTTTTTTTAGGAGGAATAGCTCTGTTTAATAGACAGGATTAGCAGGATTTAATCGCAGGTGGCGCACCTTTTCTTAGGAGGCTAAATCTCAGGATTGCCTAGCCCCCCAGAAAAGTAAACCTAAAAACGCCTATGCCCCAGTAATATTTTTCCAGGACTGCCACGACCAAGACAAGGGCTGTTCGTGCACGCACGACAGCGCGGTGTGTCTCTGCGGGCTGGGAGGACGGTGTCTCGCGGACGGGAGCTGCCACGCGGCCGAGTGCGCCTTGCTAGGGCTCAGGGAATGCCAGTGCTTGAAGAGACAGGTACCTATGTCTTGTGATGATAAGGTTCTATTTAGATTGAAGCGGAATTTAATGGAAGCTTCAATCTTCCGGGGCAATGACAATGGCTGTTCGTGCACGCGCGACAGCGCGGTGTGTCTCTGCGGGCTCGGAGGAAGGTGTCTGGCGGACGGGAGCTGCCACGCGGCCGAATGCGCCTTGCTAGGGCTCAGGGAATGCCAGTGCTTGAAGAGACAGGTACCTATGCCTTGTGATGATAAGGTTCTATTTAGATTGAAGCGGAATTTAATGGAAGCTTCAATCTTCCGGGGCAGTGACAAGGGCTGTTCGTGCACGCACGACAGCGCGGTGTGTCTCTGCGGGCTCGGAGGACGGTGTCTGGCGGACGGAAGCTGCCACGCGGCCGAATGCGCCTTGCTAGGGCTCAGGGAATGCCAGTGCTTGAAGAGACAGGTACCTACGCCTTGTGATGATAGGGCTAAATTTAGATTGAAGCGGAATTTAATGGAAGCTTCAATCTTCTGGGTCAATTACAAGGGCTGTTCGTGCACGCACGACAGCGCGGTGTGTCTCTGCGGCCTCGGAGGACGGTGTCTGGCGGACGGGAGCTGCCACGCGGCCGAGTGCGCCTTGCTAGGGCTCAGGGAATGCCAGTGCTTGAAGAGACAGGTACCTACGCCTAGTGATGATAAGGCTCAATTTAGATTGCCGCGGAATTGAGTGGAAGCTTCAAATTTTGCGGGCAACTACAACCGAGAGAGTGAAAATATCACCTTGTCTTTTAGACTTTCGTGATACACCTTCGGTCGTCAATTGTTAAAGGTTTTGTGGTCAATCGAAGGTCTGTTTTAAATCCGCCACACACTAAAGCCGGTGGTAACGCTCCGCCTCCATGCCACTGACTCCGGTGTATGTATATGTATAAATTTTAAGTGTATGTATATTTTTATAATTTTTTTGACTTTATTTTAATTTTTGCAACTCACTTGGAGTTAGTTGTAGATGCGCAATTGCCCTTTGAAAGATACCTTAAATGCCTCAATAACTAATTTGCCTTTAACGGAACTCTTTTATAATTAATTTGCCTTTTTGCCTTTCAGAACGGAACTCTCCGCAGTTTCCGACTATGCGGCGTGTGTTGCCAAGTGCCGCGGCGAGGCAAAACCTTTAAATGCATGGGCATAGAACAGGCGGCCTATGAACTAGCCATGAAGGACACTTCGCTTCTGGACCGTCTCATTTACTACAACGACAACATTTACGGACGTAATTATAATGACGGATGCTTGTTCCTTTTTCACTCCAAAACTATACGGATCGGGCTGAAATTCTTTATAGACATAGTTTTTAGGCTGGTATTAAACATAGGTTACTTTTTATGCCGTAAATCAGTTCTCATGGGATGGAAAGGATCTTTTAACGTCTTTATAAATACAATGCGCGAAGCCGCGTACAAAATTTAGTTATGAGATAAAACAGGTGGGGCGCGGCGGTAGTGTTACTATATTATACTTTACAATGGCGGCGCTAGAGTGAGACGGTGATTTTACAATGTAACTTAAACCTAATTAACACTTTGTCAAATAGTTTAGAGTGAAGAAGTAACAAAGATCTACCCAACCAAACTTTATTTTAGAACTAAGTTTGTCTCTGAATAAGATTAATTTTCTTTTTTTTTTTCTGTTTTGATTTAATTTTTGTTTAGGATATTTATGTAGAGATACGAAAACAGAGTTGGGTGGCCACCAAGAGCAAATTTGTCGGGGTACAGTCACTTAGTCACAGTTACTTATATGTACCGTAGCTTCCAAACACCGATTATTTAGTCTCTATAACCAAGTCAAGTTGAATCGGGGATTTAATTTTGTAATTCGTTTAAATTCCAGCGAACCAAACCATCTCAATTTGCATCAACAACAACTGCCGATTAATCACAGTCCGGGCGTGGGAACGAGGCGAAGTGTGTGTAACGCGGGGGGCAGTAGGCCTGTGCTCCATGCAAGGCATCTGCACCCGCGTGCTGCAAACACCGCGCTCCAACGTCTACCCGGATATAATGGTACCTAGTCATAGTCACACCTAGTCATAGAACCGAGGCGATGCATGTGTGACGCGGGGTCTGTAGGCCTGTGCTCCATGCAAGGCATCTGCACCCGCGTGCTGCAAACACCGCGCTCCAACGTCTACCCGGATATAATGGTACCTAGTCATAGTCACACCTAGTCATAGAACCGAGGCGATGCATGTGTGACGCGGGGTCTGTAGGCCTGTGCTCCATGCAAGGCATCTGCACCCGCGTGCTGCAAACACCGCGCTCCAACGTCTACCCGGATATAATGGTACCTAGTCATAGTCACACCTAGTCATAGAACCGAGGCCATGCATGTGTGACGCGGGCTGTAGGCCTGTGCTCCATGCAAGGCATCTGCACCCGCGTGCTGCAAACACCGCGCTCCAACGTCTACCCGGATATAATGGTACCTAGTCATAGTCACACCTAGTCATAGAACCGAGGCCATGCATGTGTGACGCGGGCTGTAGGCCTGTGCTCCATGCAAGGCATCTGCACCCGCGTGCTGCAAACACCGCGCTCCAACGTCTACCCGGATATAATGGTACCTAGTCATAGTCACACCTAGTCATAGAACCGAGGCGATGCATGTGTGACGCGGGCTGTAGGCCTGTGCTCCATGCAAGGCATCTGCACCCGCGTGCTGCAAACACCGCGCTCCAACGTCTACCCGGATATAATGGTACCTAGTCATAGTCACACCTAGTCATAGAACCGAGGCGATGCATGTGTGACGCGGGCTGTAGGCCTGTGCTCCATGCAAGGCATCTGCACCCGCGTGCTGAAAACACCGCGCTCCAATGTCTACCCGGATATAATGGTACCTAGTCATAGTCACACCTAGTCATAGAACCGAGGCCATGCATGTGTGACGCGGGCTGTAGGCCTGTGCTCCATGCAAGGCATCTGCACCCGCGTGCTGCAAACACCGCGCTCCAACGTCTACCCGGATATAATGGTACCTAGTCATAGTCACACCTAGTCATAGAACCGAGGCGATGCATGTGTGACGCGGGCTGTAGGCCTGTGCTCCATGCAAGGCATCTGCACCCGCGTGCTGCAAACACCGCGCTCCAACGTCTACCCGGATATAATGGTACCTAGCCATAGTCACACCTAGTCATAGAACCGAGGCGATGCATGTGTGACGCGGGGGCTGTAGGCCTGTGCTCCATGCAAGGCATCTGCACCCGCGTGCTGCAAACACCGCGCTCCAACGTCTACCCGGATATAATGGTACCTAGTCATAGTCACACCTAGTCATAGAACCGAGGCGATGCATGTGTGACGGGGGGCTGTAGGCCTGTGCTCCATGCAAGGCATCTGCACCCGCGTGCTGCAAACACCGCGCTCCAACGTCTACCCGGATATAATGGTACCTAGTCATAGTCACACCTAGTCATAGAACCGAGGCGATGCATGTGTGACGCGGGGGCTGTAGGCCTGTGCTCCATGCAAGGCATCTGCACCCGCGTGCTGCAGACACCGCGCTCCAACGTCTACCCGGATATAATGGTACCTAGTCATAGTCACACCTAGTCATAGAACCGAGGCGATGCATGTGTGACGCGGGCTGTAGGCCTGTGCTCCATGCAAGGCATCTGCACCCGCGTGCTGCAGACACCGCGCTCCAACGTCTACCCGGATATAATGGTACCTAGTCATAGTCACACCTAGTCATAGAACCGAGGCGATGCATGTGTGACGCGGGCTGTAGGCCTGTGCTCCATGCAAGGCATCTGCACCCGCGTGCTGCAGACACCGCGCTCCAACGTCTACCCGGATATAATGGTACCTAGTCATAGTCACACCTAGTCATAGAACCGAGGCGATGCATGTGTGACGCGGGCTGTAGGCCTGTGCTCCATGCAAGGCATCTGCACCCGCGTGCTGCAAACACCGCGCTCCAACGTCTACCCGGATATAATGGTACCTAGTCATAGTCACACCTAGTCATAGAACCGAGGCGATGCATGTGTGACGCGGGGGCTGTAGGCCTGTGCTCCATGCAAGGCATCTGCACCCGCGTGCTGCAAACACCGCGCTCCAACGTCTACCCGGATATAATGGTACCTAGGCATAGTCACACCTAGTCATAGAACCGAGGCGATGCATGTGTGACGCGGGGGCTGTAGGCCTGTGCTCCATGCAAGGCATCTGCACCCGCGTGCTGCAAACACCGCGCTCCAACGTCTACCCGGATGTAATGGTACCTAGTCATAGTAACACCTAGTCATAGAACCGAGGCGATGCAAGTGTGACGCGGGCTGTAGGCCTGTGCTCCATGCAAGGCATCTGCACCCGCGTGCTGCAAACACCGCGCTCCAACGTCTACCCGGATATAATGGTACCTAGTCATAGTCACACCTAGTCATAGAACCGAGGCGATGCATGTGTGACGCGGGGGCTGTAGGCCTGTGCTCCATGCAAGGCATCTGCACCCGCGTGCTGCAAACACCGCGCTCCAACAACGTCTACCCGGATATAATGGTACCTAGTCATAGTCACACCTAGTCATAGAACCGAGGCGATGCATGTGTGACGCGGGGGCTGTAGGCCTGTGCTCCATGCAAGGCATCTGCACCCGCGTGCTGCAAACACCGCGCTCCAACGTCTACCCGGATATAATGGTACCTAGTCATAGTCACACCTAGTCATAGAACCGAGGCGATGCATGTGTGACGCGGGGGGCTGTAGGCCTGTGCTCCATGCAAGGCATCTGCACCCGCGTGCTGCAAACACCGCGCTCCAACGTCTACCCGGATATAATGGTACCTAGTCATAGTCACACCTAGTCATAGAACCGAGGCGATGCATGTGTGACGCGAGGGGCTGTAGGCCTGTGCTCCATGCAAGGCATCTGCACCCGCGTGCTGCAAACACCGCGCTCCAACGTCTACCCGGATATAATGGTACCTAGTCATAGTCACACCTAGTCATAGAACCGAGGCGATGCATGTGTGACGCGGGCTGTAGGCCTGTGCTCCATGCAAGGCATCTGCACCCGCGTGCTGCAAACACCGCGCTCCAACGTCTACCCGGATATAATGGTACCTAGTCATAGTCACACCTAGTCATAGAACCGAGGCGATGCATGTGTGACGCGAGGGGCTGTAGGCCTGTGCTCCATGCAAGGCATCTGCACCCGCGTGCTGCAAACACCGCGCTCCAACGTCTACCCGGATATAATGGTACCTAGGCATAGTCACACCTAGTCATAGAACCGAGGCGATGCATGTGAGATGTACCTAGTCATAAAACTTAGGCGAAGTGTGTGTAAAACACCCTTATAGCAGTCAATTTTTGTTTCAGCACGTGAAGTTTCAAAACGCGCAAAAGAACTCGTCAGAATCACAGAAGTTACACCTTCACCATTTCCCGATAATAATAGCACTTCTTTCACTCACGTTTTGAATATACAAATAAAACTTTGATATTATATGATTGATTATATTTATTTCAAACGTAACAAAATAATTAAAATTAATAATTAGCTATTTATACCTATTAGGCTATCACATAATAGTTTTAGTTATCTAGCCTTTTCTTAGTTTAGGTATAATTAGTTTAGACTAGGATTCATTTTAAAAAGCTAGTAAAAACTTTCCTTATGACAATAATTCATCAATGTCAAATCAAAAATTTCACAATGTCTCAAACACAAATTCGGCTTAGCTTGAGTCTCTTGAGTTTGGTAACCTTTTCATAAGGTTTATCACCCAATAAAACGGTACCTTTTCACATGTGTTCTATGTAATATATCAAAAGAGGTAACCTAATCTAAACGCTCAGACTATGAATATGTATAATTCATTCTTAAATTCACGGTCATACGGTTCCTGTTTGCAAACCCTATCCATACATTTTCATTGGATTTAACATCCAATGAAATGGTACCCTTTCACATCTGTTTTATATAGGTTTATCACAAGAGGGAACCCAACCTAAACGCTCAGACTACGAATGTGTAGAATTAATTCTTAGAGCTCTGCCTCATGAGGCCGCCATGGCGACGTCGCCGGCGGCGCAATTCTGGCTACTTCTGGCAACAGAAGGTCGCCATGTCGAGTGGCCATGGCGTCTCGACAGTCAGTTCGTTTACGTCGTCAGGAATGGACGTAGAATAAATTGCTCATGTTTGTTATGTGGCTTTGGCGAATGAGTGAGGGAGGTGCAGTTTCCAAGTGTACATTATAGTGGCAACGTCGCCAGGCCGCCAGAGTAGCCAGAAGCCACGTAGGGAGCTGTCGCTTGTGGCTACGCTTCCAAATTAGCGACGTTGCCACACCGTCGCCAAGTGAGTTAGGTAACATTCCAATATTAACTGCTTGGAGCCGTAGCCGGCGACGTCGCCATGGCGTCTCAATGAGTCAGAGCTCTTAAATTCAAGCTCATACGGTTCCTATTCGCAACACAGTTTCTCTAGCATCTTAAAATAAGCATACTTAATATCAAACTCCATATCATACCAATAGTTGACAGCTATACATCCATGGCTCTGTCGAACGTGGTGGAACCACAGGCTGGGCAGGTACAGGCAATCCCCTTTCTCTAACGTCACGGTGTATTTGTTAGCGTTGGCGAACTGGGGATACTTCGCCAGGTCGGGGTTTAGAGGGTCTGGAAAGATAAAGATACACATCATTCCAAAAATTAACAAGGTAGCCTTAGGCTGTGTCCCCAGTAAGCAAACTGTGAGCGGCCGGCAAATTTGTGTTGAACAGCTGTAAACTCAGATCAATTTGCGTGCGTATCGCAAGCACTGGAACCTGCGAGTCAGCCGCTAACTGAGACAGTCGGCGCACGTAACGCTGCAAACTGCGTACAGTGAGCGCAAACTAGCAAACTGTGGACAATCAATTTAAAATATATGGAAGGGCGTACTGAACTGATACGCCGCAAACTCAGTCGGCTGCTCACAGTTTGCCTACTGGGGACACAGCCTTAGGGTCTAACATCTACTTAATGTATGTCTTATTTTATATCTGTGTTATACCACTACTTAGTACTAAATAACGTAGTTAATAAGGTACTTTATATATATATAGCCTTAAGGTTTTAAGGTGTTGAATGACCAATACCTTCCTTGTTAGTAATAAATACTGTGTTACGGCAAGGTAGAGCTCAGTACCTCGCATCGCGCTATGTTACGTACGAGTAAAGATGGTTTTGAGATTTTTGAATATTACCGTGGACAATTAAAGATAGTTTTATGGTTACTTTTTTATTTAAGTAAACTTGGAACATAAGACACAACAATTTTGGATCGCAAGATCTTCGGTAGGCTATCTTTTTGTTAGGCCATAGGCTTATGAACATATTGAAAAAATTCTATATCTATGAGTGGAACGCAACCAATGTTCCAATGTGGTCAGAAAGGTGTTGAAATGCTGATGCATTGAGTAGCTCCATGTCATTATTTAATAATAATGACACAGATTTATCATCATAATCCGCAACCCGACTTCACCCGCTGCTGGGTATAGGTAGGCCTCGAAACTTCTCTGCCCCACCACACGATCCTGCGACAGTTTCATCCAGGTTCGCCTCGCGATCTTGGTGATATCGTCTGCCCATCTAACTGCTGGACGTCCGACTCCTGCGTTTGCCAAGTCGCAGTTTCCACTCAAGGACACGTTTACTCCAACGATTGTCGCGAGATATGGCCGGCCCACTGCCGCTTCAGCTTGCTAATTCCTGAGCTATGTAACTAACTTTGGTTCTTTGTCGGATGTATTCATTACGAATCCTATCCTTCAGAGAAACTCCGAGCATAGCTCTTTCCAAAGCTCGCTAAGCAACTTTGAACTGGTGAACCAGGCCTACCGTGAGTGTCCACGTCTCAGCTCCTTAGGTCATTACGTGTAGGACGCACTGATTGAAAACTTTCGTTTCCAAATCGTTGAAAATCGTTGGCCTCCTTCTCAAAATTGTTACTTACTCGGAAACAATTTCGAGAAGGTGGCCTTCGACGACGACCGGTCCTGGATCAATCTTACAAACGAACGTTTGTAGTAAAAGTAGGAAAAAACTACTCAGTAACAAATTATAATATATTTTATAGTTTAGACACCTACTGTTTATTTGTATGCTGATAGAAATAAGCTTGAGTTGAAATAAAAATATTTTTCTTTTTCTTTAAGTGATACTCACCAATAGCGATCCAAGGCAGCATCTCTTCTGTATCACCAGAGCTTGCCATTGGTACAATCTCCCATTGCTCTGCTTCTCTCTTGAAATGAGCCTGTGGGTACTTCCTATACGGCACGTAAGGTAGATCCGTAGGTGGTATGAGCGTGAATTCCTTCTGCCCATCGATTACGCAGTAGATATTTTCGTAGGAATCTTTATGCACTGAAAAGATTGGTGGATTTGAGGTATTTTAGCAGCAGTGCAATATTACTGGGTAGATTCGGTATCAAAGATGAAGTGAGTATGCTTGTACAAGTTAAATGATTAAGGTTTAAGTAGGTACTCTAGTTTCCGCATTTAGACTCAGTTTGGTCTATTATCATACTAGATGCGCCCGGCAGCTTCGCCTGCGAACCACAGTTTTTTTTTCGAACAAATTTCAGAAATTTTTTGCAGACCCCTAGGGGTTATTGTGTAAAAACAAAAAAAATACGTGTTTAATTATTCACTCCATAGTTTATTTATACCGAGTTTTGAGTGAATCGAACCAAGGAAATAATATTTTTCATACAAACTTTACCACCCTATTTAACCCCGAGGTTAAAATTTCCCGATTTTCATATGTCCTATTCTAGGTCCTAAACTATCTACATACCAAATTTCATTTACATAACTTAAGTCGTTACATAGATTACTTATAACAAACATTCACACAGACTTTCCCATTTATTATAATAGTAAGATTATTAACAACCATTGGGGTAAACGTGTTCTTGAGTTGAGACCGCGACTTGGCAAACGGAGTGTAGGACGCCCTCTGGCCAGGCGAGATGACGATCTGCGAAGGACTGCTGGCAGATGCTGGATGCGGCAAGCTGAAGACAGGGCGCTATGGCGCTCATTAGGGGAGGCCTATGTCCAGCAGTGGACTAATATAGGCCGATGATGATGTTTGACTTAATATTTTACTAGCTGGTGCCCGCAACTTCGTCTGCGCACGATTAGTATTTCGAGTATACTCGCGGTTTCACCCGCGTAATTCCCGTTCCCGTGAGAATTTCGGGATAAAATATAGCCTATGTGTTATTCCAGACTATAATATATCTCTGTGCCAAATTTCATCCATATCCGTTCAGTAGTTTTAGCGTGAAAGAGTAACAAACATCCATTCATCCATCTATTCATCCATCCATTCATCCAAAGTTACAAACCTTCGCGTATATGTATAGTATTAGTAGGATGAAATAGTACAATGTTACCCAACTTGTCTGCCTTGTCTTTCGTATTTTTTGAAATGAGTGAATTGTCACTAAGGCAATTTTTTTTTTAGCTTCAGCATTTATTCTGCCACTATCATGGTTCAATAGTAACGTTATAGCTGTCAGTTGAAAACGATTCTCCCTAGGGCGGAAAAGTATCACTTTCAACCCGCTCTTCAGGCAACTTCAGACCTACTTTTTGAGTATGAGTAATGAAAATTTACTTACTAGAGCTCACAGCTCTCTCATCGCCCATCCAAAAGTTGACAGCATCGGGGAGTTTATTAAAGGCTTCGGTGGCCCAGCTCACATCGGGTACCACATCTGGCAATAATTCCGGCAGGTCTTGGGTAAGGTTGGAGTTTTGGCGCTGGATGTACGTGACTTCGGATGCGCTGGAAAATTGTACTTACATTAATTACAAGCAAAATGTAGGATTTTGCTTGTCATTCCTACTAATATTAGAAACGCGAAAGTTTGTATGTATGGATAGATGGACGAATGTTTGTTACTCTTTCACGCAAAAACTACTGAACAGATCTGGATGAAACTTAGCAAAATATAAAGATTATAGTCTGGAATAACACATAGGCTATATTTTATCCCGGAATCCCCACGGGAACGGGAATAACGTGGGTGAAAACGCGAGGCGCTGCTAGTTAATAATTTCGTTAATTTTTAACGAAGGGTAAATACAATAAAATCAATGAAAAATTATATACAATAATTTTTCATTGATTAATTTTATTGTGTTTGTCAAATATATTGTATAGTCATTATGGGTAATTGTATCGTAAAATAATAACTAGATTATTACTAGATTTTTATGTTTTAGGTACTCTATTTAAATGGTTTATATGTACATGATATTTTTGGTATGCATTGTGTTAGTAGAGACTCCTATGTGTATGTAATATATGATAATGTATTGTGTTAGTATACGCGACGCGTTTGTTTGGTTCCGACGGAAGATCAGCGTTGTGATAGCTATGCACAATGGCTATTACAACATAAAGCTGAGTCGGACGCCATTTTATAGCATTTAAGTTTTAATTAATTAGTACCTAAACACAATATGTAGTTCATGGTGTTGGGTAATTTAAGAAATTAGGTAATTAACTTAGTAGTAGGTAGTTTGTAAATGCTATAAATAAAGACTTTCTTATTCTTATTCTTATTCTTAGTTATTAATAATAATGCTAGACAATCCCCACAGCATCTAGCCACAAGCTAAGCATAGCTAATATTATTATCGAATACTATCCTTACTAATAATTATGACCTCGAAAGTTTGAAAGGATGATGGATGGATGTGTTACTCTTTCACGCAAAAACTACTGAACTGATTGAACTGAAATTTTGAATAGACGCAGTTCTAGCCCTGGAATAACACATAGGTTACTTTCATCCCATAAATCAGTTCTCATGGGATAGAAATAGCCTTGAAACGTTTCCATAGAAATAACGCGTGCGAAACCGCGGGCAGGTGTTACACAGATAGATAAAAAGATTTGTTTTCACAGACACACACAATTACAATGTAAATATATACGTACAATTAAAAAAAACAAAAGCACCTACAATACATCTAGTTCATCAAAGATGTAATTTTAAAAGTAAGTTGGGTAGTAATAATTACTTTGTATTTTTTTATTATAAAATTACTTTTTACTTTCCAAAGCTGTGAGGAACTCGGCCATAGTCATCTCCCGTTCGTACGGCATGACAAAGTAGTCGACTCCTTCATAATGTGTGATGCCATCCGCAAGACCATTAGGGGTTACTGCTACTGTTATGTTTTTGGTTGGTAATGTTTCTCTGAAATAATAATAATAGGATAGTCATCTCCAAGTCCAAGACAACCTATTTGGCGCAGTGGGCGAAGGTCTACCTGAGATGCAGGAGGTGGCTATTTTGATTCCCGCCTTAAAGTTCGAAACACACAGAAGCCATAGACGGAGCGGAGGCGAAGGCGTGCCGGTTTTTCCTATGGGACCGCGCCGTCACGGCCTGCGGTGTGTGTGTAGGCTTTCATAGGATTCCATAGAATACAACTCGCACGCCTTCGCCTCCGCTCCGCCTCCGGCTTCTGTGTTTTGTACAATTTATAAACTTCTGTTCCCGGGTTCTGGTTTTTTTTAAAAACTGTGTAACGTATTGTATTAAGTAATCACTCACCCATAACAACACAAGCTCTACTTAGATTGGAGCTGGCTAATGCTATGTGGATTGTCGAACATTATTTCTTTATTATTACTACTTACTACCTAAATAACAGATATACTTAATACATTGCTTAAGACACCCAGAACTCACTGAATAAATATCTGCAGATTGGGGATCATTGGGGAAAGCATTTTGACTTATCTGCATTACTAAAATGTATGTAGGGACTTAGATACCTAATATCAAAATGGAGAATTATGGGAAACTCAAGGAAAAATAGTAGTAGTTCTCACTTAGTTCCTTTTACTTAGGCAAGCACTCACTTAGACGGATTGGTATTATTTTGTATCTTTACATACTCACATTCTTAAAAGACACAGATGTAAAACCCAAATAATTGTCATTTAATGTCAAATGGATGTCCATCCAGGGTTTTTAAAAAACAGTTTTAAGGAGTGTATTATAATCACTACATAGTATAAAACAAGGTCGCTTTCTCTGTCCATCCCTATGTCCCTTTGAATACTTAAATCTTTAAAACTACGCAACGGATTTTAATGCGATTTTTTTAATGAAACCGGGGCGGGTCGCTGGTGATTTTACATAGATGTATCATGTTTTTATACGATTCTTTCTTTTCAGCATGAACGATGATATAGTTTCAGAGAAAAGAAGCGGAATTCTGATCAGAACTAACCTGAAATATTGGGCATTCCATTTTTTTACCGCAGGCCATGAAGAACACTCTCCTCTTATGATCAATGGGATATTCTTGGATACAAAATCTCTAAGGAACTCCGTGGGCTCCACTGATGTCCTTTCTTCTATATTTGAACCGAGATACAGCGCTAAAACCACAAATTGTTTGGTTTCAAGTTGTTTCGGCAAAAAATTGGGGCATTTTTGAGTTTAGGAGCAATTATAAGTATTAGGGCATTTTCGTAGAAATTTGTCCCGGTTACAAAATGGAGTGAAAAAAATAAAGATCATTTTAGGAATATCTAACTTATTTAAAATGATTCGCCTTTCCTTAGAGATTTATGTGATAGCAGCAAAATAACAAACAAATAGCATTTTCAAAGGATATTTAACTTTTAAGAGATCAGGAGGTACACCACGTTTCCATTTGGTTACTTTTTTTAAAATCAAATAAAATAATACCACAATAATCCTCAATGAATTGAATATGTTTAATTGCTTTAAAAACATGATATTGAATAGAAAATAAAACCTAACGATGGAGAAAAGCATTAGTTATTTTTATTTAAGCCAGAACATATCCACTTTGTTACTTTTGGGAAACTTTGCAATGAAAACATTGTGTTTTAAGCATGGTAAAGCAGTCTCAGGGACCGCATTTTTTTTCATCGAATAGCTCTTGTAATACTACAACAAAAATAAAAAAAATATCAGCGAGTGCCCTTTAAAAAAATCGAGAAAAAAATTATTTTCCCAATTAAAAATATGAGACAGTAACAAAATGTAAAGGAGCAGTTACGTAATGGAAAACGTAAAGCTGGCTTTACAATGTTCGAAATTTTTCTCCTGAAAATTTATTATTCTTGCAGTTTTACTTTTTTCGGTATTTATTATTCCTAACACATTAATCAGAGAAATGTTGTGTCGTGGTTTATTTGTCGTGGGTTCTTCATCTTTATCAAGTGCTTCATCACCACAAAATCGTAATTTAAACATCAGTAAAACTTCTAGATTAAAATTTAAATTATTTTTTTTTCATTTTTTTAGCATATTAACGATTTCATTTTTGAAACCAATATTTAATCAAAAATTTTATATATAATATCTTTGGATTTAATACGCTAGAACTCTTTGATGCTTTGTCAACAATTACTGGGTGAACTTGCCTTTATATTTCCATTTCGTAACTTTATCATTCCACATATACGTAACCAAACAAAATGGAAGTAACGTTCCCACGTCACCCGATCTAAAATTGCGTCTATTTTTATTTTCAAACAGTTGAGACCTTTGGAGACTCAATAATTCATTTAATACATTGTACAGTAATCATTTCGTTACTTTTATTTTACAAAAACTCAAGCCTTATTAGTCTAAATCGCAGTTACAAATTGGAAGAAAAAAACGCCACGGTAACGCTCTGCAAGTTCAGACACGAATAATGACAGAACGCTCTTTGACAACCAATTTCAAACTGGTGGTATCGATGAGTCATGTTACCAGGAATAATAAATTCTGTGATTACAGTAGTTTTTTCAAAATAATACGGAGATATTGCAGTTACAAAATGGAATTCCACTTATGTCCAAAATCATGGGACACAATTTAATTGATAAAAAGTTATTATTTTTGTATGAAATGTCCCGCATTTTACGTTTAAATATGATGGCCTTCATATATTTAAACATAAATAATCCAGTTTTAACCTTCATCCAAACCGAGTTAAAAAATAATCTAGAGTCAAAAGTCGGTCCACCGCTGTAGGACAACCATTTTTAAGGGGTCTCGGAAGCTATTTTACTCTTATTTTACAATTTTTTGTATTAAAAAAGTTCTAATAATATGTTTTTTTATCTCAAATAAAACTATAAAACATAAAATAAGTATTTTAATATCTAGCAATGGACTAGTTTTTATGAAAAGTATTAATGAACTTGTAGGACACCTAAAAAAACGCATGGACGTTTTTTAAAAAAAATGCCCATTAACCTCTTGATTCCTCGTTGAGTACTTGAAAGGCATTCTCTAATTTACTGCTCATCATCCTTTCTGCCAATCTCGTGAAGTTTATTTCCTGTTTTCTTTCGGCAAAGATATCAACACAACAACAACATAACCTAATAAGTAATAATTATTTTAATTAAAATATTGACTTCAACTTCTTGATTATGGCTCTGGCTGTTCTTGTGTAAATAAATAAATCTTGACTGTGAATGGCAACTTTATACTTTGTCTGGTTGCCACTTCTCCGACTCAGTGCAGCGGCTGGTTTGAGAAAGGGCTCAAACACAAAACTGCGAGCTCGCATCGCATCGCAAATATCTCCGAGCTCGCACGATAACGTCAGATCTCATTTGCATCGCGCATTCCTGTCATATTACGTCATACTTGGTGACCCCCCTTTTAGTCCGCTCTGAGACAACTTTAGCGAAAGATGCGCGGCGCCTGAGCCGCCTTCTTTGTGTTGTAAAAAAAAAACTGCTTCAGTTCTCAACTCATAGTAATTTCGAGTAAAATAGTTCCCTTCAGTGTTCATAATCGTATTAAATGGATGAATCCAGAATCTTCTTTTTCTTTTATATCTATTTAACAATAACAGCAGTGCAATTGGACCGATTTATGCAAAAATGATCCAACCCACAACCTAGTCAATTTCGAGTTTTTTTAACCTATGTAATCAGTATAAGGTATATTTTAACATATCAAAGACTCACACCTCTATGTTCACAATTGTTATTTATTTATTTATTTATTCATGCCACTTGAATCATTTTTGTGTTGCTTTGGTTACCCTAACATATAACCCTTCTATTTTGCTACAATGATTCAAACTATAATATTAAGCTGGTCCAGCAGTTCAAAGAGCTCAGAAAGCTATAGAAAGAGCTATGCTCGGAGTTTCTCTGAAGGATAGAATTCGTAAAGAATACATCCGAAAGAGAACCAAAGTTATCGACATAGCTCAAATAATTAGCAAGCTGAAGTGGTGGCAGTGGGCCAGCTATATCTCGCGAAGAACCGACAACCGTTGGGGTAAACGTGTTCTTGAGTGGAGACCGAGACTTGGCAAACGTAGTATAGGACGCCCTCCGGCCAGGTGGGATGATGATCTGCGAAAGACTGCTGGCAGATGCTGGATGCGTCAAGCTGTAGACAGGGAGCTATGGCGCTCATTAAGGGAGGCCTATGTCCAGCAGTGGACTAATATAGGTTGATTATGATGATGATGATATAAAACAAGTTAAGCTTTGACAAGTTAATATTTGAAATTGCTATTCCATCTAAGTACGTAAACGAAATAAACCATAAAGTTCAAAACACACAGAAGCCGGAGGCGTGGCGGAGGCGAAGGCGTGCCGGTTTTTCCTATGGCACCGCGTTCGCCACGGCCTGCGGTGTGTGTGTAGGCTTTCATAGGATTCCATAGAATACAACTCGCACGCCTTCGCCTCCGCCACGCCTCCGGCTTCTGTGTGTTTCGTACTTTAACGAAAAATAAATAAATATAATAAAATAAGTACAGGGCCAGCAGATCTAATATTAGATACCAGATGATTGCATTGATTAATTTAAGAAACCGAAGGGAAGCTGCAATAATAGACGATGTAGATGGTTTATGTGATGAACCTTATTCTGATTTGGACGAGGAGTAGGGCCAATTTTGTTTGTTTTGTCTTTTAAAACACAAAAATGATTACTAATTTTTATCACACTTTGAATCATTTTTGCATTTTAATTTTTGCACCCTACATAGCTCTTTCCATACAAAATTAATTTTGTAATAATGATCCAGGCGCAAGTTTTCCCAATTATCTACTAAACTATTACAATTTATTCTTTATATTATTTATAGCAAAAAAGTTGAGTTTACATAGCATTAAATTAAATTAAAATAACAACATTTTGTATTACAAAGCTAGAGAAATACCGCCACAAACTTAAATATTGATTATCTCGAAATGAGGTTTGTGTGGGTTGGATCATTTTTGCTTAAATCGGTTCAATTATCTTTTTGGGATCCATCTTACGCTTCCTAAAAACACGTCCAATACGGCTGACTAAACTTGAAGGTATGGTTACCCTACAAAACGGTTCGCCGCAGAAATTCGCATCGCAGAAATTCGCAAATCAAGTTCGTGTGACATCGCATGAAATCGCATGAAATCGCATCGCATCGCACCAAATCGCAGTTTTGTGTGGGAGCCCAAATTGTACTGATTTACAAGCTAAAATCCCTTCGATCAAAAAGGATAAACAAGTTGTAGACTGTTTGCAACCGTCTGCAGTTAGCTCAATGGTTTCAATTGTAAATACTAGTTGTAACTTTTCTATTCCTTGCTTGTAATTTTCGTTGTTAATAAAGTTGTAAACTATCATGGTTTACGCATTCCCCGTATCTTTTACCCATTATCTTCATATTTCTAACAGCTACATTGATACCTACCAATGTTAGCATCATCAGTTTGTATATAAAATTTTAATAATGATAAGTACCGCTTAAATGTTTCAACTAATTCGTAGGCTGTAAATTATAAATTACTTCATAAACTATGTAAAGCTTCATTACATCAAACGCTTATTTTTTTTACCGCGTGACGCAAACGCGGTCTTCGAAAGACATTTTATTGTGAGCCTCGTGAAATAAATGATTCTTAGTGCGATGAGTGATCCTGGAGAGATTAGTGACATTGGCCTTGCTGATGCTTGCTCTGCTGGTCCGAGTTCGGCTGGTACTAGTTCGGCCGACGACGTCACTATTTCTAAACATCCCATTACGAAGGGTTCCTACTATATACAGGGTGTTATGTATAATTTACATAGGCATATTTCTGTGCCAATGTTAGACAAATATTGATTAATGAGGTGTAAGATTATTTATTGAATACGTCTTTTTTTAGTAAATTAGAGATTTTCCAAGTTAGTACCAAAGAAATAATAAATACCTAACTAGAACAGAATACAAAATTAGAACAAACATTGCAGGTAAAACTAATAAAATTTACGAGAAGATAATCTAAAAAAATTTCATTGGCATAGGTTTCTTCAGTATCCCTTTGATTGGTGGGCCGTCTATGTTAAGGGGTACTGGTTTCTTTGGCATAGGAGGCGGTTCCATCGGAGGCACTTTCTCTTCGTGTGGAGTGGGAACCGCCGTCGGTGCCGGGGCCTTTGCTCTCCAAAGCATGCTAGGCATGAAGGCATACATGGAATCGATTGCCATTACTGGAAACAAGAAAGTCATATGGAATGGGTCCAAGATTTAGATTATAATTAGTTATCTACCACTAGTACTTTAGTTATGGGCCTCTTATAAGTATCTATTATTAACCACTAGCTCCACCCCGCACTATTACCGGTGTGATGATTGAATGATGAAATGCTTGTTATATTCCAAACCCAGAACTATGTCCTGTATATATATCCTACTAATATTATAAACGAAAGTTTGTAAGTAGGTATGAATGTTTGTTACTCTTTCACGCATAAACTACTGAACGGATATGTATGAAATTTGACACAGAGATAGATTATAGTCTGGAATAATACATAACACATAGGCGATATATTTTATCCTAGAATTCCCAGAATCTCAGAAACGGCGAGGCACTGCTAAAAACAAGATAATCAAAATACATGCATCTAAATATGCAATTTATCTACATAATAAACAACTAAAATAACAATTAAAGAATAGAAACAAATTTGAACTAAGGTAGGTAAATTAATTTCATTGATGGAAAAAGACAAAATTTCTGAACCGAAAATATCTGAACACGAATTTATTTTGAAATGTAAGTCTTTATACTAATTGTAATTTTTCTATTCCTTGCTTGTAATTTTCGTTGTTAATAAAGACTCTTTATTATCATTACAAGCAAAAAACAAAGCAAATAGATTTTTTTTGAAATTACCTGAAGGGCAATATATTCCTACCTACAATACTGAAATAACTGACTTAAAAACATCCATAATATTCTAAACAAGCTTATACCTAACCTACTACACAAGTAGCCAACCACTGTTTATTAACTTTTATTCTACGATTTTTATTTAACCCTTAATTAACAATTTTTCAACACGATACATTTTTGCAGGATCAGCCTTTTGGTTTAGGACCGTGTGGAGGTGTTTTATATAGCACCCTGTATATTAGTGTAATTATGAAACTGACTCACCCCTAGGCTTCTGATTACTATACTCAGTAATAGAATAGGCACTACGAGCCCTAGGCCCCCGCAGCATATGCAAATCCAAGAAGTCATCTAAACCCTGTTGGCTGACGGATAGCTTGTGTTTCTCATTTAGTTGGCGCAGTCGGACGGCTCGATCGAAGCTTTGCAGAAACACTTTCGAGTTGTTGTGGATAACTGAACCATCCAGAACGCCTGAAATAAATGAATAAAAACTATTGCAGAAAAATTTACCACCGCTACATATACGTCGCCTGTGTTTTTATTCCAGAACTAGCTCAATCCGTTCAATTTTAGAGCGAAAGGTAATAAATATTCATCCTTTAAAATTATCGCATTCATTAAAATATTAGAGTACCTATAGTAATACCTATAGTACCTATAGTAGGTAGATAATATAATATGTAGTGGCTGGAGCGACTTTTGTATGGCTCGTTTAGTTATTGTTACAAACAATAATTACTTTAATACTATTTTGGCTTTCAAATAATCTATTTAAAAAGTTTGAGGTGCTTATAGACTTTTGATTAAGTACCTACTTGTTTTAACTAATTGACGCGCTAGTGTTTCATTACCATCAGCATCCTTTAAAATTTTAATTGTGACTTTTTCAAAATTTAAAGAAAAAAACACACACCTACATTAGTTAGGTACTTATCTCACCTTCGCTTAATTCTAAAGTTAGACTATTTCTCATTTATACTCACGCACTCACACATACGAGTATATATTAGTTATTTAATTTACTCACGTAATTGGGAGCATCTGGCAATAATAGTTTCCTTGTATCGATGTTTCTTCGCTATTGGATTTCCCGTAAAGTTTATATCGACCAAGCTATGCAGTGTACACAAATCGTCGCTTATTTGCTAAAATAATAATAACCGACAGTAAATAAAGTAACACAGCATTAAAAAATGATGTAGAATGACTATTACAAAAATTGTTAAACGTATTCACACATCATTTAATGATCAAGGTAGATAACTTAGGATATCCATCTATTTATTAAATTTAAAAAAGAGGGCATTAAAGTAATTTATTTTTCACTTATTAAGTAGTTTCTGCTTATGATAATTTTTGTTCTTATACAGTTGTCTTAAATACAAATCATTTGTTTATTGGAACAATACAAACCTGTAAATGTTCGAGTTTATTTTTCTTTGCATTAAGTACTTCTAAGCGACGTAGTGGTTTTACCCATCCCATATCCGCAATTTTATTTTCTGATACATTAAGCACTCTTAGGGATGCCTGTAAAAGTCTTAACTCGTTAGTTAGTTACACAACTACCGTAAAAATAATTAATAGCTTTAATCCAAAACTATGAAAGTTAAAAGCACACACAGAAGCCGTCGCCGTTGCGGAGGCGAAAGCGTACGAGTTGTATCCTATTGAATCATATGAAAGACTACACATACACCGGAGGCGGTGAAGGCGGAGCGGTACCAATAAGATACACCCTCACGCCTTCGCATCCGGCCCGGCCACGGCTTCAGTGTGTGGCGGCTTTTAGGGATTGATGCAGAGTTTTCTACTAGGCTAGCTAAACTACTACCTACTTATTGGTATATAAAGTTTGTTAATTATTTTAAACTTACCCCGATGTTTAAAAAAGTACGAGGGTCAAAGCAAAGCCCGTCTAGACCATCTATGTCTTGCTTTTCAATGTGAAGTTCCTCCAAATACTTCAGACCTTCGAGGTTCTCAACGACACTGATTTTATTAGATCCCAAATACAGTTTCTTCAAGTTGTGCATACACTCAAGTCCTTCTATCTTTGTAATTTTATTCCATTGCAGGTGTAAATGAGTGCAATTGTAAAGGAGATCAAAATTTTGTATCTTTGTTATCATGTTATTATGGTAGTACGCATAAACAATGTGGGATGGCGCTTTTGGCTTAGGCTGTAAGTTTATGTTAATGCTTAGGAAAAAACGTTCTTTACTAACGAAAATAGAAATAAATTTCATCTTGAATTTATAATTGAAACAATGGAGCTAACTGCAACGACGACGGTTGCAAAGAAAACTGTCTGAGAGACAGGATCCGAAGCGTCTCCAAGACTCTGATTGCATTGCCACGCGCTGTGCCAAATACATGTGATAAATTTTACAAACTTACAATTTCTGAAAGGTTTTTCTCATGCATAAACAAATGGGTCGGTCGTTTGTGAACATCACTGTTTTTCAGTTTCACAATCTTTTTAGCCTGTTTTCGCAAAAGTTCTTCGGAGTCTTTAGTGCCTTCTTCTCTCGATACATTCATTATTTTTTGTTTATTTTTGTAAAGAAGTGTTGCAAAGGAAAAATCGATCAAACTATTTTTAAAAATGGCGCGTCATATGAATGTAATGAGGAAAAATCACCAATTACCAAATTGCGAATGATTGAAAAGTTGTCACTCACTTCCGGTAAAAACATGGTATTTATAACATTTAAAATGGGGCTACCAGCTAACTTTGTAAATAAATGGCTAAAATAGCAACTATGTTGACCGTACTTAACTACTGATTGGTTCTTTATTCCACATCTGTGGTGTGTGAAGTGTGACCAGATTCAGTATTTTAATACTTTTTCAGTATATTTTGTCGATTATTTTGAATATGAGTATTTTTGTAGGTATATTGCCGGAAGTCGGTATTTTTGGGTATATTTTGGTAATGAAGTTGGTAGCGCCGTAAGCAATGCGGCTGTCCCAAACCAAAACCTAGTAAGAGCCATTTTGAAAAAATTACAGGAGAAGCAAAACAAACTTTTTAACGTGCCTCTTCAATAGTATGAAAGTTGGTGAACTATTTGTTCGTGATTAAAAGGTAAAAATTTGTTTTTTACAAGCAGAAAGTATTAAAATCGAAAAACTGTAGCTCATACACGTTTTATGAGACTTACTACATAAATATTTTCAGACGATTAATCAAGAAACAAAATCAAAAACCTAGTATAGTACTCTTACTAGACATTTAAGTTGGAATATTGGAATCGTTGAATTAGTGTTCGTCACGTTTCGTTCGTAAAAACCTAGTTAATGTTTTACTTAAATTTGGCTCACCTGACTTGGCTTGATTTGACATAAAATAATAAGTAAATTATACAAAAAATATATCAAAAAAGACATTTATTAAAAACCAATGGCAATTGTGTCCTATTTGATTGTTCTAAGTATCTCGTCCGAATGAAAACTAGACCTTGGAGGAGTTGTCCTCTTCACTTTTAGATTGGGTTACAACTCGTCCGAGTCCCAAATCTGATTTCCTTAGATTTGGACCAATTGTACACTAAACCAAAAGTGAAGTGGACAACTCGTCCGAGAGAAGATCGTTCGTCGGGGTTTCTTATGGTTTTTTTTAATATACAACCATTTTAAATGATATATCCAACGGCCTCCGCTTTTTGAAAGCATAAGTTGGAAAGATCTATAATATCGCGAATTAAG
This sequence comes from Eupithecia centaureata, assembly GCA_944547425.1. Lineage (NCBI taxonomy): Eukaryota > Metazoa > Arthropoda > Insecta > Lepidoptera > Geometridae > Eupithecia > Eupithecia centaureata. Next base: position 6,354,878 of record OX155698.1, read on the forward strand.
CTATTAAACTAGAAATTGTAATATCTTGGTAAATACCGATCGTAGAGCACCAGTTCGTTCAGGTTAATCTGAAAAGGGTGATTGAAGTTTGTGATGGGATTTTAGGGGGACCCCCCTTAACCACGCCCACTACGAATCGAGTTGCTGTGTTTTGTGTGAGCATTTTTGATTTTGTAGGTACAATTATAACACGTTTTCCAATTCGAAAACTTAGTAATAGCCAATACCAAATTGAAAAACCTAGTAAGTAGTAATTCCAAACTCAAACACCTAGTATGAGCACCATTTACGAGGTATTTGGATTTGGAAATGTTACATGCTAGGATTTTGATTTTGTTTTGCAGTGTAGCAAGTGGAGTTACTAGTATTAGTGGGTCACGTATCTTTGATTCTAAATGAGATAGAAATACGGGTGTTTTTGCATTACGTGCGGCTCAACATTCAAGAAACGGATGATGAAAAAAAGCGTTTTCGAAAAAAATGTCTCTTACTAGGTTTTGGTTTGGGACAGCCGAATGGTCCTCGCGAACAACCAATTTTCGGGGAATCCCGAGAATGTCAAGTACTTATCTAAATAAACCCCGGATTCAGTCTACCTTATAGATGATCGATATTCATCGATGGTGAATAAAATCTATGTGTTAGTTAGTACATAGTTAGAAAACACAGATACCATCGGATTCACAATATTACACATAAATAATAACACAGTGTTGGACAATTGACACAGCATTATCTAGCCCCAAGCTAAGCATAGCTTGTGTTATGTGTATTATATTAAGTATATAACTGATATACTTAATAGAATACACTACATAGATCGATTTTTTTATTATACATAGAAAACATCCAGAGCAACCAAAACAAATATCTGCAGATCGTACACACATTTGTACCGAGGCGGGAATCGAACCCGCAATCTCCTGCGTCGCAGGCGGACCTTCGCCCGTCGCGCCACAGAGGTCGTCATGGATGTTAAAACTGAAAAAATATAATATATAAAATAAACGTCATTAGTCTTTGGTTATATGTATTGAACAGATTTATGAGAAAACACCTGTCAAAGAAATTTTTTTACAGTGTAAGAAAAAAATACTGGGAATTTTGTAATTTTTTTGTCAGACAAATTTATTTTTTAAGTTGGTACTGGAAACATTTATCAATTTTAATCCTTTAAAATATTGTACATGTTAAAATATTTATAACTTCAACATTTATAGCGATGAAAGATGTTGATTATTACAATAAATATGTTAAGAAATCAGTATTTTTATTGGTTATTGCCCTGCATAGGTCAGTATATTTCCGTATTTTTTGGAGGTGCCTCGGTATTTTCACAAAAAATAATCTGGTCACACTGGGTGTGTGTCATTCATTCATTCAATAAAAAGTAAACAATCTGTGAAAGCTATTTTTCAACCAACTTTACAAATAATACTTCCAATCTCTTTCAAGGAGCTACAATCACAGATAGGTATATAAATAGTTGCAAAACTTTTAAAATTGTTATACTCGAGAATTCCTAAAATATGACGTTCTCTGAAAATCTCTAACCTTAAACTTTGTTTCATTTCAGTAAAATGGGCGAGCGTTACAATATTCACAGCCAGTTGGAGCATTTACAGAGTAAATACATTGGCACCGGTCATGCGGATTCTACTAAATTCGACTGGCTGACGAATCAACACAGGGATTCATGCTGTAGCTACATGGGTCATCCAGATATACTCAGCTACTTTGCTATCGCTGAAAACGAGTCTAAAGCTCGTGTGAAGTTCAATTTGATGGAGAAAATGTTGCAGCCGTGCGGCCCACCACCGGAAAAACCGGAAGACTAAGTTATATTATGGCTGTGTATTTTAAGTTTGTATTGTGAGTACATAATAAAATTATTGTAAGTGACCATGGTTTCCTTCTTTATAATTTAGATTTATAAGTGGGGTCGGCACTACATGAGCAGCCTAGGTGTTCAAAATTATCTAAGCAAACAAATCGCTCAAAGGATGTGTGTAAATACAACTTTAAGTGAATAACTAATTATATGCATAACTTTTTATAGGGTACATTAAACTTTAAAAGCTTTATTTGCTAAGATAATTTTGAACACTGACTGCCCATATAAATATGACAAAATGAGTAGTCAGATATTTTGAGGCAAAATTATGTCAATCTAGATGCAGAGCCATAATCAAGGACTAAGATATTTTGAACACCTTGGGTGCTTACAACATGATGATTTGAACTGTGTATTCCAAATTGCTTTTGTGTTCAAATCAATTTGAAAACTCTTAGATGCTCATGTCAGCTGACTGTATGTTTTCACAGTCTCTATCAGCTTAGCTAGATTATGCTTGTTTATTAAGTTTTTTAAACTTACGCGATCAGAACACATTATTATAAATATTTATGTACAGGTATTTATCGCGTTGCAATATGCTTGTTGTTGTGGTCACTGAGTGTCTGAGCACACCATGTTGGCAAAAAGAGGCATTTCAAGATAAGGATTAAAAATTAAAACAAGGAAATTGAATATCATCCAGCATTTAATAGCTTTTTCCATTCTTCTACTTTGGAATTTAAATTCTCCATTCTCTCCTTTGCTTCATTGTCCAATCTCTGTTTTTGATCTAAACTTGATACTACATTTGAGACTAAAATCTTCTGTATCAGAGGCAATATCTTCTTACATTCTTTTTCTAAAATATCTAAAGCATTTGTCACACATTCAATATCCATGGAACCTACTTGTCTATAGTCTGATATTTGTTTTAGTTCTGATAATGTTGAAATTGTTAATATTCCATGGTTTGAATTTGTTTCCGGGCTACTTGTTGCTAAAATTTCTTCCTCTCTGTTGGGGTCGATGAATATTTTGTTTTCAATGACAGCTAGGGAACAGGATGTGATGATGTCGTACATTGGAACTGCGGCATTGGCCAGAGCCAAGCCGGCTGCATTGATGGCAGCAGCGAGACATGAACCATCATTTTCCAAAATGTAAACAAAGACATCAATCTGTAAACAAAAGAATAAGATCAGTTGGTTAGGAAAATTAAGGAGTTTTATTGTTATTTTAGATGGTGGGATATTGAACTTTATTTACCTGATAATTAGGAAACAAATGTCTGCATACACTAGGCTCCAAAGCCTGTCTAAGGGCAACTGACAAAGCCTTTTCTTCATCATCAGGGGCTGGGCATCTTCTTTCACCATAGCATGAAAATGGTGCAAATTTCACATCGCAGAATATTTCACCCAATTGGCTGAAATAATACAAAGCAATTTAAAATTAAATCCGCAAGATACAAAGTAAATAAGTTCAGTAAATTTCACACAGTCATTATCTAGCCATATAGTCAACAGGTCTAACAGGACTCATTGAGCTGCTAAAATCTTTTGATAGGTAACATACCTAAATTCATTCTGACCAGGAATCTCTCGAGGATCAAAAACTGAGCATACCACTTTAGTTTTCTTCATTTCTAGGTATGCAGAGCCCTTTGCCTGCGATAACAAATCTGTTGTAGCAACTGAAATAATAAAATATTTTGATTATTTGTGCTAGACCTTTTGTGGTACATTTGATAACTTCCAAGCAATAAGAGGTACTCTAGTAGGTAGGAGCAGTTGTGTTAGTTTTATAGTTAGAACAAGGAAAACTATCAAAAATGGCAAAGAATAAAAGAACAAGCGCAAGTTCCCTGAGATATTCAAAGATATACACAGCACAGCATAAAGTATGCAGAACACAGCTTATCCCAAGACTTGGTACATACAAAACATACACACGCTTCGCCCTTCGTCGAGCGCTCGTCCATCTTTTCTCCGCTGATTTTCGTCCAACAACACTGCATGAAGCTCATCATACGGCTTTACGTAGTCCTTCGTGAATTTAAGGTAGGAAACACTATCTTCTGGACCATTGAATCTTCGATTATCCTGTGGCATTTTCAGTATGTTGTGTTGTGATTACTAAAAACATAACCTCACTTCGTTCGTATGACTGACGACGGACGGACGACGGACGGACGGACGAAGTAACTAAACTTCATCAACTTCTTGATTATGGCTCTGCGTCTGGTGGGTATCGCGCCATATTTTGAGTGTATCGTTGACTTGACACTGTTATGATACTTGATCCGAGCTCTTAAAAAAATAACTGAAACGAAATCTCTGAGAACATGAAACCATACAAACGAAGTTGTTGATGAAGTTTTTTTTTGTTTGATTGTAATTTTCTCAAGGTAACTTTATTTTATGCTGAAAAGTTTTCATTCCTTGCGGAGCTGCGGAGCGGGGAGGCGAAGGCATGCGAGTTGTATTCTATGGAATCCTATGAAAGCCTACACACACACCGCAGGCGGTGGAGACGCGACGCCTACCTAGGCCTTCGCCTTCGCTCCGCCTCCGGCTACGCGGCTTCAGTGTGTGGAGAGTTTTATCGAAGAAGATGTAAAAAAGACGATATTGTCATGTGCCTACTTGACATTGAAGTATAGATTGTCTGACGTGCGGTACGATCGTCATCGACTGTTCTCCTGTCTTGTCGTGCGTGTTGTGTGAAACTAATTTCGTTACATTCTCGAATGGAAGTTTTCATTGTTACAATCATGGAAATACACTCATGATATTGAAAACAGCATCATAAAATCGGTCTCTCACCTTCTATCCGGTTAGTGCTCCAGGTCTTTAACATAAATTTGTAAGTACACAACAATTGACATTCACCGCTAGCGTTAGGTGACGTATCAAGGATTGTTACACAAACATCAAATAATTATATTAAATGCTTATTAGCCAACGATACTATCAGCTACAATTACAATAGGTACCTTGTATTATTTATCGGCTAACATTGTAGTTCCTCAACTTCGTTGATAATATATTCATGGGCCTTCAAGTGATTTTCGTGCAGATAAAGTCTACAAAATGTATATTTCTCGCCGGAGTTGCTAAGAAATAAGCTAATATAACCTTAAACACTTTATTAACAACGACTATTACAATCAAGTAATAGAAAAAATTACAACTAGTATAAATTTACAATTGAATCCATTGCGCTAAATGCAGGCGGTTACAGACAGTCTAAGGTAGCTCAATCGATCCATGTCAATATCAGTCGGAAGCGTCCCCAATACACTGGCTGCATTACCACGCAGTATGTATGCTGTATAGCTTTAAACTGAATTAAAAGTTAAATATTTTCCTATGAGCTAATTTAGTGTCCTGTTTCAATAATTAAAGAGAATCATCTGACTGTCGAAGTACATATTTCAATGATATACACTGGTCATCAAAATATCGGCCCACCCTTTTTTTCACTATTCTTTTTTATAACTTTGGAGATGAGTGGTTTTGAATTGTTTTTTTTATTACAAGGGTTTGTTAAGATGTTTGACATCTGTTTACCGTAAATTACGACCTACTTGAGCTTTTTTGCTATCTACATACCAAATTTCATTTGAATAACTTAAGTTCTTACAGAGATTACCTATAACAAACATTCACACAGACCTTCCCATTTATTATAATAGTAAGATTTCACTATTTTTATTGCATATACTATAATAGAGTTGCAAAGTTTCTTATGTTTTTGATTTATTACCATTGTAAAAATCTTTATTTATTATATATCATATTCTAATGCTAATTTAAATGATCCATTCTTAGTGACAGTGCTGTATTATGAGATAATCTTTAACAAGTGCATCACACGGCCACATCGCAGCTAAACATTATTTTAAAAACAAGTAAAGAATAATAAAGAATAAGTCTTAGTATCTAAGTATAAAGTATATAAAGAATAAGTCGAAGTCTTAGTCTCAGTATATAGAGTATCTTCAGTTTCAGTTCAAATTACAGTGAATATAAAAAATAAACAACTACAATAACATCTTCAGTGCCCATAATAATGCACTTTGTGCTTGCTAAGGCTGGTATTGAGTGCTCTAAGACTAAGGTCACATGTGTTTTGAAGTTTCTCTTTGGTAACTTAAAGCAAAGGTCGCCCACATATTATGTACACACACCTACACACGCTTAAAAAAAATATCTTTTAGACTTAAACATAAACGGTAGACCAAAGCGTCGATGGAAAGACGAATTAGACGCACACTCAAAAGAATGGACTACAGTGGCACAAAACAGAGAAGTGTGGAAGGAAGGAAGGGAGGCCTTTGCTCAGCAGTGGGACAGTAGAGGCTAATAAAAAAAAAAAGAAAAAAAAAGGGACTTAAACATAACGCAAACAAATAAGATGTAACAAATCAAAAATAAGATGAAGATCCTTCTAGATGATGATCTATCAACACCTTTGGGCGGGAATGGTCAGAGGAGGGTTATTTAACAACTTTAGAATAGAAAACATTTATTTCGACACACACTTAGATAAATTACAATAACAAACAATGAATAAGGAGGTCTGACTTGCGCGTCGGTATAGGGTTGTGACTAATTATAAATTGTATTCTACCTTTATTATGTTTCTCTGACAAATAAAGACTTTTTACTTTTTTCTTTCTATTTTTATCTGCAATCAGTCTCTTGACTACGAGCAAATTTGGTGTAGGTGATAGTCGATTTTGGAATTTGGTCCAGCGATCATTTCAACAAATAAAGACTTAGTTATAAATAAGTTATCAAATTATTTCAGGGTCAAAATGCTGAAGAGAAGGAGTATCTGCCTCGCAGCGGGCATGTTTGCTGCGTCCTGGGCACTGTCTTCAGCACAGGGGCATGAACCACTGCCGCCCTTGCCTTCGGAGGCAACAACGGAGGTATTTCACTTTTCTCTTTTGTTCCTTAAATAATAATTAAAAAAAAATAATGCTGGACAATCCACACAGCACCATCTAGCTCCAAAGTTAGCTACTCAAGGCTTGTGTTATGGGTACTAGATAACTGATATATTTAATACATTATATAGATAGATATTTTTTAGTATACATATTAAACACCCAGACCAGCGAAACAAATTTCTGCAGATTGTGCACAAATTTGTTCCGAGGCGGGAATCGAACCCGCAACCTCCAGCGTCGCAGACCTACGCCCACCGCGCCACATCGGTCGTCTTTCATGATTGACGCATGAAACTGTGTCGGATTACACGCACTAGCTACGCTCTGCTTAGCTTGGGGGCTAGAAGATGCTGTGTATTGTCAAGTATTATTTATTTAAAACTAGCGGCCCGCCCCGGCTGCGTACGGTTTTATTATAGTATAAACCTACCGCTTGAATCACTATCTATTAAAAAAACCGCATCAAAATCCGTTGCGTAGTTTTAAATATTTAAGCATACAAAGGGACATAGGGATATAGGGACATAGGGACAGAGAAAGTGACTTTGTTTTATACTTTGTAGTGATATATAATAGGACTAAGTTATCTAATAAAAACTGGATAGCTTAATTTTTGGTAACAAGAAAGATAAAAAATCTAACCCAACATAAGATAAGTGTAAGTAAGTTTGCAACGAATGACATAGATGGCGCTGTTGCTTTATAATTTATAATCCTTCTTAAGTAACAGCAAACTTGAGCTTAACTCAACGAAAACTCGTGAAAATACCTCACCACTGCGACATAGCGATTAATATAATTATAAAAATAATACTTAATTATGCTGGACAATCCACACAGCACCATCTAGCCCCATAGGTGGCTACTAAAAGCTTGTATTATGGGTGCTAGATAACTGATATAGTTATATTTTTCATTATACATTGAAAATACCCAGACCTTCCTAAAATAGACAAAATGAAACTACCTACTACAGATACATTGAAAAAAGCTTATGTTGGTATAACAAAATGAAAATATGAATTTTGGAAATTCCTTTGCTTAACATAATTATAAGATAAAATATGTGGTGGATCTAGTGTATCTGCTGCTTGCGCCTTAAAATTTAAAATCTGCGCTGAGACACCGTTAAAGAAAGAAAGAAAAAAAAAATATTTTTACGCATTTAAAACTTACAGACTAAGTACTTATAAACAAGAATAAATAGGAATAAAAGTTGACAATAAATAGGGTGAAAAAGGGTCCCTGCCTCAGCGTTGTACAGCATTCGGGTAGACGGGATGCTACACTGATTTCAGGTAGGGCCACTTTATATTAAACCTAACGATCACTAAAAAGACTCCTTTTAGGAAATAAAAAATATCTCAAACCATAATCTTCATCTTCCACACCTAAAAACAAGCCGAACAAATCAGCGTAAAATCGAAGAATTTGCTTCGGTTTTTAATACAAGGTTAAACGCGAACATTTAAAAAGTACCTACATAAAATCGTACCTATACATTTTTCCACATTTTTTAAAAGCCTTTATATCCCGCTCCTGGGTAAAGCCCTTATGCTAGTTACTTCGATATTTATCCTTACTAATAATAAACTAGCGACCCGACCCGGCGTCGCACGGTTTTATTATACATATAAACCTTCCCCTTGAATCACTCTATCTACTAAAAAAAACCGCATCATAATCCGTTGCGTAGTTTTAAATATTTAAGCATACAAAGAAACACACAGACACACAGAGAAAGCGACTTTGTTTTATACTATGTAGTGATGCAAAAAATTGTATGGATTTGCGAATGTTGTTCCTTTTTCATGCTTAAACTACTGAACGGATCGGGCTGAAATTTTGAATCGATATAGTTCTAGCCCTGGAATAACACATAAGCTACTTTTCATCATATAAATCAGTTCCCATGGGATTGAAATAGTCTTGAGACGTTTCCATAGAATCAACGCGTGCGAAGCCGCGGGCAGATGCTAGTTAATAATAATACTGGATAATTCATTCACATAACATCGTTTAGCTAGACCCAAGCTAAGCAGAGCTTGTGTTATGGGTATTAGATAACTGATTTATATAATAAACAACATAGATAGATATTTTTTCATTATACATATTGAAACACCCAGAATACCCTGAACAATCTGCAGATTGTCCAAATATTAAAACGAAAATATTAAACTCTTGCGTCGCAGGCGGACTTTCGCCCGCTGCGCCACACATGTCGTCAATTCTGTGTTGCCTAGCATTCACATGGAATATATTATTTGTAGTAGGTATTGTAGTTCTGCCTAATAAATAACACAATAGTCGCAAGTACTTGGCGGTAGGTGGCGGGTTGGTTTTTTATCTAGTTACCTAAATGCAAAAAACTAAATCTCAAACCATGAATGTCAAAACAATAAATCTCAACAAGCATTGGCGTATCTATTAGGTTTATTTTTCAGGCCATAAAAAACAAAAAGGTCCACCAAATGCAAGTGGTCTAAAATTCATCCATAAGTATTTATGTTTAAGGGTAGCCGGTGCCTCCTAAAACTCTACATTTCTTCACCCTAGGTGGATGGGTGCCCATGGATACAAGTCACCTATCTAAAAAAAAATTGTTTTAAAGTACCTAAGAATGTTTACTGAAGTAGGTCAATGTCGGTACAGACACTATGGTACTTGATTCGAGGTACTTTACCGCTAGAACGAGGAAAACCGCATCAAAATACTGTTTAAGTATTGTATATTTAAAGAGTATTCACGATTACACACTGCCACAGAATAAATTCTATGAGACATGTCAATTTTTTTTTTAATATGTAGCAATCATAAATCTTTATTGTCTTGTGGACAATAAAGATTTAAAATAAAATTATACATAAAACTTAACAATATAAAGGCCATGAGCAAAGGCGATCTTAACCCTAAAAGGTTTACTAAATATATTATACTATATATCATAGCGGGAATATGTGAGTATATGGGGAAAAGTGGTGCAATAAAAAAAACCCTGTTTCGCAGATTCACTCAAAACATTGTAAAATAAACTTTTATGTAAGTAAATAATGAAAAACGTACTAAGTATGTTGTATTATAATAAACTTTGAATCCGGATTTATTATAACACTACATATTATGTAATTTAGCTAGACGAACAAAAAAAAACGCAGATTAGATTCAGTAATCTATTGCATTCTCTCCACATGGCCCCGTGCCATGTGGAGAGAATGCAATAGAGACCAACCCATAGAACCCACCATAACCCACCATCTCGGAGTCTTCAAATCAAGAGTGAATAAGTTCCTTCTGGGAAAGCGTGCTCCATCTTAGGCCACATCTTCACTTACCTGAGATAGTGGTCAAACGCTCGACCATTTTCAATAAAAAAAAAATACAATCAAACGTATTTTTCTCAATCTTCGATATCCATATTATTCTCCGCTTATCACATTAATTTCCACGGGGGTGAAACCGCGGGGCACAGCTAGGGGTAAATAAATCACATTGATGCAAAAAATATTATTGCTTGACGTCATTCTGGCCTATTAATGTTTCTTGAGATTAGTTAATAAAATTAAGTGTGGCTTGACGCTTATAATTTATTAATAAGCATTTACTGATTCGTAGTTATTTTTTAGAAGTACAACAGTGCAAAGTTGCTTTTTAACAGTGTGCTTAATTTTAATGGCCGAGGGAAGGATTCTAAAATTCATGGGGTATGAAATAGCGAGGGCGCCAATAGTTCGAGGGACTAAATAAGTTACTTTCACCCGAGGTAAACACTGTGCTTTTCATTGCGAATACAAGGAAATATAAATAAAAACATGAGAAAACATCGCACCGAATCGAATTTCATCGAATTTCCGCAATTTTTTATAAAAATTAGTCTATCTAGGACAGGCGAAAGCCATAAAGCCATACTGCCTTGTTTTTCGTATTTTTTGACTTCGGAATCAGATTTTTTTTATTTTGCTCGTTCTGCCATTATCATGGTTCATAGTAACGTGATAGCTGGTAGTTGAAAACAATTTTTCCTAGGGCTGAAAAGTATCACTTTCAACCCGCTCTTCAGGCATGTTCAGACCTACTTTAATTGAAAAATATATGTATTGGGAAATGATGTCTTAGCTTGATTTCTGCAAACTTTCTATATCATTACTCAAACAAATATTCTGCCACAACAAGAAGTGAAAAGAAGAACTCTCACAGCTAATAAAATTTAAATATCGTTGTCTTAAACATGTTCAGAATTTTAAGTCGCAGACAAAGCAAAAACCTATGACTTAGCGCCTTGTAATGATAACTGTTTTTATTTCTATAGAATAATTTATTCACTGAAAACTTGTATTATAATGGGGTTAATGAATAGAATAATTTATTCACTGAAAACTTGTATTTTAATGGGTTTAATGAATCAGTTATCAATGCAATATTACCTGTCGTTTTGGACTGATGTGTGAATATTAGAAACACAATAACTATCACACTATTATTATAATCTAGCAGCGCCTCGCGGTTTCACCCGCGTAATTCCCGTTCCGTGGGAATTCTGGGATAAAATATTGCATAGGTATGTGTTATTCCAGACTAAAATCATTCTCTGTGCCAAATTTCATCCATATCTGTTCAGTAGTTTTTGCGTGCAATAGTAAAAAACATCCATACTTACAAACTTTCGCGTTTATAATATTAGTAGGATGAAAGTTGGGATGGATGAACTATCACAGACAGTAGTTTTGACGATAAACGTGAAAGTTTTTATAGATGTATGGATGTTTGTAGCTCTTTCTCGCAAAAAGCTCTGAACAGTCCGAATTGAATAGTCGTAGTTCCAGCCCTGGAATAACACAGCCTACTTTTATCTCTTAAGTCAGTTCCAATTGGATAAAAGAAACTTTTCCGTAGAAATACCGATGCTAAGCTGCGGGCAGATGCTAGCTATGCCAAAAATTACATTTAGGTTCCCTTACAAAATAAATATCGGTAGTAAATAAATAATAATAAATACCGTACGTGAAATTTTCAATAGACTTAGTTCTAAACCTCCTGGAATAAAACGTGGGCTACTTTTAATTAATTAATGAAAAGTATAATTAATTTTCACGCCGGAATTAATATTGAAGCCGCGGTGAGCAACTAGTGTTCTGTATGTCGTTTTTAATCTTTTTATTCAGGGTATGTAAGTGCTTCATGGAATCTTATCTACTTAGACACACCTAAAACACCTATAAAAAGGCAGGTACAGGCATTGTTTACGATTTATCATGTTTAATGTGATTTAGTTATGCTTCATTAATTAAACAAATGTACCTTTATCTTACTTAAACTTCGGTTCGGCTTGAATTTTTTCCTAATCACATATGCACTCACCTGATGAAATGACTAGCCATATCTACAACTACACGCCCTTGGGAACTTCGCTGCGTTCAGTAACCGAATTTTATTTCGGTTTTCTATGACGTCTTATTACGAATCACATCCTGAATAATATCGGGATTGGCAAAGATTCAAAAACATTATATTTTTCAAAGCAAAGTACCTAATCTTGGCATAAATAGTGACTGCACCTCTTCACCTTACTTGGCTCGAACTAATGATAATTTATTCGGAGTAAGCTTTAGTGTACGCGCGCTAAACGAGTCGTACGGTCGTGTAGTAAACACACACTGGTTATATTAATCGTATTACGCGTAGAAGTGACGAATTCTTGTTATCAGATACAAATGATACAGCTTTTATTTATCGTTTGATATCAGTCGTTGTCTAGGCAAGGATGCGACCGGTGAAAACTCCCGCGCGCGCTTTCTAAATCTTTATAATTCTATAAGTGCTAGTGCTGTGTTATAGTCTGCTAAGATGAATACTACGGAATACTTGGATTTTGAACCAACTGAGTGGACATCGACTATGATGCCAGTGTCAACGCCGGCACCAGATATAAGGACGTGGCTCACCAATATCGTTCTAGCGGTTTGTTTACTAATAAATCTGACATTTTGATTTAGGAACGGTTCAATGACTTGGTCGATGCTAGTTGATAGAAAGATTAGTCTATTCGGTCTATTCTGAGTCTAGGGTATATCATGCGAAGGAGATCTCTTATTGTGTCCATTGTGTGGTACTTAAGTACTGACGACGCCGGCTACGAAATACATATCTTTCTTTGCGAATTCTTTTCAGAGTTTGATAATTATTATCATTTCTTTGTCTCTCTTGCAAGAGAGTGTTGGCTAAGACATGATAAACATACAGTACCTAACCTACTCATCGCCATGTTTACATGACAAATATACGAAGGTTTATAGTCCTTTAATAACATTGTAACCTTTGCGTCTGTTTGTTTAAGTATTTGAATGTACTAAAATATTGCTGCACTGGAAAGTTGTACTTAAATGGTATGGAATGTAATGTACTTACCTTAGTTCTGTTTACATCCAGCCTGTGAAACCAGTTTCTTATATCTGGCTTATACCGGCATCAATTCGTAGGGTTTACGATTCGAGCTATACTTGGTTACTTGGTTGGTTGACTAAAATAACAACTTATAAAGAAACAGCTTTATAATATCAGATAAAAATGAACACAAAGAACTTCAAGAACAAACGAATGTTATGTTAGTAGGTATTCTTCAGATTGTTTATTTGTACCTTTTAGATCATAGCTAGATACCTACAGTAGATAATTTCTTCAGATTGTTTTTTTGTGCCTTTAAGATCATAGCTAGATACAGTAGATAATTACGATACATTAGGTAAATTAAACAAATAACTCATCAATAAATCAGTTGAGTTCATTTATTAGGTATAAAAACAATTATTATACATCGTGTATGAATATCGTTTGGTACCCCCTAGACTACTTAAAAATCAACAAATTGAAACAAAAAATGGAAACTAATGAAATAAAATCATGAAACATAATTACTTTCCTGTGATAAAGTCAATAAAGTAAAACACTCCTTCAGTAGAAGTTTTCTTAATTTGTTCCTGAAAATATTTGGATAGTCAATTGCTTTGATCTCAGTAGGAAGAACATTAAATAATTATACTGCCTGAAACCTATTGTACAGTTCATCAAACTGGCAAGTTACCTACATAAAAACCGAAGACGAAGCTTATTTCTTTACGTGAAAATCAACAACATTAAGTGGAAATATAGTTAGGGACACAACCATTATATGTGAACGAACTTGTAGACAGTATGGGTTATTTACCGACGTTAGGCTGTGTCCCCAGTAGGCAAACTGTGAGCGGCTGACTGAATGAGCCGCAAATTTGTGGCGAACAGCTACAAACTCAGATCAGTTTGCATGCGTATAGCACTGGAACCTGCGAGTCGGCCGCTAACTGAGACATTCGGCGCACGTATCGCTGCAAACTGCGTGCAAACTGCGTACAGTGAGCGCAAACTAGCAAACTGTGGACACATAATTTAAAATATGGAAGGGCGTACTGAACTGATACGCCGCAAACTAAGTCGGCTGCCCACAGTTTGCCTACTGGGGACACAGCCTTAGTTTTTCTGCTTCCACAATTATGTCATCGTCTGAAATGTCTATTGTGTTTTTGTCCTAAGTTCAAGCGTTTATTTTTAGATTTGTATTGCTTAAGATTTCTCTTACCACATCTTATTTTTTCGTCTCAGTTTTTGCCTCGAATCAGCAAAAAGTAAGCACGAACCTTTGCTTAATTCTTGGTAGATGAAATATAGTATATAGTCTTTCATTAAGGTTATTTTTGAGACTTAATTTTGTGAAATATTTCTTAAGTCTAGGTCTCAGCAGTTCTCAAGTGACCCCTAGGTACCTACTTGAATTACGTACATAAAATTCAGTAGGCATCACTACATAGTATAAAACAAAGTCACTTTCTCTGTCCCTATATCCCTATGTCCCTATGTATGCTAAAATCTTTAAAACTACGCAACGGATTTTGATGCGTTTTTTTTAATAGATAGAGTGATTCAAGAGGATGGTTTATACGTATAATAAAACCGTGCGAAGACGGGGCGGGTCGCTAGTTATTTATAATCATGAAAGTTTTGTTAAATATAAGTACTGTTTCACATAATTTGGTAGAGATCCCAGGAACCCTGCGGTCTATTGAAATTACTATTCGTAGATTATAACTACCTACTACCCCGCGGATTCGCACGCGTTATTTCTATAGAAACGTTTAAAGGCTATTTGTATCACATAGGAACTGATTTATGGCATGAAAAGTAGCCCATATTTTATTCCAGGGCTAGAACTACGTCCATTAAAATGTTCAGCTCGATCCGTTCAGTCTTTGCGTGAAAGAATAACAAACTTCCATACATACAACATTTTGCGTTATTACTAAGGAATATTTGGTTACGCTAAGCTAGTTTCTTAATTTTTTGTGTAGTTTTTTGTAATAGACAATAATTTTTGAGCTTTGACGTTTCCAAAATGGTATGCTCTATCCCGTTTCTATCAACGCGAAATCCTATTCCTATCTTATTATCACAACTGGGTGTAACACGACCTATTAATCACATTCCGTTTAGTTTTATCGGATGCTCCATCGAATGACAATTGATAAAAAGACAGATAGACTAGATAAAGAAATTAATTTTAACGTTTCATCGTTCGACTTTGACCGATTTAATGTTATTCGTGTAGAACAAGGCATAACCCTGGCATAGAAAGAAGGATTTATTGCATAGAATGGCTATTTTCCTCAAGTTAACGCGGCAAGCCTTTTAAAAATACTTGGGCCTTGTTACTTTACAATCCTACTAATATTATAAACCCGAAAGTTTGTAAGTATGGATGTTTGTTACTCTTTCACGCAAAAACTACTAAACGAATATGGATGAAATTTGGCACAGAGATAAATTATAGTCTGGAATAACACATAGGCTATATTTTATCCCGGGAATTCCGCGGGAATTTCCCGGATCCGCAAGGCGCTGCTAGTTTTATAATGTTTATAGAGCAAGCAAATATTAAAACGATGTTTCTGGGTTATTCTCGTAGATTATTAAATTTTTTTCAGATTATTTATAGAAATGGACAACAGATACTATATCTGTTGTCCATTTCTACCGGTAAATATACTAATCCTGATAAGAAATTCCTCACTACATTATTATCTTCAGTAAAAGCGCTGGGAGGGATTGTTATCTAGGGTAGAATAGACAAAAATTTCATCGTATTTATTGGATAAATTGCTGAAGTTGATTTTTAAGTATTCTACGCTTTCGACGATGTGACGTAATTTTTCTATTCAACCTTTGAATATATATAACAATCGCTCTGCTAAAGCACTGTTAAATCATGCACGAGTATAAAAGCGTGCATCTGCATTCATTAAATACTTAATTTAAATCATTCTTTACCTGTTAAAAATGCAATCCATGTATATAACTAGTAGAATATATGTAAATCATGCAGCTTCACCTCAAAAACTAAAGACACCGATAATTTTGAAAAATTATTTTTCAAATTTAAGAAATTTATTGCACGCCTCCTAGGGGTAGTTATGGAAAAATAAAAAATACGTGTGTATTTACTTTGTAAGTAGTTTATTAATACCGAGTTTTGAGTGAATCAAACCAAGAAATAATAATTTTCTAACCAAACTTTACCACCCCATTTAAGCCTCTTGAATCACTCTTTCTATTAAAAAAAACCTCATCAAAATCCGTTGCGTAGTTTCAAAGATTTAAGCATTCAAAGGGACATAATGATATAGGGACATAGGGACAGAAAAAGCGACTTTGTTTTATACTATGTGGTGATATGTGTTATTCTAGGTCCTAAATTATCTACATACAAAAATTTCATTTAAATAGCTTAAGTAGTTACGGGGATTACTTATAAAACACATTCACACAGACTTTCCCATTTATTATAAAAGTAAGAGTAGTATCTCGTGCGTGTCGCATTGCATTTATTTTTAAAAACCCTAAAGCTAGGTTCATATTGCTGTGTCGGGGTGTGTTGTGGCGCGACAGAACGCTATCGGTCTCATAGATTTAGTATGACTAGATTCACATTAGTAGCTTGTGTTGGGGTGTGGCGCGATCAGTCGCTAATGAGAATCTAGTCATACTAAATCTATGAGACCGATAGCGTTCTGTCGCGCCACAACACACCCCGACACAGCAATATGAACCTAGCTTCATATACGCCCTTTACCTGTTTAAAATTCAATGCCTTATGAGATAAATAATGCAGCGGCATCTGTTAAACTAAAAAACATTATTTGTTTAGGTTTAATATTTAGTATCTCGTGTCGCATGGCACTTTGACATCGCACGCAAGTTTTACAACCTATTATAGTAAAACATAAACATGATGTGTACAAGTTTTCCCCTAAGGCACAGAATAGATAGGCCTCAGGTATATTTTAGCTCGTCTACGATCGGCAGTTTGCATTGAAACTAGCGCAATGCTCACATGCTATTTTAAAACACTTACATTCTTAACAACATTACCATTTTGTCTGCGTTAGAATAGACAAGAAAAATCCACACAAACCACATTTATCCAGCGGATACTTTAACTTATAACACCTCTCTTCTTTCTCTATTAACTTAATGATCGGAGATTAAAAACTGAATCGTATAAGTGAAATATTTAAATCAAATTCCTTCAATTTCAATAACGCATTGTATTATTTATCTTGATTGTTGCCTTTTTTATTTTGCCTTATTATTATATCCTAGTTTTGTATACCTTCTCCGATTTCTGTAAAGTAAATCAGAAAATCAAAATCTTTAGGCTTACAAATAAGCACTTACACTAGTCAAATTTAAACTATAGGTAGGTACATAATTATCAAAATGATATAAGAAATAAAGTGATAATTATTTTTCTCTTAGCTTCAATCTTTTGTCCACAAGTGGAAGAAGCGGAAAATAAACCACTAGCACGTGTTGAACTTATGTGTCTAATACAATGTATGTTTTATAAATAATTAAACACTACTGTCGGTGTGGAACTGAGCAACATCTGGCCAAGCATTAACGTGTGTGCAATTAAAAATAGTTGCATTGTAAACTTTTTCGAAGCATTCGAAGTCACTCACTCATTCGGAACTTTTTCCATGCTTGCTAACATCGATAAAGTAACTGTTTAATAAATAAAGAATATTACTGCCAAGGTTTGCCCCACCCGTGCTTACACTAACTTTCGCCTGCCGGTTAATCTGTCTGACCAACTGCGGATTCCACAGATTTGTTGTATGATTTAGATAGGTGAAAATATTCTTTACAGATAAAGGCATAAAGGCAAAAATTGCAACATGGAATCAGAAAACTGTCAGTGACCTTTTATTGTGGATAGTTTCTTAAAATATATTTTTGACCATAGTATCTGAAAAGTCGCTGACCCTATAAAAAATTTAACCTTGTGTCTTGCTAGAAATATTTGAGACTTTTTAGGGTTCCGTACATAAGGGTACTTCGCTGTCTGTCTATCCGTTCGCCTATCACCAAGCTGTATCTCATGAACCGTGCTAGTTACAGTCGAAATTTTAACAGATGATGTGTTTCTGTTGCCGCTATAACAACAAAAAGGTACTAAAAAACTGTCCAATCTAATTTTAATTCTAAGTGGGGGAACTGTGGTCTGCACTGATATCTCGCATGGGAGTGTATCGTGCATTTTCCCCCTGCCTAACCAGGCCCTAACCAGCCCAGCTCCTTGAAGAACCGGAGCAGGACTTTTGGTGATTGACAGCTACGTACGTTTCAGCTTTTCTGTAGGTGTGGACGGGGTTGGTGCCTCGATGAGGCTTTTCAGTCCCGTCTTTTGTCTGGTCTCTTCTGTGGCCGCTCTCCAATACAGCAGACATAATTTTATTGCCGTTTTATTGATAAAGGTACGGACCCCTTCGTGCGCGATTCAACTCAAGCTTGGCCGGTTCTCTTCTGTGGCCGCTCTCCAATACAGCAGACATAATTTTACTGTCGTTTTATAGATAAAGGTACGGACCCCTTCGTGCGCGATTTAACTCAAACTTGGCCGGTTTTTTATTATTTCTAACCAGCATAAGATTATCCGAAGACATAATTTTACACAACATTACCATAGTAACTATCAAGGCAGGTAGCATCCTTCGCCTTTAATTGCGGCCTTGCCTCCATTTTCTAAACAAGCATTTGAATTCATAATAATAATCAAACTAATAGCAAAGCGATACTGAATCAGACATGTATGAAAAGTGATTTATGCAAAGTGAATACAAATCACATAGCAAAAATATTTTTAAATTAAATAATACTGTAACTTGCTGTGCACTATTGTGCATTCATCCTCCTGCGAAAGTTTGTAAGTATGGATGGATGTTTGTTACTCTTTCACGCAATAACTACTTAACGGATTTGGATAAAATTTGACACAGAGATAGATTAAAGTCTGGAATAACACATAGGCTATATTTTATTTTATTTTTATATGTAAAGCGCGGGGCACTGCTATTGTTTTATATATATTTGATGTGTCAGGTGCGATGACGATCTGCGAATGATTGCTGGCAGATGCTGGATGCGGCAAGCTGAGACAGGCGAGGTTAATTTATCTGACGTTTAAAAGAAACTACCGGAAAAGTCCTAATAGAGTGCCTTATGAAACTTTAAACTAGATACATAGCTAGATTGAAAATACACTATAACTTGGTGTACCTAGATGCCAAAAATTAGTCACGTTTTGTGTTCCGTAATTTGTTTTATCAAACATGGAAAAGCAAAATGCAAACAGTCTAAGTGTAACTTATCAATGGAACAATGTTAAGTTTAATGTTATGATGTAACAAAGATATTTATTTACATACGCAATGACACAAATGCGTTCGTCATAAATAGAAGTCCAGCGCAAGAGTTTGTTATAAATACTTTATTACATTTTTGATACTAAACGTTTTATGTTTCATGTATTTTTCTTTTCTATTAATAAATAATATCTTTCTAAAAGCTTGTGACTTCGAGTTTGAACACTTATCAGAATAAACATAAATTTAATACAAAAATGCATGAAAATATTCCACAGTGGAAAACGAAACACGCAATCTTCTGCATCTCAGACAGGCTTTCATTCATCCACTGTCCCACATTAATCTATTGTTACTGTCTACTGTTTTAGAAAGTACTTAATCACTTTTTAAATTGCCCTTAAGAACGTATTTTTATTTATGATTATGAAAGTATTTTTTGTTTACAGAGAGCCGCAGTCCAAGGCAGTTTCCTTCAAGGTTTCCTCGCATCTCTATCCGTTGTCATCGTATCAGAACTAGGCGATAAAACCTTCTTCATAGCGGCCATTATGGCAATGAAACATCCTCGAATCATAGTCTTTGCTGGAGCAATATCCGCGTTAGTCTTTATGACCATACTATCGGCAGCCTTTGGTTGGATAGCGACGGTTATACCAAGAGTCTACACGTATTATGTTAGTGCAGCGTTGTTC
This sequence comes from Eupithecia centaureata, assembly GCA_944547425.1. Taxonomy (NCBI): domain Eukaryota; kingdom Metazoa; phylum Arthropoda; class Insecta; order Lepidoptera; family Geometridae; genus Eupithecia; species Eupithecia centaureata. The sequence goes on from OX155698.1 coordinate 6,375,098, forward strand.
GCGATATTTGGACTCAAAATGCTTAGGGACGGGTGGAAAATGGACCCTAATGAAGGGCAAGAAGAGTTAGAGGAAGTCCAGAGTGAATTGAAGAGAAGAGAAGACCAGGTGAGTCTTTTAAACCCTTCATTCAATCTCTTAAAATAATGTTTCCCGCATATAATGTCAGTCAGTATACAGCTATCAATTCTTGGCGTAGTGACAATATTTCTGTTGATAGAAATATATAAGTACCTAGGTGTTGTAGATTTTAGTCATATCAATTCTGCATACACGTGTTATAATTAACAAGTACCTTACCTACAATATAACATTGTATTGACTTGGCAAATATTTTCCATATAAATGTTTTATTCGATGTCAATAGACAAACATCCGCTAGATTACCACATAATATACGGGTTAATTTATCGCTGGCAGAAGTATCATCGTGCCATAGATAATAAATCTATGAGCGCTTCTATAGTCGATGATTTCTATAGCCTGTATTGCATGCCACGCGTCTTTCATTGGTAAAACGTAACCTTGTTAGTTTGAAAATTTCCTTCCCCTTTTAGTATCCGACAATATCTGAAAGATAATAATGAAATCACTGTCTTCCATTCACCGCGGTACATTATCTAAAGGGCTTAGCTGGGTACTTCTATTAAATCTAGCCTACTGATAAACTAGATAGTGCGATGACTAAGCACTAAATATTTAATTGGTTTTAAATGAGTTTGATCATTCCAAACATTCCACTATATCCAAATTGAAATGGGACCAAAATTTTCCATGTGGACTTTTTAAAATAAAAGTTTTTAAAAGTTCCAAGGCAGTGTTAATGAATGATGCAAGATAAACTAAAAAAAGGTCTTACTAACCTAGTTGGTGAGATAATGGTTGGGTATTTAATGTATTAACTCTATATATTATAATATTATAGATTTTAATATAAAATTCTGCCTGCAATCTTATCGTTGCCTTAAGTGATTGATATCAATCAATCAAGTAAAATATATTAAGAATCTGGAAATTCCAAAAGATGAGAGATACTCAATTTTATCTAATAGATCATCTTTATCAATAACAGATCGAGCATCGTTGAAATGTATCTGTCGGAATTCCCAAAACACTAGATTTAGGAAGATAACATGGGAAAACCCATTTTTTTATCTATATATCTTCTAAAGTAGGTTATGTATGCTAAAATAAGGTAAGTCGGACTTGAACTAAATTATATCGGAACCTTGTTAGAACATCTCGAAAGCAGCACTCTTAAAAGATAAGATTTGAAACGTGCTAATTGTTTGTAGTGTCTTTGTAGATTTACAAATGTTGAATTCCTTTATTATTTTTAAATAAACAAAGAATTACGTTGGTGTCCTCAAAATTTTACACGAAGGTGAAATTTTATCTTTCTACTCAATTGTTGATATGGAAATAAATTAATCGTTATATTAAAATGCCGTACTCATTAATTGCCAGCCAAAATGTCGGAGCACAAAGATAAAATTGAACCATTGTTTTCTACCATCTAAAAGGGGAAGGGGATTGATTGACATTACAATAAAACTGTCAAATTCAAATCAGGAATAATATACAGGGTGAAATTCCAAAAGAGCGGAGTTCTCCTGAAACTTCGCCCGTGTCTTCGAGGTCTCAAAGCCCGGGGGCTTCGCCCCGCATCCCTACCGCCCCGGCGACGCCAGAGGAGCCCCAACCAGGCACCTCGACACAATCTGAACCGCTGAGGGTGAACTTGCGTCATTATGCCTGGCAGTACGAATGACACCATAGTTTTTTTTCTTTTAGCCTAGCTTTTTACGTTCCGTTACGCACAGACCCATTATCATTTTGAAAAGCTTTCAGACAGCTTTAGTAAAAAGGAATTCAGCATTTGAAAGCGTTAAATTGTCACAGAACATTTAGTTCCATTTTAGGCATATTTATAGATGTGAGTATTATGTATTTAAGTATAATAATGCTGGCTTTTAGTTGAATGTTCATATTTTACGTACTTAGTTATTGTAAGAACAGGGTTTCTAACCATTAAGTACCTAAGCGCCGTAAGGTCTATATGATCTTTGTTACCAGTTTTAACATGTTCCTTTGCAAATTTTTTGAGGATTAAGTTTAGCTTTTCTTTAAATCTTCTGATAAATACCTTGCTACAAGGTTTATTAACTTTTTTTATAGAAATGGGTATATCTATCCAAAGCCAAAGCTAAAGTGCTTTATTTCCTTAAGACCTTACAGAACTATTGGACACGAAATAAAACTCATGCTACAAATAGGTAATTAAAACCAAGAAAAAGTGCTCACTCTGATATTAAATATCAGAGTGAGGACAAATTTTGTCCTAACAATAATATTCAGAAAACTTACTGCTAAAGATGATACTTTATCAACAAAGTCAATGAGATCACTTTCTAGCTAAATGACTATTTAGTCACACAATACAGTCATAATGTGGGTATGAAATAAATACCTATTTTTACCTACTTTTATAAAAGTAGAATTCTGTTTCACAAAAACATTTTCTTCAAACGGCATAATAAACACTTGTCTTCGTACGTACATTGATAAAACTCTTATGGTAATTGCAGTAACACTTTAGCTTAGCTCATAATTATTTTGTTCGCATTGTCTTTAATGTTTCCTTTTAAGTTATGCTTGGCAATTCAAGTCATGGTACCTCATGTATTTTGTGCAGTTTCATTAGACATTCATTTAAGTTTCAAAAATGTCCTATTTGAAATACCCTTTTTGGCTTTTAAACGTTCGCTTCAAACGAATATAATAACAAATAATACAATAACAATATTTTAACATAAAAGATCTTTAAACCTAATAAAACATATCTGATGATCAACATTTTATAAGTACGTTTGGTATCAGTTACAAAACACTGGTGCAGACAAATCGGTCATAAAAGCATTAACAACTGTGTTCTAAAATTATCTTGTACCCAAATTGTATCTCAAATAATCGACCAACCACACCTAAACCCATCCTATCATTTCAGGAAGAAAAAGAAGCGACGATGACCATGCTCGAGCAAGGTCAAGAGAACAAACGGCGGAAAAGAAACGCTGTCCTGAAAGTATTGCTCCAAGCAGCATCATTAACATTCCTTGCTGAATGGGGCGATAGATCACAGCTTGCCACAGTTGTGTTGGCGACGAGGGAAGACGCGGTCGGTGTGGTCGTAGGAGGATCGCTGGGTCATGCCCTTTGTACGGGGCTGGCCGTGATTGGGGGACGGATGGTTGCTCAGAAGATTTCTGTTAGGACTGGTGAGTTTTTCCTTTAGTAATAGTAGTTATTTTGAAGGATCTGTTTGTTATGTACAACTTTTAGTTCAATATCTATGTAGGTACTTACTGTATTATATATCAGTCTTCTAGTATTCATGAGTTTTTCCTTTAGTTGGTTGTCGATTTAGTGGGATGTTTGTTACCAACTATTAGTTCAATCTTTTAGTCTTCTAGTAACCATAAAACAAGCTCTGCTTAGCTTGGGGCTAGATGATGCTGTGTGGATTGTCCGGCATTATTTATTTAAGCGTAAAGACGCCGGGAACCGTAAAGCGTAGCTAAAATGAAGGGTTATTTTATATACTTAATGATTAATCTATACTTATAATAAAACTGTAACAGGTCAAATTCTGTACATTGAAGATATTTTGAAAATTTTTTTTGGAGGGCACTCTATTATCGATACTCAAGCCAAAACTGTAATTTTTTTCATTCATGTCTGTCTGTCTGTCTGTCTGTCTGTCTGTCTGTCTGTATCGTAAACGCGCATCATGCCGAAACTACTTGATGGATTAAAATGAAACTCGGCATGATTATAGATCATACTACGAGGAAGGACATAGGATACTTTTTATCCCGGAATTCAGTAAGGTTACCCTGGAAGAGAGGGTGAAAGAAAAATTTTTAACCACGCATCACGCCGAAACTACTGAATGAGTTGGAATGAAACTCGGGACGATTTGAGTTCATAGTACAAGGAAGGACATGGGATACTTTTTATCCCGGAATTCAGTAAGGTTCCCCTGGGAGAGAGGGTGAAAGAAAAATTCTTTAACCACGCATCACGACGGAATTGAATGAATTCGAATGGAACTCGGGACGATTGGACATGGGAGACATTTTATCCCGGAATTCAGTTTGGTTCCCCTGGGCTATACGGGTTTTCAAAAATTTCTCACATCATCTGAACGACGCGTGTGCAACGCGTCGTTCAGATGCTGTGAGAAATTTTTGAAAACCCGTATAGCCCAGGGGAATCAAACTGAATTGAACTGATAAACGCGAAAGTTTTTAAGTATGCTTGGATAGATGGATGGATGTTTGTTACTCTTTCACGCAAAAACTGCTGAACGGATCTGGATGAAATGGCACAGAGATAGATTATAAGCTGGAATAAGAAATAGGCTTTATTTTATCTCGAAAATCCCACGAGAAAGGGAATTACGCAAGTAAAATCGCGAGTACTCCAAATACTAATCATGCGCAGACGAAGTCGCGGGTACCAGCTAGTATATAATATAATGGTTTTTGCCACCAGTGCAAGTTTTTTGGGAACTGTTAAAATTATCTAAGAGAATTGCGAATTGCAAAGAAATAGGACATCTAAATTTTATTGATGCCGAATTTCTGTAATTATCTCGAATCTCTCTGCAATAAAGAACTAAATGAAATGAAATAAGATTCGATCGATATCCATCCATGACACATAATGCTTTGTTAGAACGTTTTATGAAATAAATTTCGTCACTGTTGCGGTAAATCCCTACAATTTACTCATTTTACTATCAACATAAATGTGACTGATAATTAAATAGGTACCAAGTTGCGTAAGTACCTAGTTAAGGTTTACTTACAAATACTTCACTTCGTAGTGTAGGACGCCCTCCAGCCAGGGGCTTTATGTCTAACTCAACTGATAATCGAGATCGAATCGAGATCCAATCGAGATCGATTCATTTTTGACGATTGAAACCTAGCCTGGGACTTCGATTGTACCAACTGGTAATCTATTTGAATGTAACTGATAATAGATTTCAAGTTAGTCAATAAGGCAGCTGGTGATCGATCTGCGAAAGACTGCATGTGTTATGGGTACTAGATGACTGATATAATACGATAACCAACCTATTCTTTTATTTCCAGTTACGATAACCAACATATTCTTATATTTCCAGTTTTTTTTATTATTTATTATTTATTTAATACAAACAAGAAACATTTTAACTTAATATATGTACCATTTAAACCAAAGGAGGTTTGTCGTGGTACTTACATTCGTCCAAAACTTATATGTACTTATTTAGTTTGGCTTTTTAAGCCGAATTCCACTATACCTAAACATAAATTCATACCAATCGCACAGTCGCGACTTTCTTTTAGCTCCCTCGCGCACGCCTAGCACTAACCTCAGATAGCGCTGCGTGTTACGATAACCAACCTATTCCTTTATTTCCAGTTACGATAACAAACCTATTCTTTTATTTCCAGTTACGATAACCAACCTGTTCTTTTATTTCCAGTGACAATAATCGGTGGTCTAGTGTTCCTATTCTTCGCAATCAGTGCCTTGTTCATCGGCCCAGGGGAGTAACCGTACGCTGTTGTTTTGTTGTTGACGTGCATTTATGCTAAGAATAGTTAGTGCTTTTGTGAAGCGTTTTTATTAAAGATTGTTCGTTGTTTTTGGTAAGATTTTAAGCTGAGTAAGAGTGATTTTATTACCTGCGAGGCTCAACTTTGTGTTTGTTTCTCAAGTGTTTTGTATATTTAAGCTTCCGTTCTGTGGGATAAACTGGGATAAACAATGTAGAAATGAGCATAATAGTAACTTAGTCATCACAATAGAAAAGTAATTTAAGTAGAAAATAAAAAAAATCCGCTTTTTCACTATGCTGTATTTTAGTTTTTTTTTGCTAACTTAGACAAAGATATACAAAATGCGCCTGTAGGGTAGTTTCCTTAGTAAATATTTTTCTTACTAGTCCCTGAGTTAGATTTTGAAGAAATATTGGCCCCTTATTTTTTTTATTTGTCAATCAAACAGAAAATGGTCAAGTTAAATCGCAATTAAGTTGACAAGTGGTGGCTCGTGACGTCACGCCATGCTATTAAAAGTCACATGGCGTGACGTCAGGCGGAACTTTAACGCAGGAAATCTTCATTATTTTTTGTAAGATTGACAAAGAAAAATATACGGGTTCAATATTTTTCGAAAATCTATGTGACGAACAAATCTGACTTTTTTAGGAAACTACCCTATTCAGATGACTGTTTTGACAACTAACTATTCATCAAAATAGTTTCAGCCGTGTTGTTGCTTTGAATTATTTACCAGTTAAACATAAATTATTTAACCTCGCAGATAAAACCCTCATACTCAGCTTAAAAAAACTAAGTTAGGGTATTTTTGTAAGTACCGCACGAGCAAAGCTACGAGCATAGACATATAGATAGATCTTGAGTTGTAAATTAATCTTTAACACAAGGCCTGGGGCCAAATTCCACTAATTTCAAAACAAAAGTCTCAATCGCGTCAGACTATCAAGATGGCTAAAATGACGGTTTTGCATTTGGTATTCTACTATTTTTTGCACTTGAACTTTCATAATTAGAATATGGCAGTTATAAACGTAATCGTCACAGCTATGAATGAACCTCAAAAAGTTTATGCTAGTAGAATTCCAAAAAGAGTTTATTTAACACTTTTATTTTGACACGATACTATTGGTAAAGCGATTTATTTAGTGGAATTCGGGCCCTGATCGGTTATTTTATAAAAACAGCTCTATCTATAAAATTACTCGAAATGTGATAATATAGATCAGCATACGAGAATAGTTTAAAGTATAATTAACTTAATAATAATATTTAAAGTTAGATGATTCCACTGTTAAATTAATATTAATGTTGACTATTTAAAACAAGCAAAAAGATACAAAATAATAGGTCGGCTTTATGTAACTAAACTTCAGTCTGCAACCAGCATTAAAAAAAGTTGTTATAGTCTAATGAAAACAAATAAATATAAGGAATTATTGTTATTAGTTCAAGAATTTGCCGCGGGCGGGATTAACTTATTAGGAATATAATTTTCAAATGCCAAGCTTAGCCTAAAACCTAAAATACTATCGCCACATTGGCATATGTACTGTAATGATACCATTGATAAAATGTTTGTTGTGGTAGAAGGAATTAAATAGAAAAAGTAAGAATCCAGATCACAAGGAATGATAATGTAGATAAATTTAACCCAGTGATAGAACAAACTTTATTTTCATACATCATTTTAATTATAATCGATTATGATGACTCGTATAGTCCACCATGTGAGGCAATATAGTTCCTCGCTTAGGCCCGTGGTAGAAAATCTTGCTCGGTGCGGTTAGGAAAACAGATTGATTACGAAAAAGATTTCGAAAGTTAAATAGACTTCTGTCTCGCTTACACGTACCAAAAAAGAATAAGACAAATACAATTTTCTATAGGCTACTTCACATAGGAACCGTTTTAGAAAATGACATCTTACATCTTATAAATGTTTATATAAAAGAAACTATTTAACAGAAACAACGAAAAAGGCCCTTTTAGGGAACCATTTCTATGTGAAATGGACTATGAACTATGAAACAACCGTTGGCAAACTACGGAAATTAGTTTCTATAAATCCACTACAAGCCGCTAAATGCATGGAAGATACATATATTTCTTTCTTCGTCGAGGTAAACGAATACGCAACCTGTACTCTGTCATACGACCTATGCTTGATGAAGTTTATGCCTTAGAAATGCTTACATTGATCGATCACTTAGCAAGGTTTCATAACACGGCCGCACGGGCCTAAAGTTCGAAACACGCAGAAGCCGGAGGCGGAGCGGAGGCGAAGGCGTGCCGGTTTTTCCTATGGCACCGCGCCGTCACCGCCTGCGGTGTGTGTGTAGGCTTTCATATGATTCAACAGAGTACAACTCGCACGCCTTCGCCTCCGCTCCGCCTCCGGCTTCTGTGTGTTTCGTACATATGAGAAATGTGTGCGTAGTACGATTTTTAACATTGTCGTTTCACTTTTCCATACAAACTATTTACGCTTGTACCAAGAAAAAATATCGTGATTAGTAAAAAACTTGCACTACACACCCTAGAAACAATTTCTGGAATAACGACTTATTTTTAATATTAGGTGCCTTAGAATATTTTAAATTTATGCGATTTGTTAACTTATTAGAAGTTAGTTGGATATTTATCGTGAACTTTTGTTACTTATTCTATGTTGTAATTGTACCTATTAACAAAAAGGAAAATAAATAAGAAGAATAAAAAAACTAAGTACCTATATTTAGAATTGAATCATTTGATAGTTTGTTTACTGCAGACTGTTGCAAACAATATAGAAGTAGCTGAATTGATCCATTTCAATCAATACCAATGGGGTCTCTAAGACTATATACAAGTACAGCATGGAATATGTAATAAAATAAATTGTGTAAAATATGTAAAATAAACGATAAATACCCGATTAAATTTCTATTAGGTCCTTTAGAATAGAAACATGTTGAAATTATGTAATTAAATGTATCTTTGAAATGTTTATTTTTGTACTTTATTATGACTGTGATTTTAATTATGATACGTTTGTGAATCTATTCTACCTAATTGTTCTTCGAATTATTTTAGATCGAATTAGATTTTTACACCAACTTAAAAACTATTGAAATAATAATACTGACCTACTGCAAACTTGAAAGTAAAAACATTACTACAGCCTAAAAGCCTTATTTTGAAGTTAGTTAAAAATAGATTATCTTGAATCCATTGCGTTGCATTGTTCTGAACAAAATTGCACTAAAGTAAGTAGGTCCAGCAATAATATATGTATAATATGTATTTGCAATCAGTACCTAAACTAAGTTCCAACGAAATCCGTGAAAACGCATGATTGAAATAGATTTTGTATAAGTCGCTCTTATGCGGGTAATTTCACTACCGATCTTTATCTGCGCGACTTATAAAATAGCGCCAACATTTTGTGTGAAATTGTCGTGAAAACCGTGTAAAAAGTAAAGGTTTTTACGAAAGCGTTAAAACGCGGGTAGGTCGCGTTTTGACGCTTTCGTTCCGAAATCATGAGAAAAATCTTACTATTAATAAATGGGAAAGTCTCTGTGAATGTTTGTTATAAGTAATCTCCCTAACTACTTAAGTTATTAAGATGAAATTGGTATGAAAATAGAAGGACCTACATAGAATAAGTGGTAAAGTTTGTATGGAAAATAATTATTCCTTGGTTCGATTCACTCAAAACTCGATAAATAAACTATAGACTGAATAATTAAAGATGTATTTTTATTTCTACACAATAACCCCTAGGGGGTGTGCAATAAATTTCTGAAATTTGTGTGAAAAAACTCTGGTTCGTGGGCGAAGCCGCGGGGCTCATCTATTAATAGAATAAGTAGATTAACAGTCTCGCGTTTTGACGCTTTCGTTGGGAAACAGCTTCACGACGTGAAGGTTAATTACCTAACGTCTCTGTTAAGTACAAAGGAGTCCCTGTAAAAACGTTTTTACTGAAAAATAGGTAATTTGCGAATCATGTAACTCGCTTTAACTGAATGTTATGTAAAGTATTATTTTTATGTAAAAAATAATAAATGTAAATAGTTTTTATTCATTAGTTTTATTTAACGTCTTCCTATAGGGTCCTAGCCAAACTTCGGCCACGGCAGCTATTCCAATTCTGTTACTATTCATCTTCATCAACTTATATTAGTCCACTGCTGGACATAGGCCTCGCCTGATGAGCGCCATAGCGCCCTGTCTACAGATTGCCGCTTCCAGCATCTGCCAGCAGTATTTCGCAGATCGTCATCTCACCTGGCCGGAGGGCGTCCTACACTACGTTTGCGGAGTCGCGGTCTCAACTCAAGAACACGTTTCCCTGTCGGTTCTTAGCGAGATATTGCCGGCCAACTATCATTTCAGCTTGCGGTAGGTTTTAACCTACCGCATACCTACTAAATAATTATTCATTAGGGACCTACTATTTGACTCCTTTAAGTTAGACAGGACCTAAAGTGGCGCCACCACTTATTTTATCATATAATTCCGTTAACAAAGGAATTTCAAAAAATCACACGTACAGTTTGTTAAAGCTATCATAACCTTATTTTTTAATGCATCTGTAGTAGTTTCATTTTGTCAATTTTAGGAAGAGATACGAAAACAGAGTTTGGTGGCCACCAAAGGCAACTTCGTATCTCTTCGCACAAATGGTTGCAACGCGCCCTCTTAACTTGACTTACTAGTCCATAGTGCCGTACGTAATAGGCACCTGACTTAATATCTGAGGATGATACGTTTAATCCAACTAGATAATAATCTAATTAAAAACACCTGATTAAGTAGGTATTATATATCTATTTTGGAAATGACTAGTCATGTCACATGCGTGATAAAAGTTTTAGGTATGTAGGTATGTGGTAGGTATGTATAACTACGTGTTACCAAACCAGCAATGTAGGTTGATTGGGTGGGACTAATTACCTACCTACCTGATGTTTGGAAATCTTACAACGTAGGTATTTATATTTGTAACTGATTATGAGGTTTAGTCTACATAACGTCATCAATGATCGGTTTGAGGTAAAAAAATGCATACCGGTAATGTTTTTATATTTCATATACAATGATCCAAAGTTCGCAAACAGGACCTAAAGTTGCGCCCCCACTTATTTAATATATCATTCCGTTAAACAAAGGAATTTATTCATATATAAATTGAATCATGAATAAATTCATAAGCTTTTTTGAATGCATCTATAATAGTTTCATTTTCTCTATTTTAGGAAGAGATACGAAAACAAAGTTTGATGGCCCAGTGCCGGATTTATATTTTTTATGAGTGTAGGCCACTGATTTCCGCCGCCCCACCTACAGTAGGGTGGAGCGAGATTTTTATTTTTACATTTGCACTTCTGAATACCCCTCAAAAGTTGCATCTTGTTGCACAGGCAAGGAAAAAAAATAAAATAAAAATATTGCAACCCTTCTTCAGCCCTCTACTGCCCTTTGAATATTTCAAAATTATGAAAAAATGGGACTGATTAGCAAAAATCGTAACTAAACATTTAACTGTTGTCTAAATATAAAATAAGTGGTAAATAATAATTCCTATATCACTAGAAGCTTGTCATGAAGTCAAATTATACATATCAGAGACGCCGATTTTAAACAAAATTCAATGGTTGGTATCAGTCGGTACGTAGCTTTGCAAATTGAACTGTTGACGTTAGAATCATTCGAGTTACCTATTTTTTAAATAACCTTCGTCTTATAAATTTATTTTAGTTGTTTTTTTCAGTAATCAATAAGATAAGCTATTAATTTCGTGGCCTAATGTGCTAAAGACAAAATAATGTGGAAAATAAGAACTCGAAGTGAAATAAACTGTTCTATTTATAGATATTCTTATTTCTGTAGTAAATTGATACTACTTACGAAGGCTGATGGATTAAAACAAGTGTTTTTAATCAAAAAACAGTGAAATGTCAGAAAAATGGTTAACAAGCCGCCCTGCGAGTTTCGCAGGAATCATGAAAAAAATGCTCACTCGCGATGGTTGACAACAGCTGATAGCTTTATTAAAACACCCAAGCCTTATTTGAACCTTATAAAACTAAGAGCTTCCAACCTAATAAATCTTATTACATACTATATTAAAAGCTTATGCTCCTATTTGGTATCATATACGAAACTTTGCTTGAATGAATTATTCGTTCAAGCAAAGTTCGGTGAATGTTCTTTGATTGATTGCATAATTAAAATGTTTTGAGTTCTGATGTAGAGAAAATTGCAGACCGAGTTATTCAGAGAAACCTCTTTTTTTTGCACATTCAAAAATCTGTTAGAGGCTATGTTTTACGATCAATAAATCACTATAATATCAGAGAACTGGGTTTGAGGATTTCGGATTTTCCTTGTCACAATCAAGCTGTTGAAAATGTGTAAAAATGGTAACTGAGGCACTGATGACTGTTTCTGGTAAGAAAGCCAGAGATGGATGCATTCGCGGTAATATACAATCGCGTGCTATCGTTCGATACTGAAAAAAAAATCAAAGCTAAAAAGTCAACCTCACAATTACACACAATTATTACTCACAATTTAAAAATTTTTGATTAATTTTTTTATTGTTTGAAGTAGAGTATTTTTAAATAAAACTTTTGTTATTATAAAATTGATGTCTTATTTACACTATGCCACTAAAATAAATAGTTATTTATTGTTAGTTTCTGTAGAAGACAGGTTTTAAAAAGTTACGTAAATGAAAAAAATTACAAATTTCAAACGACGGTAGAGGGCCATAAAATATATTTAAAAAATAAAATAAAATTATACTTATTATTGTCTTGCCATTTTGCAACTTTTAGCAGGTATTCGAAATCGATTATGTAAGTTTATTTTTTTTCCATACATTGACGCTCCACCCTAATGTACAGAGCCATTCATTATTAGCTGGCAAACCCCCGCCCCCCCCCCCGGTAGACATTCAATTTTATTGTCTGCGATCGAGTGACCGTCCTCTGAAATCTGCCGCCCCCTTAGGACGCTGCCGCCCCCCTAGGACGCTGCCGCCCCTAGGCCGCGGCCTATACGGCCTATTTACAAATCCAGGACTGTGATGGCCACCAAAGGTAACTTTAATGCTCATCAATCCTCCACTGTATAGCCTTAAAGATTCTACGGGGGCTTGCGTTAGCATTTCAGAAGCACTTCAAGCCTATCAGTTGCCTGAAAATTTTATTATATATATAGGCCACGGTATCCTCATACGCATGGAAGTAATAAGTAGGTACTATTGTACGTAGTAGGTACTTATTACTTCCATGATCGTACCTTTTTCTTGTAGGTAGTTAGTACTTACCTACTCAGTCCAGAGACACGTAGGTAATGTCTGGCAGAAAGACAAAGTCACTTTCACGGCAAAGAACCGTGAACTTAAAGGCAGGTCGCAAATGTGGAACTTTTGTGTCTTGCATCCCATGATACCTACAAGCTACCGATGAATATTTGATTTCAGTAGAACCAGGGTGCCTTACGCGCAATCATGTTCCCTACTTTACAAAGACATTGTTCCAAATCATCATCTTGTAGGGTCACGACACGATGTGGCCAAGTTTTTTAATCTGTTTTGCATAGGGCAATTTGATTTTGCATAGATAGATTCGATCACAGATCTGCAGACATCTAATTTTCATAGGATTTGGTACAGCGCCTCTATCGTATGGAAAGGCAACTAGGAAAATCCCATACACCGATAACGTCTCGCTCGATGCAATCGTCAATAGGACTCGGGCAAATAAATCTAAAAATAAGGCAATGCTGAAATAGAGCAGAGCCCTGAGTTTGTTTTGAAGCTTGTATCGAGACGGCTCATTTTTGTCTACGTGATAGTGTAGGGGAAGCAGGGGGAATGGCGATCACTTAAGGAAAAATTGCAATAACTTTTTTTACAAAGGTTTTATTTTAGAGAAGAATCAAAGGAACATTGGTTAAAATATCCAGTAATCAACATGCATTAAAATCACTTATCTATTTATCACACAAAATTGGTAGGAACTCGTACAAAAAAATATAGGTTTGACCGTCATTCCCCCTGAGCATGGGTAATGCCGGTCATGCAAAGGGGTAATGGCGATCAAAATTATTTGCATAAATATGACAATGGAGAACCATTTTGATTAATTATAATGATGAGATCAACCTTACTTTTACTTATTAAAAGACTACAATGATATTTGAGCATAAATGACTAATCTGAATTAAATGTTTCTATGAAAATATGTGATATCTAATCTTAGTAACATAAATCACAGATATATCCTTTAGCAGAATCCCATCCGGAACACATTACATGAGACCATTGGCCATATGTGGTGCATCGATACCACATTTCATCGTTTTGTCCGAATTCTTTGCAAATATTGCATTTGTTATTACTTTCATCGTCATTACCTACATCCATATCATCATCACTATCGTCGTTGCAAAGGTTAGGATGATTTTCTTGCAAAACTTTGCGTTTGTAAGATTTTCTTCTCATATTTCTTACAGCTTTTTCTTGAGGCTTAGTTTTCTCAGCTCCTTTGGTTTTACCAATTTTCTTTGACTTGACCGGTATAACCCCAAAAGACGGTTTTGCAATCAAGCTGAATTTTAACAAAACAGAGATACAATTATTAAGAAATGTTTACTATATTGTTTAATTTAATGTTTGAGCGCAAAGATAATTAATAGCAACATTAAATGAGTAAAATAAATCTGTACTTATCGACAAACGCACTCAGTCGAAAATTAAATCCGGGCGGCCAGAAACAAACATACGCACCTCTCTCTCGCGGGCAGCGAGCGGGCTGACCAAACTTGTCGCTGCTTGCTTTTACGTCTCGCCCCCCTCCCTTCAGCCCGCGCACCGTATTTCTATGAACTGTATTTTGTTAGTTTTTTGAGTGACCGCCATAACCCCATGACCGGCATAGCCCCTGCTTACCCTACCATTCCTATCTTATACAAAATGAGATTTCACGATGACTTGTCAATAACAAAATCAGAATGATTAGCTACTATCAAAATCCGAACTCAGCAGGCGATTATTGCCTACAAAGAACGTAGTAATTGATCTTAGATTGTCTAGGGTAGAATAGACAAAGATAACATCACATTGCGAAGTTGAAAGATATTCTTTGCGCTTTGCTTGCACTATAGATCTAGAATAACTCTGTATTTATTATAAGCCGTAAAAAAAGTGAAAATAAAAAGGACAATTGCAAGTTATTGATAAGCGGTAGAGGGCAGCGTCGTCATAAATTAAACAAAATAGCTAGTTAAAAAAGCAGGTTATCAATTTATTAGCAATAGGTACCTACGTCAAAAATTCAATATAACATTTTATTAATGAATTAAAACGATGATAAAAGTAATCAGCTTATCATAATTACAGATATCTTTGAATCTGATGTGAAAATGATGGATCGTTTTTTAAACGTTGTCATTACTAACTATATATTTTATGCATTGTTTTAACAATACAATTTTACTTATTTGGGTAGGTAGTATAAGTAAGTTAACATAGTTCAATCAGAACATTTTTTTTTTCACACAAACGATTTGATCGTGCATGCATATTATCGTCAAATACTTATAAAAATATATATTCTTATAAAATAAACAGAGCCCCGAGTTCAGTTCGGCGATAATATCGAGACGTTTTATTTTTCTATGGGATTTAGTGCAGCGCAACTATAGAACGAACGTGGAACTACGAAAATCCCATACAATAAATAGACGTTACGAAGACATCTCGATGAACATTGGCGTATATAGAGGGGTGCCAGGTGGGCCGTGCCCACCCTAGACTGGTAAATGCCCACCGCAGGGTGAAGAAATTTTATTTTTTATAAATGTTAGACTCAGTAGCTTCAGAGTTTGGTAAAAAAACTACCTACATTCCGAAGATGTATGATCAAATTAGGTAATCATGTGAAACAAAAAAAGACCTGTCTCTAGAAAGACTTGTCTCTAGCTAAACTAATTCAACATAGCTTTAGGGCCTAAAACTCGCATTTGGACCTTGTTTTCTTTAGGAGGCCCTGTGCTCCACCTGAAAAAAAACTAGATACGCCAATGTCGATGACGTCGCGATGACGTTTCGATACCTCAAAACGAACTCAGGGCTTTGGCAGGATAATATCCTGCCAATTATGTTTTTAAAAGTTATCTGCAAAATGTGCGATGTGTTGATGATAAAAATAAACGGCTAATAAATACTTTAAACTAAATGAGATTGCTAAGTACAACATTTTCAAAATAGATACAGTTAAAACTTATAACTAAGTACATGAGATCTACCAGTTTACTACTGCTAAATGTTTTCCGTTCCACTAGAAAGTCTCAGTCAAAAAGTTAAACATTATATTGATAACGAAATAATTAGCTTCAAAATTAATTATTATTAAACAATAAATAACAACTTCTTAACATACATCTTATAGATCTAACAATAGAATCTAAAAGTTTCAGTAATAGATCAAAGGTTTCAGATTATGTTTCAGTTAAAAGTTAAAACGGTAGGTATATTTAATAGAAAACAAATAATTAGGTTATTTCAACAACGTTAATTATTTTAAACGACAAATAACAATAGTACTAGATATAAATTTTATACTTATGAATAAGTAAATTTTTTATTAAAATCGAAACCCAATAATAACAAGTAAAAACATACTTTTAACTAGAATAATATATAAAACAAGAAATAACAAGTATTTATTTATATGTTTATTCTAACGGTTGAATACTCGAGACAAGTAAAATTATAAAAATTAAAACCTACTATGAACAACACTAGTAAAAAAACAACAAACATGCAAACCTACAATAATAGTTGCCAAGTCAGAGAGCATTTTGTAAATTGCTAGCAATTTCACTATCCCAAATCAGAAGTGTATAGGAACTACCTACATCAAAAGTGTGATGTTTCTTGGTTAGGCATTTAATGATTTTAAGTTGACTGTACAATTACTGTTGTAAAGCGAATCTATATTAAAACTAATCAGACTTAACCGAACAAGGTATTCTAATTTCTAATAGTAAAGAAGACATCAAAAGAAGTAATAATAATATAGGTAGGTTTTTTTGTAAAACAATTCACTTTTCTGTAGGTATCAAACTTTAAAATCTACTTAACTTGGGGTAAAATGATGCTGTGTGAATTTAGGTATATTATTATTATGAATTAATAATAAAAATTACTTATGTAGAATGTTGTATTAAATATAACATTCTACGTGAGATATACCGAGAAGAAAAGAAATATTGTAGCTTTGTAGCTTTTGGCTCTACCGTCTCAAAATGTTGCCGACCTTTCTTCTATGGTATAAGAAATACTTATTATATAGAACAATACGAAAGACATATATAACATTCTACGTGAGATATACCCAGAATAAAGAAATAAGTTGTAGGTTTTAGCTCTACCGTCTCAAAATGTTGCCGATTTCTTTCTTTATCATGAGAAATACAATTTTATATAGAAAAATACAAATGATATATATCATATATAACATTCTTCCTGAGATATACCCAGAATAAAAGAAATAAGTTGTAGCTTTTAGCTCTACAGTCTCAAATGGTATCAGAAATACTATACAGGGTGTTAGTGTGAACACCGTTGTCCTTGAAACCAGAGGTTCAGCATCAAGAGTAGAATCCAAAACGGATGAAAAAAAATGATTCTATTTTTTACTCATTTTTTAAAGAAAATTTTTATAAACACTAAACGTTTGCTCACAAACACGTGACACAAGTACTTCGACCAGGCGACACGTGGCATGTGCACCTCAGTGTCGGATCACCCTCTGTGCGAATATCCCGTCTTTTGAAGGGCACAAGTAATGAAGTTACGATCCAAGTAAGGCGCGAGTATAAGTACTTACATAGGTAGGTACTTAAAGTATGTAGAGTGACTATGGCATTGTGTACGATAGCGAAGACATGAAATATCAAAATCTTGCAAAACTAAAATAGGTGTTAAGCTTTTCTCATCGGTTTTGGATTCTACTCATGATGCTGAACCTCTGGTTTCAAGGACAACGGTGTTCACACTAACACCCTGTATATAACAATACAAATGATATACATAATTTTATATAACATTCTAAGTGAGATATTCCGAGATATAGTCATCGCAGGCGTCCAAGAGCGCGTCTCTCTTATCTTCCTCCGCGTCCAACTGTGCCGTGTGGTTTGGAAGGAAGAGACACATGCGGTTCGATGCTCCCCACCCGTGGTTCAATGTACCTACACCATTAAATCTTATTATACTTACTAATATTATAAACGTGAAAGTTTGTTTGGATGTATTGATGTTTGTTCCTCTTTCACGCAAAAACTACTGAATGGATCGAACTGTGTGAATTTTCCAGCATCTATATACTTATAATAAAACTGTAATAGGTCCAATTCTGTACATTGAAGATATTTTGAAAATTTTTTTTGGAGTGCTCTCTATTATCGATACTCAAGCCAAAACTGTAATGTTTTTCATTCATGTCTGTCTGTCTGTCTGTATCGTAAACGCGCATCACGCCGAAACTACTTGATAGATTGAAATGAAACTCGGCATGATTATAGGTCATACTACGAGGAAGGACATAGGATACTATTTATCCCGGAATTCAGTAAGGTTCTCATGGGAGAGGGTATGAAAGTAAAATTCCTTTACCGCGCATCACGCCGAAACTGCTGAATGAGTTGGAATGAAACTCGGGACGATCTGAATTCATAGTACAAGGAAGGACATGGGATACTTTTTATCCCGGAATTCGGTTAGGTTCCCCTGGGAGAGAGGGTGAAAGAAAAATTCTTTAACCACGCATCATGACGGAATTGAATGAATTCGAATGGAACTCGGGACGATTGGACATGGGATAAATTTTATCCCGGAATTCAGTTTGGTTCCCCTGGGCTATACGGGTTTTCAAAAATTTCTCACAGCATCACTGAACGACGCGTGTGCACGCATCTTTAAAAACCCGTATAGCCCAGGGGAACCAAAATGAATTGAACTGATAAACGCGTAAGTTTGTAAGTATGAATGTATAGATGAATGGATAGATTGATAGATGGATGGATGTTTGTTACTCTTTCACGCAAAAGCTGCTGAACGGATCTGAATGAAATTTAGCACAGAGATAGATTATAAGCTGGAATAACACATAGGCTTTATTTTATCCCGAAAATCCCACGAGAAAGGGAAATACGCAAGTAAAATAGCGAGTACTCGAAATACTAATCGTGCGCAGACGAAGTCGCGGGCACCAGCTAGTTAGATATAAAGCTTGACGCATACTGTAAATGTATAGACTATAAATTTACAGTATGCGTCAAGCTGAAGACAGGGCGCTATAGCGCTCATAAGGGGAGGCCTATGTCCAGCCGTGGACTAATATAGGTTGATGATGGTGATATAAATTTACCGTATGCGTCAAGCTGAAGACAGGGCTACAGTTGCTAGAATCTTTGTGTCACAACGCTCGAATGCTCGCTGTGTAATATGTTACATTACACCTCGTAACGTTGGTCAGTACCAACCTTTAAGCTGAAGACAGGGCGCTATGGCGCTCATTAGGGGAGACCACGGACAGCTGCCTAGCTTGTGTCACACCACGTGTATAAGTTAAATGTACCGTAGTATCTGAGCGGCCAGTCTCGCGGGGAGTGCTCCTTGGCGCGCAGACACGCGGGCAGCTCCCCCGGCGTCAGCACGCGCGCCGGCCACCACGGACAGCTGCCTAGCTTGTGTCACACCACGTCTATAAGTTAAATGTACCGTAGTATCTGAGCGGCCAGTCTCGCGGGGAGTGCTCCTTGGCGCGCAGACACGCGGGCAGCTCCCCCGGCGTCAGCACGCGCGCCGGCCACCACGGACAGCTGCCTAGCTTGTGTCACACCACGTCTATAAGTTAAATGTACCGTAGTATCTGAGCGGCCAGTCTCGCGGGGAGTGCTCCTTGGCGCGCAGACACGCGGGCAGCTCCCCCGGCGTCAGCACGCGCGCCGGCCACCACGGACAGCTGCCTAGCTTGTGTCACACCACGTCTATAAGTTAAATGTACCGTAGTATCTGAGCGGCCAGTCTCGCGGGGAGTGCTCCTTGGCGCGCAGACACGCGGGCAGCTCCCCCGGTGTCAGCACGCGCGCGGGCCACCACGGACAGCTGCCTAGCTTGTGTCACACCACGTCTATAAGTTAAATGTACCGTAGTATCTGAGCGGCCAGTCTCGCGGGGAGTGCTCCTTGGCGCGCAGACACGCGGGCAGCTCCCCCGGCGTCAGCACGCGCGCCGGCCACCACGGACAGCTGCCTAGCTTGTGTCACACCACGTCTATAAGTTAAATGTACCGTAGTATCTGAGCGGCCAGTCTCGCGGGGAGTGCTCCTTGGCGCGCAGACACGCGGGCAGCTCCCCCGGCGTCAGCACGCGCGCCGGCCACCACGGACAGCTGCCTAGCTTGTGTCACACCACGTCTATAAGTTAAATGTACCGTAGTATCTGAGCGGCCAGTCTCGCGGGGAGTGCTCCTTGGCGCGCAGACACGCGGGCAGCTCCCCCGGTGTCAGCACGCGCGCCGGCCACCACGGACAGCTGCCTAGCTTGTGTCACACCACGTCTATAAGTTAAATGTACCGTAGTATCTGAGCGGCCAGTCTCGCGGGGAGTGCTCCTTGGCGCGCAGACACGCGGGCAGCTCCCCCGGCGTCAGCACGCGCGCCGGCCACCACGGACAGCTGCCTAGCTTGTGTCAGACCACGTCTATAAGTTAAATGTACCGTAGTATCTGAGCGGCCAGTCTCGCGGGGAGTGCTCCTTGGCGCGCAGACACGCGGGCAGCTCCCCCGGCGTCAGCACGCGCGCCGGCCACCACGGACAGCTGCCTAGCTTGTGTCAGACCACGTCTATAAGTTAAATGTACCGTAGTATCTGAGCGGCCAGTCTCGCGGGGAGTGCTCCTTGGCGCGCAGACACGCGGGTAGCTCCCCCGGCGTCAGCACGCGCGCGGGCCACCACGGACAGCTGCCTAGCTTGTGTCACACCACGTCTATAAGTTAAATGTACCGTAGTATCTGAGCGGCCAGTCTCGCGGGGAGTGCTCCTTGGCGCGCAGACACGCGGGCAGTTCCCCCGGCGTCAGCACGCGCGCCGGCCACCACGGACAGCTGCCTAGCTTGTGCCAGACCAAGTCGTCGTACCTGGAATCATATCGCACTTATATTAAAGAGGAAGGTTTATATTATACATATAAACCTCTTGAATCTCCGCATCCAAATCTGATGCGTAGTTTTAAAGACATAGGCATTAAACCTCTTGAATCACAGCATCAAAATCCGATGAGTAGTTTTAAAGACATAGGCACAGACAGACAGACAGCGGGAAGCGACAGTTATCTTATACAGGGTTATAGGTTTTAACGATTAACGTCTTAAAGGCGACTTGGGGAAATCAAGATTAACAACTTTTGTTCTATGAATTTTGCCAAAAGGTAATACATCTTTAGTTTTTTTTTTTGGCGGGAATTTCTGTCAATTGCATTTCTCGTAAAGACCGACATACCTACTAAAGTTTTATTTATTCGATTCTGACGTGTGCGCAGGCAGCTGAGTGCTACGACTGCTACTCAATCGCTCGGCCGAGGGAAAATTAGAACTGGAAATTTGCTGATATTTTTTTTTTGTATGGGAAAAAACTTATAGAATCATTAAAAAAATCGTGTAACAAAAGTTAGTCTTCATTTGACCCAAGTCGCCTTTTCGAGGTTAATCATTAAATACCTATAACCCTGTATATAACTCAGGGCTTAAGATACAATAGACCCTAGGACTCTTGGACAGATGATGACAATGACATTAACTTCAATCTTTTTAAGGTAAAGTAAAGAAGCGAAAAAAAACTTCTAATATGAGTGTGATCAGGTGATCACCTAAGCTCACTCAATTTTAGGCCCCCACAGACAGCTGGGGCAAAGCTCCGTGTTTTCATCTTCTACCTGCTGTGAGGATATGGTACGCGTACTGGATATTATCTTCTGAACTGTTACGACGGACGTTATTGTCTTCTCGGGGCTTTCTTGCGGTCTATTATATACTAGTGTGATATAAGTAACTCACCCGACTTTAGGCCCCCACAGGCAGCTGGGGCAAAGCTCCGTGTTTTCATCTTCTATCTGCTGTGAGGATATGGTACGCGTACTGGATATTATCTTCTGAACTGTTACCGCGGAAGTTATTGTCTTCTCGGGGGCTTTCTTGCGGTCTATTATATACTAGTGTGATATAAGTAACTCACCCGACTTTAGGCCCCCACAGACAGCTGGGGCAAAGCTCCGTGTTTTCATCTTCTATCTGCTGTGAGGATATGGTACGCGTACTGGATATTATCTTCTGAACTGTTACCGCGGAAGTTATTGTCTTCTCGGGGGCTTTCTTGCGGTCTATTATATACTAGTGTGATATAAGTAACTCACCCGACTTTAGGCCCCCACAGACAGCTGGGGCAAAGCTCAGTGTTTTCATCTTCTATCTGCTGTGAGGATATGGTACGCGTACTGGATATTATCTTCTGAACTGTTACCACTGACGTTATTGTCTTCTCGGGGGCTTTCTTGCGGTCTGCAAGTAATGGGAGAATAATGGGAGTTTATTGCCAAAGAGGTTTCATTCGAAATTACCTTGAAGCTAGATTCAAAACTAGCATAACACGAAGCTATCATGCTATAGCTATATGTAACTAATGAAGTTTTGAAAAGGTTTTATGAGAATTGGCTGAAAGGTTCCAAAAAGTTGATCTAGGGACCACTTTAAGCTCGTTTCTACTCGCGGTGATGAACCCATTTTTCTCTCTCCTCTATTAATACGTTATTCTAAGTAAAAAAGATATAATGATTGTTCTTTGAAGACTTTTATGTATAATTTAATGGACTAATATTACTAATCTAGGTTTTTTATGAGAAATTGTATTTACGTTGACATTTCTGACACAAGCTCTTGATAAATCCTTAGTACTTTTAGTATTTATATTCTCTTTGGTACTTTTACTGTAAGAAGTACAATTTAGTGCGTAAAATCTTAGTTGTGCCTAGATTCTTGTTTAGACAATTCTTTATTCTAACAAATTATATTGTCTTCCTTTTCTAGTGGCCAAGATGTACAAAGTACAATGTTATTCAGAGCGAAGTTACGTGCGGAAGCTAGTTCAATTAATTCCTTTTTTTAGCTTAGCAATGCCGTACGTGTAATGCGTGATGTTTTGTTTTCCGTCCCTTTTATGTTCCATATTTTATCTTCGTGTTAACTAAACCTAATCAATAAACCAGTTGCAACACCGTTGCTGGATTTATCCTTTCTATCCCGATAAGTACCTCTAACAATTACAGGTAATTGTAAAACAAAGTCGTTTTTTCTGTCCCTATGTCCCTTTGAATGCTTAAATCTTAAAAACTACGCAACGGATTTTGATGCGTTTTTTTTAATAGATAGAGTGATTCAAGAGGAAGGTTTATACATATAATAATACCGTGCGAAGCCGGGGCGGGTCGCTAGTAACTTACGAACGATAGTCTTAAGCCAGTTCTTCCTGCAAGATTGGTGGAAGGATGCAGCGCAGTCAGTACAGGGGTGCAGGTTGTCAGCCTTGCCACAGACAAGGCACCAGGGAATGTGCACTGTCGGTTCTAACTTCGGAGGTGAGAATATATTGTTATTCTGGAATTTAAATAAAAATAGGTTAATTGATAATTTAAAAAATTTAAACATTGACAGAATTCTAATTTTAGTAAGGATTATTAAGTTTTAGTTTCTAAGCCCTTACACTCGGGGAATATATTTAAATGACATCCCAATCGAACGGCGCTAGAGTCCGTAGAAAGTCTTAAGCCGCGTACAGACTGCTGTAACGTAACATGCAATGTAACATGAAAGGAGCATTTCATAAGTGTGGACGCAGCGCGCACACGAACTGAGCACGTACGTGTTCGCATCTTTTCCGACATGCGCGCGGCGAACATAGCGCAGTCAGCCGTAGCTGTGTTCTTTTCCATGGTTCGCGCGCGTTCCGCAGTACAGACACAAACCCGTCCACACTGGCGCTCCGCGCACACTACGCGCCCCTTTGTGTTCGGCGAAAAAAACGACAAATGGCGGATCGCGGCGCGCACGAGTTGAAATGCTCTGTTCGTGCGCGTAGTGTGCGCGGTTCGTGCGCGGTAGGCGTCCACACTATGGGATTTCTGTTACAGTGCATGATACATTGCGACAGAGTGGACGGTAAATTCTATCATTGCATGTTACGTTACAGCAGTCTGTACGCGGCTTTAAAGATTTTCAATGAGGTGCAGTTTTATGATTAAGTTTTCAAGTTTTATATTATCCATTTTTAAGAAACCTTTTAATAGGCAGTGAATAGATTGACAGAGAATTAAGCGGATGGTCACTTGTTTTTGTGGCACAGTTAGTTAGCGCATGGCCATACGATTTCAATCACTGTTGATTACATTAAAAGTACTTACAGTAACATCAGATAGCATTTCTTGAGACTCTGTAGATTCTTCCTCTAAATCCTGCTTAACAAAGCTGTATCTCCAGCATTGTTTTAGGTAATTATCTAGCTCTTTCTCCGTAACCGATTGTTTTAACAACAACTCTATCTTGTCTTCAGTTGATGTGTTTGCATTCATGAGGAACTTTAAAGACTGCAAATGCTTATCAACATTAAGCTGTAAGACTTTGAAATAGTGGTCAAAAAGCCGTTCTTTGCCAAGGCGGACGAATTCCCTAAAGGCATTCTCGTATTTGCCTTTATTTGATGGGATTTTATGAGTGTTGTAAACCGTGTTTAAGTCGGGTTTAATGGTGTTAAGTTTAACTTGGATTGGTAAACTGGGATCTTGTTTTGGATTACTGGTGTTTAGTTTATCTTGGGGTGATGAACTGGGATTGTCTTCTGGATTATTCTGGAATAAAGGATATTTAAAAAATTCAATTATGTTTATGTTGATGTCTAGTCTACTAACTAGAATATTTATTCAGTGCTTGTATGGCTCCTAAAGTAGTTGTACTGTAATTGAGATAAGAAAATTGCAATTTCAGGTTACTGTTTTTGTTACATATTATAGTATATTGTGTTTGTTAAGTCTAAATAAATAATTCCGGATAACCCACACAGCATCATCTAGCCCCAAGCTAAGCAGAGCTTGTGTTATGGGTAATAGATGACTGATATACTTAATACAATACATTACATAGATAGATATTTTTTATTATACATAGAAAACACCCAGACCAACGGAACAATGGTGCCTTTTTATTTGTCTGTTAAAATTAGCAAGTAGCATGCATTGTAGGCTACTAAGTAGCATTTGCTTCATAGTAGCATTTGCTCCAAAGTAGCATGTGTAGGTATTTGAGCCTTTGTAGATTGTCAGTAAAATAATCCTTATTCATCATCATATTGTAAACTAGCGACCCGCCCCGGCTTCGCATGATTTTATTATACGTATAAACCTTCCTCTTGAATCACTCTATCTATTAAAAAAAAACCGCATCAAAATCCGTTGCGTAGTTTTAAAGATTTAAGCAGTCAAAGGGAAATCGGGACAGAAAAAGCGACTTTGTTTTATACTATGTAGTGATGTGAAAGTTTGTATGAATGTATGGATGTTTGTTCCTTTCACGCAAAAACTACTGAATGGATCGAGCTTAAATTTGATAGACATAATTCTAAGCCTGAATTAACACACGAAGCCGCGGGCAGACGCTAGTAATTTATATGTGTGTAAAAAGTGTATTCGAAGCTAAAGGATAGCCCATGTAATGATGACACTAGGATGAAAACTTTGAATGGATACTTGCCTTTTTAGGAGTACATTTAGGAGATGGCTCAGTTTCCGCCTTGCTTGGAGATACTTTTTCCGTCCCATAAAAAGGCCTGGACCGCTCAGTAAGGTACATGCACGTGTATGGAAGCCAGAGCCTCTCTTTCGTGCGACAGGTTTCCACGAAATAGCAGAGTTCTTCTGTTGGATTGATACTCCCATCTTCATTGCAGGAAACGCCTAGAACTGCAAATTTACAGGGTTGATAGAGGCACCTCTGTAGAGGTAGGATGAAACATCCCGACCGATCTCTCTACCAAGTCGATAAGAGCTAGCAAAAATAACTTTATCTAAGATGTGAATAAACCACATACACTAGAAGTAAGGCAAGGCAGCTGTAATAACAATCAGTGCAACTAAAATATCAACCTTTATCGTCGAAAAACAACCCTTTCTCGTCCTTGATTACGCGAACCCTAGTATACACTTTTTTACACATTCTAGCGAGTGCCACATCTCCTAAATTCCAGTGATATATTCCCTTACTTTCAGTGGACATCTTAATTCAAAAATATTCTACTAAAGTACTAAAATACAAGTGCGTTACTTTACGAAAACTTTCACATCTTCCGCGCTTTTCAAAATTCGAAGTGAATGTTTGACTGATTCCATTTGCGATTTGGTCAGCTAGTGAATGTAGTGAATGAATGGATGAAAAAAAAAAGAAAACGTCACTTCCGGGAACAGCGCCATCTAGTGTCGAGTAGTAAAACGAAATAAACCACTGCCATCTGTTAGAAAGAAAAATAACTATAAAAGATGAATCTATATCAGGTAGATGGCAGTACTGATATGCTGAACAGCGTATTTCTAAAATTAGTGTTTGCTCGAATTAACTAATAATTTAATACTTAGATGTTTTGTAATTCATTAATAAGTATGTAGCTTCATTAATTCTAGATTAGCACACTTGTAATACTGGATAATAATATAAATGATTGTGATTCAATTTATGAACAAGATGTTTTGGTAAGTAGTTATAGGGATATTACTTACATACACTACACGTTATTCAGGGCCCGGTAGTTAGGGCGATTAGGGAGCAAGTCTTGCCAGGTCCGTCCCTTAGGGACCCTAAATCTTATTACTCTTACATAGGGTTAAGGTCCCTGAATAGCGTGTAGTGTACCTACCCCTTTCAGGTAGGTATAAGATATTTAGATACCTACCAATTACAATGAGAAAGAAGGATTCGTAAGTTTACCTTCTTCATACAAGAAAAATAATTCCATTTTATAAGCTACTTCATTGTTTAGTAGAATAAGGTACCTAACCTACCTACTTAATATTCTAATTTTGAATGTTCCCATAATCTTTCGTCCAAAAGTAGGTAGGTAGGTAATTTCAATCGTAGGTAAGTAGGTAAATTACTATTATGTACGCCTACCCGTAATGAACCACGGAGCTGAGACGTGGACACTCACGGTAGGGCTGGTCCACCAGTTCAAAGTCGCTCAGCGAGCTATAGAAAGAGCAACGTGAGGAGTTTTTTCTAAAAAAAATTTTTCGAAATGACATCGTTCTTATTCACATTAATATTATTCGGTAGTTACACCTAAATGTGAAACTTTGAATGGATGCAAAGATATTTGTTACCTTTTCAGGCCGAAACTACTGAACAGATCAGGCTAAAATTATGATTAGACGTAGTTCTAAGCCTGAAATATAACATAGACCATTATCATCAATTTTCATGCTAGTGAAGCCGGGGGGTGGAGCTAGTACCTAACATCCGACAGAGAAGCGAAGTTTATCGACATTATCTGAAATAATTAGCAGGCTGAAGTGGCAGTGGGCCGGCCATAGGGGAAGGTTGCTATCAATGGACCACCTAACTTTAGGACTCCTTATCTCAAAAAATATGAGTGATAAAATGAATACAGTTTATTAAATTTAAATCTTAGTACCTTTATTTACTATCATCAAACGCACAAACAGTACGAGCTAACGCTTTTCGATATAAACGAAGAAAAGTAAATCTTTGGCTGTTGCCTTCTTTGGACCATAGATTTTTCTTAGTCCAATGATGGCAACCTAGTGGTTCAATGAAGGTGTCATTGAACCACTAGGTTGCCATCATTGGACTAAGAAAAATCTATTCTAGAGGTCCAATCATGGCAACTTATTATTATTATTGCCAATATTACATACAGTGCGTCAGTCTCTATAAAACGCTAGATGTAAAAAAAAACTGTGAACGATAGTATGATGACGAGGAGAGCCAAACTGTACTCATACAAGTCAACTCAAGAACCATCTAAGAAACTTACTTGCGTACTAGGTACACAGCTCATTATCTGGTTCAGTTTCTTTTAGACGTGTTCTTTGACTTATTTGATAACTCCATCTAATCTTCGTTTAACTTTTGCTTTCTTTCGGGACTTTGTTTATTCTATTGGCGTCATTTATGCCCATATGTTTTTCCTTAATAAGTCCTTAGCAAGCCTTACATACCCGATTTTTAAAATTTTAATTAAAAAAATAAATAGTTGTGATTTTCTTTTTTTCGTTTTTATTCCCATAAAAAGGTACAATAAAAAGTTGTTATGATTGGACCGATCCTACGGTAGAACTCTCTTGTGGTCCATTGATGGCAACAAGGTACTCATTCAGAAAAATATATCCAAACAAGACATGGACGTGTCGGTACAAAATTATATAACACACATGGAATCACAATAAAATTATCGAATATTTCAGTATAGTGCACGCACACAAATATGAATACAGTGGTTCTTACATGAAGTTGTCCTGAGTCAAAATATAAGATTTTGACTGCCGCAGAAACATTTACCCACGTCACTCCTCACTACGTGTAGCAGTGTGACTGGTGTAAGAAGGGGGTGCTACTGAGTCGCCACAGACTTATTTCGATAAGTTTAGTTGTGGCTAGCTTGCACAGTTTTGGAAATACCTTGGTGGTCCAATGAAAGCACTGGTCCAATGATCGCAACCTTCCCCTACTTACCTTTCTCGCGAAAAACCGACCACCGCTGGGAAAAAGCCTAGTTGATTGGGCACCGCGTCTCGATAAACGTAGTGTAGGATGCTCAGGGGGCGACGATCTGCAAAAGAATACAGACAGAATATGCTGGGTGTGATATAGTGAAGACTATCACAAGGGTGCTATCACAGAATAGATACAGGGGATACCTTTATTCGGGGTAGGTGGGGGACAGATTGTCTGCTGTGGACCTGGCTGAAACTTGAAATGGCGCTCTTACTCCAGCGTTTCAAATAAATTATCCAGAAAAACTTGTTTCTTAACATAGGTAATTTAAATATTTTACTTCAATTTTTTTTGTTTGTTTTTCATGGGTTTTTTATATTTTTGCTTAATCAAAGGGAATAGGTACTTATATTAAAGTGCAAGCAACCCTGAAAGCCCCAAGAGAGGTAATTTATATTTTTTAAATTTATTTGAATTTATTGAACGTTTTTCAACAAATCAGGCTCTTGGAATCCTTCTAAACTCTTGAATAAATTAAACCTTCGTTATTAGATTTTCTTGTTAGAATACCTAGTGCCTAACCTACTCTAACAAGATTCTTATTTTAACTCTAATTCTAACGCAACCTTATGTTTTATCTTCCGCGACGTCACCAAACGAAAGTCGGAAGATTACCTTTGGTTCCGTTGCAAATCTACCTATGCTGTAACAGGGAAAATTTGTGACACAAACAAGTTTTTTATTTTTGTGTCTGTTTAATTGTTTATTCCGTCTTGTACAACTGAATAATAAAACTAAATTATTATATTTTAGGCATTACTAAAATAAAATTCCAACAAGAGTCAAGCAACATTCCATATCCCACCCTACCCAGAATCCGGTTAGATCTGGCGCTCTGATTGGCTGATCCGGAGAGGCGGGGCGCGCAGCATCCAATCGTAGTGACATCTCAAGTACGGACTCTGATTTGAGCGGGAATGTAAACAGCTCTATGTAGAGATATCGATTGAGATGAAAATTTGGCGCGCGTTTTATGTAGGTACAGACCGAAGTCGAGATTTGTTTTGTCGGTGGCCATATAAAATATTATTTTTGACAATCATAATAGGCAGGTAGTGAGAGTGGAAGGAGAAAATGGACGGATTTGTCCAGCCGTGGGACTGTATAGGTTATCCTACTAATATAATGTGAAAGTCTATGTGAAGGTCTGTTACCAGTTACGTACCTACATACGTATCCCTGTAACTACTTAACTTACCTATATACTTAGATGAAATTTGGGATAAGTAGGTATAGGTACCCACTCAGATAGTTAAGGATCTAGAATAACACATACCTATAGGCAATAAAAAAATTAGTATCTATAACTTGTGGGTGCTCTGAGGGGTTAAAAAGGCTTATGTAGATGGATAGGTAGGTAGGACCTATGTAGATAGTTTATATTCTAGAATAACATAAAGGCAAAGTCGTTTTGAAAAGTTATCTATGAGGGTGTTCAAAGGGTGGTAAAGTTTCTATGGAGTATTGATATTCCTTGGTTCGATTCACTCAAAACTGGGAAGGTATAAAAACAACACAGATAAAATTATCCATATATGTACCATTTTTACTTTTATAAGATGGATGTGTAGGCAATAAAAAATCTGTAATAATAAATAAATATTGGGTAGGAACAGAAACTCATCATCTGAAAGTAGGTTTAAGGTATTTTAAGTGGGAATCTATTTGTTATACCTACCTATAACCACCAGCAAATACCTAGCTTCTAGCAGCATTGGTTATTATTTTATGCCTTGACTAGCGACCCGCCCCGGCTTCACACGGTTTTATTATACGTACTTATAAACCTTCCTCTTGAATCCCTCTATCTATTAAATAAAAACACATCAAAATCCGTTGCGTAGTTTTAAAGATTTAAGCAGTCAAAGGGACATAGGGAAATAGGGACAGAAAAAGCGACTTTGTTTTAAACTAGTTACATGTATTGATTTGAAAAATTGAGTTCACGGAGTCACGTAGTAGGTACAAGTTCCATAAGATCTAGGGCGGTTAACTTAACCCCATGGCTAATCGGGCAACAAAAACTCAAGATCTGTGTAGAAGCGTGCTACCTGTCGCTTTGGAGAGAACAATGACGCAAAAACCACGAGAAATTAACGACAGATGCTGGTACAGTCGGACGGAGAAGGCCTGACTATTCTATCAGAGATTTAGAGAGATTCAAAAACATTTTGTATACAAAGCCAAAGGAATATTGGTGGAACATATTTTAAGACACTGGTATCGTCAGATCAAGCTACAGGAGCTTAAAATAATTCGGTTTTGACAGCTTTTATTAATCATTCCATTGGTCTGTCATGCGTTATCGAACCCGAACTTGCGATTTTGTTTTGTATTTTAGTTGTTAGCTTGCAGCGTAGGTACAACAGCAGGGTAACACCCTGTTATTAGGTACCTATTATCAGTTATTTAAATTTTCATTCATAAATCAATGTTTACAAAATATATCTTGATTCTAAATCAGAGTATAGGTATATAAGCAGAATTCTATTAACAAAGAACTTTAGCTCAACTAGGTTTTTAATGAAAACTATTCAGAAAATATGATGGATTTTGTTTTCCTAGTAGGCCTCTTGCATATTTCGTCTCTTGAGATCCTCGGCCAAATCTGTCGCCGCACCAGCATATAGTTTATGAAATTAAACAATAATATTATAGACATTTATCGTAAAAATATTTGCTTGTGAGGTGAATTAAATGAAATTAGTAAAACAGTAATGTATAAGTTTATTGAAAAATAGTTCCTAATATTTTTTCTCAAAATAACCTGAAGTTCCAAACAGTCTGATGATTATGATAATGATCCACAAATGCCGTTACATCCCATTCCTCCACTCGACTGTACCGGAAGCCGTCGGATCGCCCCGCGCCCCGCGCTCCGACTTGAATATTGATACGTTTAATGGTACCGATACTTTCTTTTGGCGGATCCAATTGAAGGCGGTCAGACTATTGAGATGGATTCTTACTTCGAAGTCTGTGGATTGTACCTACCTAAGACTAAAGAAATAAAGTTATTGATTTAAGTACTGATTTACACTGTGGTCGGTGGGTGTTTCAGGGCTAAATAGGTAAATGATTTTGGTATGCCTTGCTCTGGGTAAATTTACAATATTCCAAATATTGGGATGGATGATTCTTACTTCGAGGGCTGTCTTTGTACCTAAGCCACAGAAAAGATACAGGTAGGTACCTAAGCCTAAAGACATAAATTTATTGATTTATTGATTTACACTGTGGTCGGTGGGTGTTCAGAGGTAAATAGGTAAATGATTTTGGTATGCCTTGCTCTGGATAAATTTACAACACCCAAAAATATTGGGATGGATGATTCTTACTTCGAGGGCTGTCTTTGTACCTAAGCCACAGAATAGATACAGGTACCTAAGCCTAAAGACATAAATTTATTGATTTATTGATTTACACTGTGGTCGGTGGGTGTTCAGAGGTAAATAGGTAAATGATTTTGGTATGCCTTGTTCTGGGTAAATTTTAAGAATGCATTGCTCTGGGTAAATTAAATAAAATCCCATATATTTAGACTTTTAAGTACCTAACCTGAAAACTCGACCCTCAATGTGGGAAGAAATTCGTTTTTTAAAATTAGATTCTATATTTAGTAGGCTGTTCCGTGACGATGGTAAGAGGCCCGACGTTATGACACTAGTCCAATGGGAGTTGATGTGGACACTAGATAGTACGTCTACACACTTGCGCCTTCCCGTCTTCCTAGGACATCCACGAGGAATAAAACAAAATAAAATAAATCAAAGAGCACAGCTTTATATTTCTTACATATTTGCCAGTGTCATATCCTTTCCAAATAAAATAAAAGCCTCATCCGCATCTGTAGGAGGCAATCAGTGTACCAGAGCCAAGGATGAAGGTTTTATGCTACAAAAACTTAATCTTATTCAATCATCAACCTTTTAAAAGAGGACCCAGAAAGGGCACGAGACAGGATGACATTGGTTAAGGATCGTTTTTATAACATCTTTTTGTGTTTGAGTGACTCAACCGATTAACAAACTATACCAAAAGTTAGGTACTCTAAAAAAGTTAAGTTTACTTCAATTTTGAACACTAAAACATTATGAGTTAACTACATTAAAAATTATAGTAGTTTGTGATAGTTTAGATATTAGTAAGTTATTTCGATATAAGTACCTATATATAAGTAGTTGTTGTTAGATGGAAAAATTACCTATTACTTAATTAAACGTTTGTACTTTGTACGATGTGAAACTTTGTACATTACTATTAATTATAATCCATTATTAAAATCCAAACTATTACACATAATACCTGATCAACCTCGAGTATTTTTTTTATGTTAAAGTCATTTATAGTTACGTAGTTATTATAATATCTTGTTCTTTTATTATTATCATATGTAATCTTATAAATTATCAAAAGTAAAATTAATTCATTGCAATTACATGTAAAGATACTCGTATTACTAGTAATCAAATACTAGCGCCCCGCCCCGGCTTTGCACGGTTTTATTATACGTATAAACCTTCCTCTTGAATCACCCTATCTATTAAAAAAACATCCAAATCCGTTGCGTAGTTGTAAAGATTTAAGCGTACCTAGTCAAAGGACATAGGGACATTAGGGACAGAGAAAGCGACTTTGTTTTATACTATGTAGAGATGATAGTGATAATCATATCCATGAGGTATTATTATAACTTCACTACATAGTATAAAATAAAGTCATTTTTTCTGTCCCTATATCTTTATGTCCCTTTGAATACTTAAATCTTTAAAACTACGCAACGGATTTTGATGCGGTTTTTTTAATAGATAGAGTAATTCAAGAGGAAGGTTTATATGTACTATAAAACCGTGCGAAGCCAGGGCGGGTCGCTAGTATTTATTATAATCTATTATTAACATTCAATCCATTCAATAATAACACTTAATCCCTGACCAAGCTCGCGTGGCGTGTGCCTTCATTACATAACCTCACAATCCATGCCCTTTGAATCGTTCTGGGAAGCGCGCGGCGGCAGGTAGCGATCAGCTGTTCGGACAGGTTGCTCTACAGATGCTGTGGCAGATGTGCGCGTGCGCAGCTCGAGGGGTTAACGGTCTTGATACTTGGCATTTTATTTTAAAAATCTATTTATTTAGTACATTTCTTAAATAAATAAATAAAATAAATAATGCTGGACAATCCACGCAGCACCATTTAGCTCCAAAGTAAGCTACTCAAAGCTTGTGTTATGGGTACTAGATAACTGATATATTTAATACATTATATACAAAGATAGATTTTTTTATTATACATCGAAAACACCCAGACCAACGGAACACATTTCTGCAGATCGTACACAAATTTGTTCCGAGGCGGGAATCGAACGCAACCTCCTGCGTCGCAGGCGGACCTTCGCCTACCGCGCCACATCGGTTGTCATTTTATTTTATTTCATTATTTCCACCGTAGGTATTACCATCCATATTATGTTTCATTTCGTTTATTTCCATCGTAGGTATTAAATTATACACTTGATGTTGTTTGCTAAATTCTACAATATAATTTTACATACCATATTATAACAACATAATTTATAAGAAGAGGAAGCACTACAAACAAGGTGATATGAAAAATTTAGAATCTAAAATGGATATAAATTAACTAGTGTATAATTGAAACGAGTGAGATAACTCACCCACGCAAGCCTCTGTTTTCTCCACCTTCTTCTCGCGCTTATTTTTTTCTTTATTTTAATTATTTGAACTCTATTATAAAAGCACAAAGTATCAAGTTCATTTTGTCGCGAGAGGCGCGGTCAGCTGCCGGCGCGTGCGCATCTCGTCTGCGCGCGAGGCTGAGCGCGGCGCAAGGCACTAGAGACAGCGGATTATCAACCTTATTAGCTTATACCTATGGAAGTTTGTGCCGATAGTTGTAGTAGTTGCAGTTGTGACAAAAATTGTTCATATAAATTAATTGATTTTAATTCTTGACTGTATTTTTAATTGTTAATAAAGTCTTTTCGTAAGGTGTAAAACAAATTACCATTTAAATGAAATGAAAAATGTATAATGAAAATGTATAATTTTTGTTAAAGAAATAATAATGTTTGTAAAATATATTATATATACAACAAAGTCGGATAAGTCACACCACATTGTAAATCAAGAACGGCTGACAATTAAAAGTATTGTTGAAGAAGTTGGTAAAGGCTCGTTTACGCCGAGTCAACAACGTGCGACAATGTCACATGCTACACATTGTTGCTTGTGGCACATTGTGGCATGCTACAAATAGAAAGCATTTGCGGCATATGTGGCATACGGCAGCCTATTTTACGCCGAGGCAACATCGTGACTGGATAATTTCCAAAGCATCGTGCTGTTTAACATAATATAATATATTATATAATAATAACGTTATAGATTGTACCTCTAAGACAACATTGGCATCGTCAAACATACCGACAAAATCTTAAGATCTTAAGTCACTGAGTAAATAAATAATGCTGGACAATCAACACATCATCATCTAGCCAAAGATAAGCAGAACTTGTGTTTTGGGTACTAGATGACTGATACTTAATAAAATATATAATAAGTGAATAAGTTCCTACTGGGAAAGCGTGCTCCATCTTAGGCATCTTCACTTGCATGAGATAGTGGCCAAACGCTCGACCATTTCCAATAATAAAAAAACACATTTTTAAGTATAATGTAGAAAATACCCAGAACCCTGGCACGAATACAGATCGTACAAATTTGTCCCAAGGCAGAAATTGATCCAGCAACGTGCGTCGCAGTTAGAGAAAGTAAAATGTACTTCAATGTGTCTAAATATTGTTTTAAGCAAGTACAAATTACTTATACTTTTTTATACTTTTTTTTACCTGCCCGCTTCACCCGCTAGCGCTCTTGGCTCAACCCGCTACCGCCCGTGCCTTGGCCCACGTGAACGGCCGCTGAGTCACGCCGACAATGACCTCTCTTCATCTCCTGCACATTGCACTCTCATTACGTTACAATTATATTGCGTTGTGTAATTAAACACAAATGGGTCCTAAATGACGATCTGAAAGACTGCTGGCAGATGCTGGATGCGGTAAGCTGAAGACAGGGCGCTATGGAGCGCATAAGGGGAGGCCTATGTCCAGCTGTGGACTTATATAGGATGATTATTATGGTCCTAAATGCCAGGGAATGCTTCTTTTTAAACTGGTTTAAAAATTGGAGTTACTCACTTAATTCGACTATAATATTTTTTTCAAGAGTGCTTTCTTTTTGCTAAAACACAGATTTCGGTCATTGTTTTTTTAATTTATTGTTGGTGCGTGGAAAGTAATCTAAAACACTATCTATTGTTGTAGGTATAATCAACTTATTATTTTTTTGTTAATAACCGTAGAAAAAAAGATACTTATCATTTGTGACATTTTTTATTTTAGGACGAAATTAACCCATCTAAATGCAGGAACAATTCGGCATAAATAATCACTTAATTAATAAGCCAAAACTTAAACCAGCTTTAAGCAGCTGTTCTAAACCTGTTTTGAAAATTCGATTTCTTGAAAAAAAAAATTTTTATTATGACATTTGGGTCACTAGGTCGCTGTACTGTATTTTTGGCAAAACAACAGGTGTTTTTATACAGGTGCCGAACTAAATGACACCTAATTTGTGTTCTGGAGTATTGCAAGAATAAACATGGTATCAAAATTACTGGTAACCGTTCTAACAAGTTATCATAATAAGTTATTACCAAGGCCATTCCTTATCCTTACTTAATATTATGAATGCGAAAGTTTGTATGGATGTATGAATGAATGTATGGATCTTTGTTCCTCTTTCACGTAAAAACTACTGAAGGGATCGGGCTGAAATTTGGAATAGATGTAGTTCTAGCCCTGAAATAACACAAATTTCTTGTAGTCTCATAAATTAGTTCCGATGTGGTATAGAAATAGCCTGAGAGCTTTCCATAGAAACACCGCATATTCACGTTTAATAGACAGATCAGTTGAGCTACCTTTAGACTGTTTGCAACCGTCTACTATTAGCTCAATTGTTTCGATTGTAGGTAGGTATAGGTATACTAGTTTTAATATGTTTCTTTATGTGCGTGTTACATTTTTAAGGGTATTTTTATAGACACTAGTCTACAGGTATAAACCTAACATAGGATTTAAGGCACCACTGACCAAAATACAATGTGATCAAACGAAATGTGCGGATACACGACACATATTTATCGATAAAAACCGAGATAAAAAAAATTTAATGTTATTTTTTTTAAACACAAGTCAAGTACAGATATCAACAGGAATCTGAACTGATTTAATCTAAATGGCAGAAAGTACAAAATTTAAATGGTGAACAACATGACAACGGAAAGAGATAGACCCCCAGTTTTTGAAGGATTTGTAGAATAAATTATGAAGTTTAATACAACATGCAAAAAAGTACACCTTAATTACCCAGTTTTAAAGTTACAGAGAATAAATAAAATAAAAATCGTTTTTTTTTTCTTATTTCTAAAAAAATACTGTTTTTACTACGCTTATGTATCGTATTTGTATTTTTTATTTATTTTATTAGCTAGGTAAACTATCTAGCTTTCAAATGAGACTACTTCGAATAAAATACACCATTTACTCAAAAAGAAACGAAGAAAAAACCAGATGAAGTAGTCTTCATTTTAAAAAATATTAAAACTGCTTTGTTTTTGAGATAAATAACATATAATTTTTTTTATCTTGATTTTTACCGATAAATATGTGTCGTGTATCCGCACATTTCTTTTGATCAAGGTTCGAAGAATCACATTGTATATATTTTTCTTTTCTATCAATAAATAATACCTATCTATTATATTGTAATTTTCTTTGTTAATTGTCTAAACTTACAACGAAGTTAATTCCTGCCTTAGAATTTATCCATTTCCCACTATCCCATTCCGAGACATAAAAAGCATTAATCTTTATTCAGTACATTGACTCAGCAGGTGCCAGCACGCGCACCTTGAGAGATTCCATCCAGATTACCATTCCCATTGCCATTGTCGCATTGTTTTTGTTGTAACTGATATGCGATTGTGCGGTAATTGAGTCTTTTGATAATCTCGTTATTGTATTGACGTAAGAAGTTGTAGGTTTGTAGTTATCTAATGAGTGGGATCAGAATGGAATTGAACCGTTTTGAGCTGAAATTAGGCAGTAGGTAATCTTTACTAATATTATAAACGCGAAAGTATGTATGGATGGATTGATGTTAGTTCCTCTATCACGCGAAAACTACTGAATGGATCGGGCTGTAAATTTGAGAAGGCGTAGTTCTAGCCCTGGAATAACACATAGGCTACTTTTCATCCCATAAATCAGTTCCCTTTGATAGAAATAGCCTTGAGACGTTTCTATAGGAACAACGCGTGCGAAACCGCGGGCGGGTGCTAGTTTATTTGTACAAATAATTATTTAAAATAATGCTGTACAGTCCACACATCATCATTTAGGTACCTAGCTTCCACAAGTTTTTTTGATAAGGTGCCATCCTATTTCTACAACACACGTGTGTTTTTTTTTTCTTGTCATTTAACTCAAAGGTACAATAGGTACGTACCTATTGTACCTTTGAGGCAAAATGTGATAGATAAAAAAAAAAACTAATGCTGGACAAGGACAATCCACACAGCTTCAGCACAGAGCTTTTGTTACGGGTACTAGTTGACTGATATACTTTACAATACATAGAAAGATATTTTTTGGTACATAGAAAACATCTAGAACAT
The DNA here is from genome assembly GCA_944547425.1 of Eupithecia centaureata. NCBI lineage: Eukaryota > Metazoa > Arthropoda > Insecta > Lepidoptera > Geometridae > Eupithecia > Eupithecia centaureata. The sequence goes on from OX155698.1 coordinate 6,413,374, forward strand.
TTATCTATTTCTTGATTGACATTTTCTTGTTGTAAGTTTAAACATGTAATAATGTTGGTGTTTTAGTAACGAAAATTACAAGCAAGGAATAGAAAAATTACAACTAGTATTTACAATTGAAACCATTGAGCTCAATTGATCCATGTCAATACCAGTCGGAAGCGTCCCCAAGACACTAGCTGCATTACCACGCTGTATGTATGTTTTAGTTTTTTATAATTCTTGTTGTAACAGATTTTTTATTAGTCTGTCACAGATTAACTCTAAAGTATTATATCGTGGTTTCTTGAAGCATCGACGTGACTTTTGAGCTATGTCCGCGAACAGGAAACCTTCGTGGATAGATGTAGAGTAGATTGCAAGGGTGGGCACATCTGCCTCCCACCTGCCCATAGGGATTTGAGGGCACTGACCCGCCTAGAGGGACTGTAGTGAGGATTTTGAGCTTAGGGCCGCAAGAGGTTATTAACCCTATGTTATGGAATGATAGATAGATCCTACTTCCTACTAATATTCAAACGCGAAACTTTGTAAGTAGCGGATGGATGTTTGTTAGTCTTTCACGCAAAAACGACTGAATGGATTTGGATGAAATTTGGCACTGAGATTATAGTCTGGAATAACACATAGGCTATATTTTATCTCGTAATTCCCACGGGAACGGGAATTACCGCGGATGGAACCGCGTGGCGCGGCGTGTTAATAAAGATTAAAAAAAATCGTAAATGAAATCGGCACAACTTTCACTTTCTCGAGTCTGAGTTTGGTATGGAGACTTGTTGAATGAATGAATGAATTACGTTTATTTTGATAGATCTGTACTGGTTTATCTCTCAATAAAATAACACAGATAGTTATTTTTATCATACATAGTAAACACCCATAACAAATATTTGCAGATGGTACAAACATTTCTCGCAACGCTGGAATCGAATCCGCAATCTCAACTTCACAGGCGATAATTAATTTGCTGGAATTAAGGCGCAAACTTAAACGCGTGCGTAAACGCACTTATTTCATCAAATAATTCCACAAACAAAGGAATTTCCAAAATTCACACGTTCAGTTTGTTAAACCTATCATAAGCTGTTTTTAATGCATATGTAGTAGTTTCATTTTGTCTAGTTTAGGAAGATCTGGCCGAGGATCTAAATATGCAGGTCTCGACAGAACCTACGCATTTGCTCCCCTTGGATTCGAAACCCTAGGTCCGTGGGGTACCGAGGCTCTCCGGGTTTTTAAAAAATTATCTGAGCGTCTGGTCGATGCGACGCGTGACCCGAGAGCTGGTGAATATCTGGCTCAGCGCATCAGCATTGCCATAAGCGTGGTAATGCAGCCAGTGTCTTGGGGACGCAACGACTGGTATTGACATGGATCAATTGAGTTACGTTTAGACTGTTTGCAACCGTCTGCAGTTAGCTCAATGGTTTCAATTGTAAATACTAGTTGTAATTTTTCTATTCCTTTGCTTGTAATTTTCGTTGTTAAAAAAGTTTAATACGTTTAGGAAGAGATACGAAAACAGAGTTTGGTGGCCATCAAGGCAATTTAGTATCTCTTCCTAAACTGGTGGTGGCGCCACTTTAGCCCCTGTTTGTGCCTTAATATCCTACATAGTCACTTATATAAATATGTAGACCAAAGACCAATATCGTTGCCGATTCCTGATGAACTTGCCTATTGCATCCGTGACCTATGAAACTTCAAAACAAAGATTAACGCTTGTAACAGACAATACAATGATTCACTACATTGTGCTACAGTGAGTCAGTCTGTCTGTACGTCACAATATTTTATACAAGTCTGAGTATGAGTCAGATATACTTTTTGTTTTGTGTCCTAAATAGGTCATTTATGACTTTCCTTGTCGATGAAAGTAGGGAATTCTGTTATGGTTGTAATTGTTGCTCTGTGACGCATTTTGTGGGTTCTATTCCCGTCTCTAGACAATCTTTGTACAATCTGCAGATATTTATTTATTTATTTGATTAGGGCGCTTAATGTGTAGTACTGTAAAATATATTTATCTAGTAATTCATCGTCATCATCATCAGGTTATGAGTCCACTGCTGGACATAAGCCTCCCCTAATGAGCGCCATAGCGCCCTGTCTTCAGCTTGACGCATCCAGCATCTGCCAGCAGTCGTTCACTCGTTTTCTATCTAACTAGCGACCCGCCCCGGCTTTGCACGGTTTTATTATACCTAAGTATAGTATAAACCACCCTCTTGAATCACTCTATCTATTAAAAAAACCGCATCAAAATCCGTTGCGTAGTTTTAAAGAACAGGTACAGACAGAAGCCAGAATGAAACCAACGACAATAAATCTCTTATCAAAAATCACACAGTTTAACTTCTCGCAGTGAAGCACCTACTCCGAATGATAAGCTTAGTTCTCAGTGTGGCACACCGCAGCTTCCCATACCAGAGTACAGATAGATGTACATCCGTTTGGTTTCTCCCACACGACTGACCTTGGAAGTCTTTATCAGTGTTATTTATACGCCAACTGTTGTACCTTGTTAAACCCAGATTCGGTAGACTTTTAAATCTGGTGAAATCATACAAAAAAATCAGAACTGACTTTAATTTTTCTTATTTATTCTGATAAGTTCTGGGTGTGTCCTATTTATAATAAAAATATCTATTTATGTAATGTAACGTACTTACCTACACCAAGAATGAATGCAAGCAAACATAAATAAACGTATGAAATAAATTTAAACAACAAAGTAAATTACAATTAAGGAAAAGAAACCAATTAAAACTAGATACCTACTATACCTACAATTGAAATAATTGAGTTAACTGCAGACCGTTGCAAACAGTCTAGAGGTAGTTCCATTGATCCATTTCGATGCTAGTCGGAAGCGTCCCCAACCAATGAAATAAGTGTAGTAGGTACTAGTACCTAATAAAAGATCATAACTAAACTTATGGTCAAGAACCACGTAAGAAATCATTAGTTATTCTCACTAGGTATTTAGCCAGTCTACTTGACACAAGTCCGTTAGAGCGCTATATGTTTAGTGCCGTGGTCCGGAACGTAGCGACAAATCACACGCGTGGTCACATCTCTCTCGATCAGTCTGTGAGACCACCGAGACAGCGGACACGGTCTTACAGAGCTGTTAGGTTTAATGAGAGGCAGGCAGGCTTTCATGGATGAAGTTTGAAGAAATCTTCATAGCCTACTAATATAATATGTGTGAAAGTGTATGTGATTGTCTGTTACCACGTATCTCTTTAACTAAAATGAAATTAAATTAAAATGGTAATTAAACTAGGTAATTATTTGTCAATGATAAAAGTTTTTATTAACAACGAAAATTACAAGCAAGGAATAGAAAAATTACAACTAGTATTTGCAATTGAAACCATTGAGCTAACTGCAGACGGTTGCAAACAGTCGAAAGGTAGCTCAATTGATCCATGTCAATACCAGTCGGAAGCGTCCCCAAGATACCTACTGGCTGCATTACCACGCTGTATGGCAATGCTGATGCACTGAGCCAGATATTCAACAGCTCAGGTAATTAATTATTTAATTAATATGTTATGTAAGAAGTTGGGATTTAGAATAACACAAAAACATACACACTAATACAATTTGAAAAAATAATTACTGAAGGGCCTAAAAAGGTTAGTGAAGTTTCTATGAAAAATTATTATACTTACCTTGTTTCGATTCACTCAAAACTTGGTATAAATAAGCTGCAGAGTAAATAATTAACTCCGTATGTTTTATTTTGAAAACTACCCCTAATGCTGTGCAATACATTTCTATAGTTCTAAATTTAACAGATAAATTTAATGCGGGCGAAGGCGCGGGGCGCTAGTAATAAATTAATAAATTTAGCGAGATCTTGTGCGAGTATTTGGCGCAGTGCTTCAGCGTGGTAATGCAGCAGTCAAAGTCTTGGGGACTGGTATGGAATCACAATAATATTTAGGCGAAATTTTGGATGTATGCCTGTTTGTTACCTCTTCACTCTAAAACTACTGAACGAATCCGGCTGAAATTTTGAATACACTTATTTCTAGGTATGGAATAAAATATGGCTACTATATATATCATCAATTTTCACGAGGATGAAGCTACAAAGCTAGATAAAGAATAAAAAATAATCAACGTCTTATTATCTTGTCAGAAAAATAACAGTCCCAAAAACTGACTATAAAGGGCCTATTAGAAACCTTAAATAATTTAAATTAGAATGCTAAGCTACATCCTGCGGATACCCATAACGCTTTAAATGCAAAATATATAAAAAACAATAAAAAATAGGACACATAATGAGAACCAAGGTCGAAAGATCAATCTAAGATCAGAGGTGACGTCCATATAAATCAGGAATCTTTTTCTGAACCTTTCTCTTATAATCAGGGTTCAACACAAAATGGTTAATGTTGTCGTGATTTTAAATTGCTAATTGGTGAGGTTCCGTTGGTAAATTGTCTTATTAGGAGCAAATTACGGTTGAGCGTTTTGTCAAATGCTGTTTTTAGTTAATTTGATTAGCATTTTATGTTTGTTTTATTCATATACTTATGAGTTTTTGAACAGGTACCTACACAATTTAATTAAGGGATGCTTCCGACTGGTATTGATATGGATCAGTTGAGCTACCTCTAGCTAGTTTGAAATAGTCTACAAGGGTCGGCAATTAGTTTTAGTGGGGTTCGGATACAGACGAAATTTTTTTTCGATAAAAATCTAATTATGATTAAGTAGGTACTTTATTTTTTTTTTTGCAATTACATTTAATTTTAACTATTAATTGAAAGTACTTAATCGTTAGAATTTATCACCCTAATTTAATAAATATGAAACTTTGGATGGATGGATGTTTGTTACCATCCATCCATCCAAACTTTTACTTGCCAAAATTACTGAAAGGATTGCGCTGAAATTTTTAATAGACGTAGTTCTAGGCCTGGAATAAAACAGTATTATCATAAATTTTCACACGGGTGAAGTCGCGGGGAGAAGCTCGTAATAAATTATGTTTAATGTAGATTACTATTATTCACTGGGTGCCCTGTATTTTTTACATGACTGTGAAATGGCAATGGGATGTATGTATCATCCACAAATCAACGTACCTACTACAGTTTTTATCTACTTATTTATTGTCAGTTGGCGCTCATTGGGGGAGGCCTATGTCCAGTAGTGGACTAATATAGGTTGATGATGATATTGACTTGAAGTCTCACAGATGCCAAATACGTTTCTTTCCGTCATGGAGTATTGATTTGTAATAATAAGTCAATTACAAAGTCATTTAGTTCCCTATAGGGATGCCCCCATACTCAAGATGGGCCCCTAACCCTAAGGGCTCAACGCAACATGTCGTAAAGACGTTGGACACCGTCATTTTACAATGTTACAGTTACGGCTTTTTTTTGGTCAAGCGTAAGTTGTTCATAGAATGACTCATCTCATACCACCTAATAATGGTTTTATGAAGACAGGGCGCTATGGCGCTCATTAGAGGAGGCCAATCAATGATGATGATGAATAGTATAGTAAATCCTTCTTAGAATTAATGACTTTATTGTACTTGAAATTAAACTTACTGTTAAAATAAATATGAAAGTATACAAATAAAAACTCAAAAAAATATCTGTACAAAAGGTGGTCGCTGAGAGCGATTTATTAACCTTGATGTAGGCATCGAATTGCGGTTGCATTGGTAAAAAACTAAATTATTGATAGTTATATTTTTATTCCTCCAGAAATACTTGTTAAAAAATATCCATACTGAAAGTAACACGTAAGTTATATCTTATGTATACCTAGTCTTTTGTTATGTAACAGAACAAAATACTGATTCCAAACGTCTGCAGTTAGCTCAATTGTTTTAATTGTTGTACTAGTTTTAACTTGTTTCTTTTTAACAAAAATCAAAAACGTCGTATGTAAGTTATATAGCGCCATTACTCATCTCGCAGACAAGGCAGCATGGCAGGTGGCGCCGGCTGCGGTCACTAGTTACGTAACTAGATCACCCACACTCTGGTACGACGCGGGACATTAGCCTTTGTACTAAAGGTTGCTTCTAAGATGGACCCTTAGAGACAGAGCTACACCTGACGCCGTACCTCACAGCATTTCGCAGACAAGGCAGCGTGGCAGGTGGCGCCGGCTGCGGTGACTAGTGACGTAACTAGATCACCCACACTCTGGTACGACGCGGGACATTAGTCTTTGTACTAAAGGTTGCTTCTAAGATGGACCCTTAGAGACAGAGCTACACCTGACGCCTTTCCTCACAGCATCTCGCAGACAAAGCAGCGTGGCAGGTGGCGCCGGCTGCGGTGACTAGTGACGTAACTAGATCACCCACACTCTGGTACGACGCGGGACATTAGCCTTTGTACTAAAGGTTGCTTCTAAGATGGACCCTTAGAGACAGAGCTACACCTGACGCCTTTCCTCACAGCATCTCGCAGACAAGGCAGCGTGGCAGGTGGCGCCGGCTGCGGTCACTAGTTACGTAACTAGATCACCCACACTCTGGTACGACGGGGGAACTAGTCTTTGTATAAACTTCAACAGTTGCTTATAAAGCAAAAAGAAAGACCGCGTTTTTTCTGTATGAAATGAAAGAGGCTCAATTTCTATTTTATCATCCATATAATTAGTGTAAGTGGCTCTCAATGACCGTTCTAATTAATGAATAATAAAATAAATATATTCGGTGTGCTAATGGTTTCCCTAAAATATTAAACAAATGACTAGTCTACCCTAAATAGTAAGTAGGTATCTTACTAGGCATTTACCGTAGAGTCATGTTTCTTGTCATAATATTTAAAACTAGTTTCGTTTTTTTTTATATATATTCTTAATTGATAACGAAAATTACAGGAATAGAAACAAATTAAAATTAGTTCATACAATTGAAACAATTGATCTAACTGCAGACGGTTGCAAACAGTCTAAAGGCAACTTAACTGATCCATGCTTAAACCAGTCGGAAGCATCAACAAGACACTGTCTGCATTACCACGCAATATCTATTCTTTTTTTTATACTCATACAGGAATTTGCAGTATTATTTAGCGTTTTTTTAGGCGCCTTAAGTCCTAAGACATAGAAATCTATTTCTAGCCGGCTTTCACAATGAGGTCACCCGACAGATGGCGACACATCTGCCGTCGCGGTCCGGGAGTTCTAACGTCTTCGCCCACCTCTGGGTGTACGATAGCGCCTTACGACTGTTCCCCTCTCTAGTCAGGGGAGATAAAGGATAATGGCAGTTGGTGGTAACTGTCGTGAATTTAAGTAGTACAGTTGTTAGAAAGTCTTTTACTGTGTCAATTTGAACTTCAATAGCGCAATGTTTTTCGCGCTTCTTCCACTAGTAGGGTAGACAGATTGAAGCGAAGAGAAAAACAGTTATCACTTTATTTCTGTATCACATAGTTTAAAAATTGACTTTTTAAGTTTATTTTGTAAACCTTAAGAAATAAAGATATTGATTTACTGATTATTGGGCGAAACTCCTGTGATGTGAGAAAGAATGAAAGAAAGAAATATATTTATTAGACCATACGACTTAGGTATAGGTACACAAATAAATGATAATAACTATAACATATTTACAATAAAACATACTTTATAAGAAGATAGATTTCTAAAATAATGATATCTTTCGCATCTGCAATCAAATTATGTAGCTTTTAGATGCGAGTACATTATAGGCAAATTTTAAGATTAATAATTTAGTACATCTACAACTGTTTCTTCTCCGAATAAACTAAAATAAAATGCTAAAGTTTTACCCAAAAACCGCAAACAAAACCACAGATAAAGGCAACAGTATATCTATACCCTACGTACTCGTACGTATCGAGTGGGGTGTAGGAAGGACGTAGTACGGCTTCCTTCTCCTGTTACCTTCCGACCGGATATCGGAGATACGCCCGTCGCGTCTGAGAACATACTTACCGCACTCCTTTACTTGACCTTTTTATTTCCCTTGGTAAAGGCATTAGGCGACTGGACTCTAGGGAGTCTCTACTTCCTTTGAGTAATCATCATCATCAACAGCCTATATTATATTTCCACTGCTAGACATAATGCCTCCCCTAATGAGCGCCATAGCGCCCTGTCTTCAGCTTGCCGCATCCAGCATCTGCCAGCAGTCTTTCGCAGATCATCAGGCGGAGGGCGTCCTACACTACGTTTTCCAAGTCGCGGTCTCCAGTCAAGAACACGTAACCCCGTACCGCATGTCGGTTCTTCGCGAGATATGAGTAAGATTGGAATACTTACAGATATAATTATTTCGCAATTGCTCCCATTAGAGTCGAGGCCTTAGGTCCGTGGGGTACCGAGGCTCTCTTCGATATAATTATGTTGCCATACATACAGTGGGGCAATGCATCCAGCGTCTTGGGGACGGTATAAAATGGATTATTGGATCAGTTGAGCTAATAAATGAATCGGTTATTTTAGAAAGCGAATAAGTCAGGTTTTTACGCAAATCGCGTTTTTGACAGATTCGTATTCTCTGTGGATAAACGCACAAAACAGTCAAGAAAACGAATAAGTCCGACCATCCGTTGCAGAGTTATAGGACTTTAAAGTTTGCCGTTATTTATGAAACCGAATAAGTCACTGACATGTTCTGTTTCATACTCCCTTTTTTCGCAGCTAAACAGCAGATTTTTTTTGTTCGTCAGTCGATTGTTTGGTTTTCATTGGCTTTTCGTGGACGTTCTTTTTTGCGAATGACCGGTCTTTCTAAACAGTAAAGAAACTCCTCAAAACTATATCCCGATGGAAATCCGCCAGCTCAACTGCAGCGCACATAAGAAGTTTACGGTTTCCATGGTAAAAACGGAAGACATCTTAGATTTCAAGGGTTGGTGGACGTAGTATAAAAAAAATGCCATTTCCATCGAAACTCAAAGTCGACAGGTTCCCCGAAATGAAAAACAGCACTTTTTGGTGTCCCACTTTAACGAGTTCGAGTAGGTAGGTATACTTCGGCCCTAAAAGGCTGTGCCATAACTCGCCCGTTCATCCAAAGCATTGGGCGAGTGAACACATTTGATTTGCGGAAGAAACGGGCAGTTATACCAGAGATGCCCATTGAAAAAGCATTCAATAGTCCTTTACCCATCAATATCAAAGAAATAGATGATCTTAGACGTACTTTGCAGTACATCCCTTATACAACCAAGACTTTTTCATCAATATTGTTGAGAACTGGCCCAACACTAACGATATTAATGATAACGATGATGATTAAAGTGGTTTCTTATGTATAATTTTGTTATTTTATTCACCCTTTGCCCGTTTGAGTTAGAAAGCGAACATGTGAACGACTTTTAAACGCTTATTAAGCATAGTCATTAATTTATTAAGGGAAAAAAAACTGTTTGAAAATACTTTTATAACCATAATTTAACATGTAAAATTTAAAAAAATCATATTATGCTCTTAAACTGTAAGGTATTAAGTTTTTTGTGTCTCCTGAATAATTTGGGTTCACTGACACGTTCTCTTTCTTAAATAACTGATTCAAATAAATAATGCTGGATAATCCACACAGCATCATCTAGCCCTAAGCTAAGCATGTGTAATTTCTAGATTATTTGCAACAGTCTGCAGCTAGCTTAATTATTTACATTTAACAGATGCCGATTGTTTTTATTCTCTTATTGTAGTTTTCATGACGTTCTTAGATATATTTTAGATTATTTCTAATAAAGGAAATCACTGATGAATAAATGAAAATAACTAGTATGTAATGAAGGGAGAACAACGTTACTAAATATAAGATTGAATCAATAAATGACTACCATGTATGGAAAGTAGGAGAGTAAATAATTCTAATTAACTAAAGTAAGAGAGTAAATAATTCTGGACAATCCACACAGCATCATTTAGCCCCAAGCTCAGCAGTGCTTGTGTTATGGGTACTAGATGACTGTTAAACCTCTGACCCTTTTTTAAAATCAGTTAAAAATACGATTCCTTCTTTCCAGCGCTTTTGACGCGAAAAGGTGTGCTTAATTTGTAAGTTCTCATGAAGGAGGACAATTTAACGCTGTAGTAATAATCAACCAACAAATAACTTAAAACATTAAAATGTTCTACAGGTCAGAGCTATCAGAGCCGTAGTTTTATTGCTGTAAAAAGGTAAAAGTCCATAATCTCTTGGCCGGACAAAGGAAGCGGCGGGATAGGGGTGCGCGCGCGCAACCACCTGTGGATACAACGGCAGAAAGATCTTGATACTGCTAATTATAAACGCGAAAGTTTGTAAGTTTGGATGGATGGATGGATGTTTGTTACTCTTTCACGCAAAAAGTACTGAACGGATCTGGCTGAAATTTGGTACAAAGATAGATATTAGTGTGGAATAGCACATTGGCGTTATTTTATTCCCGAATACCCACAGGAACAGGAATTACGGGTGAAACCGCGAGTGTACTCGAAATACTAATGCGCAGATGAAGTCGCGGGCATTTGAATAAGTCCACGATGGTAAGAGGCCCGACGGTATGATACTAGTCTCATGGGAGTTTGGGAGGCTCATTGTATGGGACGCTACATGCGTCGACACTCTTGCACCTTCCCATCTTTCAAGGACTATGAGGGAGGGCCTGGTGCGGCGGTAGATTTGGCTGAGGATATCAAGAGACGCAAATATGCAGATCTCGACAGAGCCTATGAATTTGCTCACTTGAACTCAAGAACCTATGATACGATCAGTTGAGTTACCTTTAGTTAGACTGTTTGAAATCGTCTGCAGTAAGCTCAATTTTTTTTAATGGTTAACCTGAACTAGTTTTAATTTGTTTCTATTCCTTGATTGTAAAAACTTGCGAAGAATTTGTCAAAGAATATGAGAACTCTATAAGTTAAATCTCTCTAGCAATGACTGGTCCTAAGCGATGTAAAACTAAGAAATGAAAACAGAAACGGGAAGTCTTTACCCAGCATTGGGAATGTAAATCTTAAAAGTATTTACATTGTGAGTCCTAATATCCTAATATATAAAGATGGAAAGTATCAAGACAGATCAGATCTTACTTTACGCACCTACGCAAGTCACTGACAACGGCAACCGTTGAGAGGAAGTACCGAGAAGGGATCGACAACATTTATTGCCATTGGGAATTTAATTATTTTTAGAGAAGGAACGAGCCTTGGAGTACCTTTTTTAAATTTTTATTAAAAAGGTGAATTAAATCAAGGTATTAAGTTTTGCTGATTTAACATAAAATATTAGTAAATTTATACGGTTGTATATTAAGTTGTCTCAATTCAATATATATTTTTGTTATACCATAATGCTGGGCAAATCACCAAGTCAAGCAGAGTTTTAGGCTAGATCTTATTAAATTAAATTTTAAAACATACAAAGTCATCATTTTCGGCAATAACATGTTAAAACGACCATGTAAAAATAAATACAATATGCGTGGAATAAAGAAACGAGGAGTAAAAATTAGGTCCTTCTTAGCCAAATTTCATTATTTGTTACATCATCTTGTATCAATCTCCTCAAAAGCCTCCATCAATGTTGCGCAGCCCTGGAGTACAGCACCTGCCCTGCGCACGCGCCAACTGTCCGCGTCCCTCCATCCCGGGCGCAGAGGAGGCTCTACTAATCTGTGGCGCAGACGTGAACTGTAGTGAACTCTAGGTGACATCACAACTCCTCAAGCCTCCAGGTGGACTGGCTCTAGATACACCTGCCCTGCGCACGCGCCAACTGTCCGCGTCCCTCCATCCGGGGCGCAGAGGAGGTTCTACTAATCTGTGGCGCAGACGTGAACTGCAGTGAACTCTAGGTGACGTCACAACTCCTCAAGCTTCCAGGTTGGCTCTAGATACACGTGCTTACGCACGCGCCAACTGTCCGCGTCCCTCCATCCGGGGCGCAGAGGAGGCTCTACTAATCTGTGGCGCTGACGTGAACTGCAGTGAACTCTAGGTGACGTCACAACTCCTCAAGCCTGCAGGTTGCGCGGCTCTAGATACACCTGCTTACGCACGCGCCGACGGTCCGCGTCCCTCCATCCGGGGCGCAGAGGAGGCTCTACTAATCTGTGGCGCTGACGTGAACTGCAGTGAACTCTAGGTGACGTCACAACTCCTCAAGCCTGCAGGTTGCGCGGCTCTAGATACACCTGCTTACGCACGCGCCGACGGTCCGCGTCCCTCCATCCGGGGCGCAGAGGAGGCTCTACTAATCTGTGGCGCTGACGTGAACTGCAGTGAACTCTAGGTGACGTCACAACTCCTCAAGCCTCCAGGTTGGCCTGGCTGGATACACCTGCCTACGCACGTATCAATTGTCCACATCTTTCCTATAGACCTATAATAATAGACACCTCTAGATTGCTGGCAGTTATCTCATCTGTTTCTATTGTATCCACTGGTCTTGATTTGTTTCTTTCCTTTGACTGTAATTTTCTTATTTAATAATATTTTTTTTTACCAAATCAGTTTTATAATAAGAATAATGTTCATCAGATATCTATCTATCCTACAACACTCACAAGCTCACTTAAGTTCAGGGCTAGATGATGCTGTGTGAAATGTCCGGTTTCTAATCTAACCTAGAGAAAAAATACAAAAGTGAATCTCTGAATTCCGTGAAATGAGTGAAAGATTTTAATGAAATGTGCGGATTGGCAAGTAAATAGATTGCAAAAACAAAATTTCATTCAAGATTTCTAACAAATGTAAAAATATTCAAGGCGGATCTCAAAATCCACAAATATTCTTAACATCCAACATGCAACGCGCATGCGTTGACACTCGAATGGCGTTTAACCGCCCAAACGACGACTTAAATACATTCGCCAAATCCGTTGGCCAACGGTCAAAATGACCCACGAAATTGTATCAATACCTCCTTAACACAAAGCGAATCATTAAAAAGAGACCACTCTTTGTCTAGTATCCAAACTTTCCCAAAGGACGAGCTTTTGTCCTTCGTACGTTACACTTTTGCAAAGAATTAGACCGTTCTCACGCACGCAAAAATTTCACCGATAGACAACGTCCAAAATACAGGAACTGAATAGGTGACGAACAATAAAATAGATTCGCGAAAGGGATTACAAATAATGCCTTGTAAGAAAAGGGTGGACGGGTCAGTGGGGTCATCGGATGACCCCATCACTCACGGTGCACTGATTTCGGGGTGTTTAGAAGTCGTAAAGGGTTGTCCTGACCCTGGTATTGTATCGAGGTCACGGAGACCTACCTGGCGGGTCCGAGCGACCCAAAGAATGCAGACAATTAAAACGAGAACGGTGCATCGACGGTTGTAATTCGGAAAATCGCGATAACCTCTGATTCCAGTTGATTTAGTGATGCTATTACGTCGGCTATTTGTAGCAATTTAAACGATATTGGGGTTGTTACTTGTTTTTTAATGAATGCATTTCCTCTCAAGCCAGTTTAAAATGGATAAAGTTAGAGCAACTAAAACGATTTCTTTATTGTTGTTTTGTTGTTATTAACGACTTTTTTAAACTTGTATGAAAAACAAAAGAGCTCTCCTATTACTCTTCCCTTCATTAATAAAGTTTGTTTTCGCCGAAAGAAGTGAAAGATGAGCTACCTATATTTTTGTCTTGGTTTTTTCTGTGCTGAAAACTGTCCGTTCCTCTAGCCAAATCTTGCAACGGCTAAAATACAAAAAGAATCCAAACAAAAAGACCAGGTTCTTCTAATACATGACGAATAACGGTCACATGGACTACAAAGACCATCTTTTGTACTCCACATTATTAAAAAGGTATACATAGCCATTGGCGAATCAGTTGGATGGACAATGCAAAAAAATAGAGCATAGAAAATTCCCATAAAACAGCGCTAAAAGGGTGGTCATAGATACCTTTGTTATGGGCAGTGAGAAATTTTGCAAATGGGTCAGTTAGACCGAAGACAGAGCGGGCCTTTGTTGCCCTTTCCGACCATCGCAGGGTTATGCAAATCAGCTGGCGAGAACAAACGTGAGATGTAGAGAACGGATGGACAGATTTGTTGGCGTTTTGTTTATATAGACGGTAATGCGTGGCTGGATTGCTTCGAGATTATTATTGAGGTTGTAAGTTCTGAACGATGAGAAGGGAATATTAAAACGTTATACGTTTTAGTAAACTCTATTTCTAGTAAAACTTTTTCTTAAGAGGTTATAATAGATTCTGATAGTTTGTTCTTTATATTTTTAGAAAGCTATTTCGGTCAACGAATTAGCATTGCCATTTAACGTGGCAATGCTGCTTCTGGCATTTCTGGTGACGTCGATTTTTTTGAGTTTGATTTAAGTGTAAACACTAGTTGTAATTTTTCGTTTTCTACTTACAAATGAAGTTACAATCAATTATTGAATGAGTGATATGTCAGCATAACTATTACTTATTGTGCGTAGCTTCCCAACAAATAAATTAATAATGCTAGACAATCTAAACAGCATCATCTAGCCCCAAGCTAAGCAGATGGACTTTATTCCAGTTTCAGAATTCTGGTTATAATTCCTACTGGAATCTAACTCGATTCTAACTAGATTATTTATACAAGATGATATCAATAAAAATACATACCTACCAATTAAAAAATATGGTTATTTATATTCTCAATGGAGTTAAAAATTGGAGGAAATAGGAAGAGGTTCTGAAATCCACTGTTGTTTTTTATGAGTTAGAGTTTTGATGTTAATCAAAGCATTAATCTAGGCGAACCGATATAACTAATGATTTTTTTTTTATAAAGATCCGACTTGTTTTTTAATGAAACTTAATAACGAAAAGAAATAACTTTAATTGACTTCATTGATGTATTTGCTGATATTCTCATTTTTGATTTATAGAACTTGAGCTCGGTTTAGTTTTTAAAAAACGCAGAATTGTTTATTTCTTCAGCCATAAAATTAATAACCCTAATATTATAATTATGCGAAAGATTGGATGGATGGCTGATTACCTCTTAACGCCAAAAGTACTAAACGAATCGGGCTGAAATTTTCAATAGGCTTAGTTCTAGGCCTGGAATAAAACATAGGCTTCTTTTCATAAATTTTTAAGCGAGTGACGACGCGGGGCGCAGCTTGTTTAGATATATTGTGAGTAAACCCCTCAATTATTACCGATATTTATTCGTTTTCCATCTCTTTTCCTCACACTAATTTTCTTGTCACTGATAACCAGCTACAAGGTGCAAACCATTGCCCTTAATAATCTTAAAAACCATTGCAAAATCAACCTTAGACTCAAAACTATAAAGTCGCCTCAAAACTCTGAAATTCTCTCCACCTTTATTGTCCCAAGATACATCTTCATGAGCGGAAGTCTTTATTGCTTTGAGATAAGGTTCTGTTTGTGTTCGTTTGTTGGTAGTTGTAAGTTGGGCGGCCTTATCGTTGGCGGGTTTGGTTATCAGCACGGCTCGGTGCGCTCGGCAGATGGAAGACAATCGATTTTTCCTGTCGTTGACTTAATTTGAGTGTGAAACGGAATGTTTATGCCTGTTTATTTTTATTTAAGACGCATTGGAAGAAAAACTTCTCAATTTAAAGTATTTTCATAAAAGGGTAGATGCCTGAGATAGAAAACTATTATTCTATTAAGTCTGAGTTAGAACTACAAAAGTTATTGGATATATATTTAGTAGAATCTAAGCTGATTCACAAACAATACATTTTAATTAAATGAAAAGAATGGCCAACAATGGTTGTCGGTTCTTCGCGAGATACAGCCGGCTCGCTGCCACTTCAGCTTGCTAATTCTTTGAGCTATGTCGATAACTTTGGTTCTCTGTCGGATGTATTCATTACGAATCCTATCCTTCAGAGAAACTTCGAGCATAGCTCTTTCCATAGCTCGCTGAGCGACTTTGAACTGATGGACCGTGAGTGTCCACCTCTCAGCTCCGTAGGTCATTACGCCACGCCGATTGAAAACGAAAACTTTCGTTTTCAAACATTGCGGTATGGATGAAGGAATATTCAAAAGATTCAAAAGGGGTGGAAAAAAATCTGGCTTTGGTACCAATGGTAGGTTAGTGGAAAGTCCACAATGTCCTTTCCCCTCCTCATCAAGCGAGAGGAAAAGAATAAATGAAAAAATAAATAAATAATGCAGGACAATCCACACACCATCATCTAACTCCAAGCTAAGCAGACCTTGTGTTATCGGGGTACTAAATGCTGATTTACTTAATACAATAAATTACATAGATAGAATTTTCTATTATACATAGAAAACACCCAGAACCCCGGAACAAATATTTGCAGATCGTACAAACATCTGTCCCAAGGCGGGAATCGAACCCGCAACCTCCTGCGTCGCAGGCGGACCTTTGCCCACCGCACCTCTGAGGTCGTCAAATAAACAGTATGTTCCCATCGGAAAAAAAGCGTCCAATTCTGCAATCCACAGCTACTTAATACTACTTAGTTGTAATTTTCATCTCAAAACAACCATTAAAACTAACGAGCCTACTTACCTACTGAACTAGCATTAAGTAACATGTACAACATAGATGTAGATAAGACGATCTAGTGTAAGTACAACATTACTCTCATTAGCTTTCCTAGAAGTAATGAGGCAGAATACGAGATGCTGGATCGTGTTGATTCCCACACTCTGTAGTGGACCAAGGTTTATCTCTGTAGTGACACGTGTAATTTTCTAAGAAAGTTGATGATTAAAGGCATTAAGTTAATTTTGTTAGCAAAGAAATACTTTAAATAGGTACCAAGATAGGAAGGAATTCAAACTGTTTTTACGATTGAAGTACTTGCTGCAATGTTGCAAACAATCTATAGTAAAAAGTAAAAAAAAATATTTTATTGTCTGATAAAGACAGTAAATTATAATGATTAGGGTATACAACATACTAAAAATAACTAAGTATCCTACATATTTTTTTTATGTTCTTAGTTTTATGTATGTGTCCTTATTTTTATGTACTTATAGGTATCATAGTAAAGTGTTAATTACCGTTTATATTGTCAAGATAAGAGATTTGGCAAAAGTTGACTAAAAAAGAGAGTCTCTCTCATTACTTTTGCCAAGTGTTGGCAATCAATTTAATATTTGTCATCAACTTAGACAAAATGTTTGATTTAATGTCTCCTTTTCTACTAAGCCCGACATCGTCGTGTTAACTTACTGGGTCTTCCAGTATAGGTATTACAAAAACCACATCACTAATTTTTGTGATATTATTGAATTCCTTGAGCCATCGAGTTTATTTTACTCAGATTGCGAAGGCTTTCGCACTATAATTAAATATCTAATCTAAGTATAATCATTGAATTACCTGTCTACAGATGACCAACAGCCAACAGACACAAAACCAAGAAAGGGGTATTCCCAACCCATCTCATCGTATTCTCAAGACTGTCCAGCTGCTTTTGAACAAAAGATTCGCAAACCGTTGCAATATTTAATTGCTGGAATTTGCATAAACGCTGAGGGGAACACAAAGCACCCTGATTGATTGCGAGTTGTCTAGCAGGAAGATTACGGAAGAAACGTAAACAGAGATCCGATTGTGAGAAAAAACGGGAGATGGTAAGAGTTTTCTTGAAACAATTCTGTTTCGACAAACTCAAAGTGCTTTTTTATTTAGAACTTATAGGACTCAATAAAAAACATACCTAGTCTAGGAATAACATTTGTAGATAGATGCCCGATTTTCGCCTCTTTGTATCGATTCTGGAAACTTTCAGTTCTGGAATCGCACCCGCAGCCTTCGCAGGCGGCCTTGCATGTGCTAATTATAATGCTATTAATAAAACAAAAACAAATTACAGTGTATTTTAACATTTGGCAGTCTTATCGCTCAAGAACGATCTCTACCAGACAACAAAAAAAAATATTATATATATATTAGGTATTCATCCTGATTAAACTAGCCAATCTCTTAACCTTTGGGTTACCTATTTCTTTTCATCCCGGAAATAATCTTTAACATAGTAAGTCCGTCTTGACCAGTATTGTATTGTATTTGTTTATTTAGCAAAAAAATCTTAAAAATATTCTTAATAATAAAACACTTTAAACCAGAGAAGGTATGTCCAGTGTCCACAGCCTCTGCGCGGTGTCACACATTTGGGTGAACTTAATATATCAATAATAACTATATATAAACAACTGTATGTGGTGTATATGTTGCTTTGCTAACCAATGTTTATGTACTAGTCTTAGCAATATAGTATCATTCCAGTACCTAATCTTACGTCTAAGATAGCTTTTATAAGCCTAAAAAGATAAAGATATTGATGTAAATTATCAGTACAGGGTGACTAGTGATCACTATCTGCAACATTAAAAGATTTATAGTTACATTTAACTTTTCATAGTGAAACTATCTAGTGAAATACGTTTAAATAAGATAAAGATCAGTGAGCAGACAGACTTAGTGATATTTTGCACAATTCTTAAAAACAGACCACTAATCTCATTCACAGCATCCCGATCCCATCGCAAAAACAAACCCCAACAAAGTGCCAAATTACCATAAACAAAGCATTATCTGCCGGCGGTTGAAACCAGTTCTGAACCGGTTTTATCCGGAAATTGCCTGTTCTTGATCCTTTAGTTTTGTGACACCAGAGACAAAAGAGTTTTTGCAAGATGGTCGACGGTTTTTAGGGTGTTAGCCGATTATAATGAAAGAATAAGATGAATGGACATAGGGCAAGAAGGGTTATGCTAAAATCTATAATAGCCGGATGGGATGTTAAAATTCATTGTTGGCTCTCTTAATGATGCAATGGTTCCCATGGACAGGAGCCATTTTCTTCATCATCTTCGCACGTTGCTTCACCTCCATCCATAATATTGGATCCGCATTATTGTTTTAAAGAAAAGTAAACCAAATCAATTGCATTTCGTTAGATCTATAGGTCAGAAAAATGCAATAAATATAATAAAATAGATGTAGAGAATACCTTTATTTAATTTGCGGTAGCCAGGTAATCAGATATTCAGTAAGAAAATGTCATTAGTTTCATACTTATGACATCTGATTATCATGCTATTATTTTAGAAGAATAGCTAGAAGATTAGGTAATTTCACTTTCCTTTAGGATTTGGTACAGGGACTCTATCGTACCGACGACATCCGAACGACGTGGATCCTATACAAAAAAGTAACGTTACGATCACGATGTACGACGTTTGCGATATTGTCTGCCCATCTCGCTGCAAATGAGACCCATTGACCAGTTCTATCAAAAATATTGATTTGAATCATTTTTGGGGTATGTACCGTTAAAGTATGGTTTTAAATATTTTTATTCAAAAGAATTTACAAAATTACTTACTGAGAACGTAAAAATTAAAGTAAAGTTATCTAAGTAGTAAAAAAATAACCCTAGGCATAAGGGCTGCTTATTAACTAAAAAAATAATTAAGTACGTATGGTAAAAGAATTTAAAAAAATTTGACAACAAAAAAAAAATCGACTATTTTCTCTACTAAAAGTAATAGTAGTTTTGGTCATTTCATCCCAACGAATTATGAGCGTGTCAAGTATAGATCGATCGACATAAAGTGCTGATAAAAAACTCATTAAATTGATTTATGACGGTAGCTAAAAACTAATTGAAAAAGGCAATAACATGAAGTTACTATCATTGCTCTTCGCTGTAGCGGTTGGGCAAGAAGTAATGTTTTTTAACGAATTTGGCGAAGAAATCTTGACATATATGGAAAATTCTTCGACAACTATTAAACCATACAAAATTATGAAAGAAATAAAGTTGGAAATCGATAACAAAAAGATTAATTATCAAAAGAGGTTTAAAATCAGCAAACGGAAGGAGAAGAGATTTTTGACGAATACGTGATACCTATATTTTTGGTTGATAAAACTACCCATATACTAAGAAGTTTCTCGAAAAAAACCAGACTGCTAACACAAATTATTATTGATATAGAACAACTGAAAAAAATTAAATATGAGGACAATACAGTAAGATAAGTTAAATAATGTTTTATTTATTCGACGAATTGTTATTGATTGCAAACAATAGTTATTTTTTTATAAAGCAACTTTGTAAGTGCTCAATTTTGATGAGCAAGCAAGCGAAGGATTCTAAAATTGAATCACGAGCGTAGGGAGTGATTAAAAAAATTAGAATCCCGAGCGTAAGCGAGGGCCAGATCCAAAAAGCGGTTCTCCTGGATTAAGCGCGTATCCTAAGATCCTCTCTCTAAAACCCTCCACCTATAGGTAAATCCTTCGATTACATTCTTCAGAAGTGTCAGAAAAAGTCACACCCATCTTGTTTTCGGAGCATAAAATACATTTCCATTCAACTCATTCATCTTAATAACAATTATTGACCCTCAGCCCACTGGTCACCCAAAATAATTCAAATCCTTTTAACCCCTCACCTTGTAACTTGACCAGGGGTCATCTAAGCTTGCCGGACAATGGTCAAGCTGTAGAAAAACTACCATTGGTCCAAAGGACAAAAGGGCTGGTGACCTATTCAAATTAGCAAGGGCGACCTTCGTGTACGAAGAAAGGGTCGAAGGAAGGGCCTTTGTGAAGAAGATTAGAGGTGTAACGGTAAAATATGGAGAAAAGAATGCACCCTTTGAATTATGGAGAAAAAATATTGTGTAAACTTAGGGTTAAAAACTTGATGGAAGATTGGATTTAAGTTTAGGTACTTTTAATATTGATTAAAGATAATGCTGTTTTATAGTTTCTATCTGCGGCATAACGCGCTTGTTCTATGGAAACGTTAAATTTTATTACTATCCCATAGGAACTCATGGGAATAAAAGAAGGCCATGTTTGTTCATCGGCTTAGAGCCAAATCTAGGCATGCTAACATTTAAATAGTTGCTTGAAGAAGTAACAAATATGCAAACCAACTATACTCACCAAAGTCATAGTAAATATCCCGTTTTAAATTACTCTGGTTTCAACTATTGTCAAACATTCAATAAATTCCAGCTTTATTTATTAATCTATGTATAATTGTAGTAATATAACATGGTAATGTGCATTTAGCACACAATAAACTCGCAACAGTAGTTGAGAATTGTATAATTCTGTTGCATTGGCCGCGCTCGCTTTGGATACGAATTTGTTCGTACGAAATCTTTCCTATGATTTTATTCCTTTTTTTACCAGAAGGCAGCATTCTGGGTACTCTGCCTTCTGGTTTAGATTTTTAAGAGTTTGTTGTAATTGTATAAACTATTCACTCTATACTTCTTATTCGAAAATAATAAACTAAGCTCCTGTCTATCAACAAAAAAGGACAAGTTATAACTCAAAACTACTGGTCAGATTTTGATAAAATTTAAATTGGAATAAGGGTAAGGACCAAAATTTTTGCACTTTTTGCGTGAGTACGATGGCACATTACTTTCAAATCAACATATAAAAAAAAATTGTTAACTTATGTGAATATTAATACTTGATTATTATAGCTGAATTTATTTTGCACCCTGTGCTTTATTCATATCTAAAATTCTTTCACTAGGTTTTTGTAAAATTAATTTTATGTAAATAAGGATACTGAATCCATTTTCGTTTTTCATACAAAATGTGAATGGCACATCTCCGACTCCTCCAGGTTTTTGCAATTTTATTCTAAAACTAAAAAACTTTTCAAAGACTTTTTGATTTATTTATATTCACCATGAATTTATCTTCACGTTTTTATTATTACGGTCTCGTTAAACTTTATAGTTAATTTATAATATTAATCTCAAAGCGTGTCCCAAATTTCGTTCCGTTGTGTCACTCAGTTGTGCGACAGCATAAATCGAGAACATGGCAAGATAGGATAACAAATAATGTTTTGTTGCAAAGGCTACACCGTCATCTAAGTTGTGACTAAATTCAGGCCAATTCCGCCACGTTGTTTTTCGCTCATTTGCAAAAACGTGTGGAAGGTGCATGTGTACCATTATAAATTTGGATTTTCTGTAAGACTTTTAAAGTGTTTTGCCTCAACTTTTCTTACTTTTTACTATTAATTCTAGTAGCTTATTTTGTCTACTATTGAATAGTTCTGATGTGTATTCATAAAGGTGTTTAATTTCTTCAGTATGAATTTTTGAATGCTGTGTCATGTGGTTTTTTTTTCCTGTATGCGACGAATGTCACGAAATTGTGTGACGTGTTACAATGGAATTTTGTAAAGATAGGTATACAACATTACTTAACGATTTTAACTCTCAATCAGGTTTAGGTCTTATAATACGTGTTATTAAATTAATGTATAATATATTTGTATTTGCTATATTTTTCTAAACCTTTATATATTTTTCAAAGTTTAAGAAACAATAAGAATGTAAATAATCTATACCAGTGTGATCATTTCTAGACCCATGTACACTAACCTTAACAAATTCTGTTGTGCTACATTTGCTCCGTTTCCGTTGTGCAAACATGCAAAAATTTTGGTCCTTACCCATAAACGAACGTCTTTTGTGAAATCGCTTAAAATGGCTTTATTTTAAAATTTTCTGACTACTTTATGGATTTACTTTAGGTCAAAAAAATTAAACATTATCTTTATTTCATAAACAAGACTTAGGTAGACAATAATACCTATTTACCATTACAAAAAAAAAGCCTTAATATAAATCTCATATAAGTATACATCACTTGGTCTTAGATTGTTCCTGGGATGAAATGATAGCTACATATAGGTACCTACCCACCTACTTTATTTTCCCACCGTCGTTGTCGTCGTAGATTCGTTATTAGACAAAACTACCAAGCATCACATCAGAAGAAAACACTAAACAAATGTAGGGAAACCACAACCGTTGAAAAACCCTGCCATCTACGTAGGTAACACAGTCCTCACATCTCGTAGTTTCCCACGCATGGGAAACAAACAATTGAAACGCGTTTCTGCGTATTGATGCAGCGAAAAGTAGCCTTTATTAGATAATGACGGACGTTGTCCAAAGATTTCTTTACCTACTTATATCTACTTCAAAAGGTTCAATGCGACTGTGTTTTTTGGTTGGTAGTGTTATATCATCACTTGCTTCTACTTTTTACTTCTTTTGATCTCTATTTATCTATATAGTTACTTATAATAAAACTGTAACAGGTCCAATTCTGTACATTGAAGATATTTAGAAATTTTTTTTTTGAGGGCTCTCTATTATCGATACTCAAGCAAAAACTGTCATTTTTTTTATTCATGTCTGTCTGTCTGTATCGTAAACGCGCATCACGCCGAAACTACTTGATGGATTGAAATGAAACTCGGCATGATTATAGGTCATACTACGAGGAAGGACATAGGATACTTTTTATCTCGGAATTCAGTAAGGTTCTCATGGGAGAGGGTATGAAAGTAAAATTCCGTTACCGCGCATCACGCCGAAACTGCTGAATGAATTGGAATGAAACTCAGGACGATTTGAGTTCATAGTACAAGGAAGGACATGGGATACATTTTATCCCGAAATTCAGTTTGGTTCCCCTGGGCTACGGGTTTTCAAAAATTTCTCACAACATCTGAACGACGCGAACGCGTCGGAATTTTTGAAAACCCGTATAGCCCAGGGGAACCAAACTGAATTGAACTGATAAACGCGAAAGTTTGTAAGTATGAATGGATAGATGGATGGATGTTTGTTACTCTTTCACGCAAAAACTTTGAACGGATCTGGATGAAATGGCACAGAGATAGATTATAAGCTGGAATAAGAAATAGGCTTTATTTTATCTCGAAAATCCCACGGGAAAGGGAATTACGCAAGTAAAATCGCGAGTACTCCAAATACTAATCATGCGCAGACGAAGTCGCGGGTACCAGCTAGTTTGAAATATGTTGCTTTTCGTGAGGCCAAGAATTGATGCCAAGAATTATCTTGTACTTACATCGATCGCACGGGTATCAATCTCGGGCTCCTGAAAATGTTATAATTAACAGTAAATTTGATTTTTCGGTTTTTGGGACGGTCCATTAGGGATTCTTTGATCAAAATCTGACCTGTAGTTATTTTGACTTTTTTGAAATTGATTAGGTACATCACTAGATAGTATAAAACAAAGTAGCTTTTACTGTCCCTATGTCCCTTAGTATGCTTAAATCTTTAAAACAACGCAACGGATTTTAAAGCGGTTTTTTCAATAGTTATTGATTCAAGAGTAAGGTTTATAGGTAGGTATAATAAAACCGTGCGAAGCCGGGGCGGGTAAAACACTCCAAATTATTAGATGCTCAGAGTGCCTAGACTAGACATACCGAATATCTAGAACCACCCTCGATTCCAGAAAGATCGCCCCCGCTCACTTACCTCAGTTCGGGGAAGTGGAACCGCATTAATCCAGTTTGTGCTGCAAGCCGCGAGACACAGATCGATACTCGAGCGAAATGCTCACCTCTCACCTGTGGCAGCCATGGGTTTGGAAAGTTTGAGGACATTTTGGTTATAATTTTCTCTTCACTAGTCTATTTCCATGGACACATCAAGGCTGATGAACAAACATCCATCAAAGTAAGGATTATGTGTGTACCTATATACTCTCAGTAAATTATTGACTTTTATTAAGTATTATTTATTTATTTACAGAAGAACCTAGCATTTTAGATAATCCCAAATCATTAGGTATGGCTAGCATTGAATAATCTTAAAACAACAAAAATAAGGAAGTAACACGCAATTAATTAAAACAAATTTACTACAAATAAGTGGTGGGTCCAGGCCAAGCGAACGAGCGCGAGCGAAAGCGAACGAGTAGAATTCTACGATCGGTGCTGCACGTTCACCCGCTTTCGCTGTTGTTTCCACACCTAAATAAACATACACGAACCCCAACGAAAGCCGGCGACGGAGCACGAACGAAGACGATCGCTTCCTTTAGCATGACGTCCACAATGGTTCTTTCGCGTTCGTTTCACTCGTTCTCGTTCGCTTCGTCCTGAACACTCGTGCTGTTGTAAATTAAGCTTTATCTCTTTGTTCTAAAATATCTCTTCAACCAGTCATCATGGTCACCACACACTCCCTTCAGGTGAGTCACGCCACACCGACGCGACGCGACGCTGCGTCTGTGTGCGTCTGTGAGTAGGTGTGGGTGTGAGACCCACTGGCGTCTGCTCTTGATGGGGGAACGGCGAGAATTGGTGATTGTCATTTTTGGAAAATGTAATAAATATCATCGAAAAGCTTCGATCTTCATTATTACCATTATCAGCATATGCTAGATTAATAAGTGCCTTAACATTGCTCTTTCTTTAGCATGGTGTATTCAGTATCTACCATTTATCTATTGAAAAAAAGAATGGATCACTCACCTTCGAAACTTCAAGCTGAAATTTTGCATGGATTTTCCTTTTAGGACGTTCACCCGGTAAGAACGGATTTTTTGAAATTCGTATTCTAAAGCATTGAAAATTGGGTCAATAGGGTCTAAAGTCCAATCGCCAGCGGGTCAGCTAGTTTATAGGTAAGTTTTATAGTTTATAGTTAGTTTATAGTTATATACAAGTTTATATGAATGACCAAACACCAATTCTATGACCACCAACATTTTTCAAAGTGGATAGGTGTTGTTTTTAATATTTCTATGGACACGCGGCTCTCTCGGGAGCACACATGCGAAGATAAACTTGACGAGAGTGCACTTGCATGTGTGTGGCACGGGCTTTAGGCTGGGGCGTCGGCATAAGAATAGACAATAACAGAGTAGAATGGAAACTTCACTCCGAACGCGCTCAAGGTCACGATATTAGCCTACGCGATTCTGCACGTTAAACGTGCAGTGGGCGGGCCCATTCAGTAGGGCTGTCACAGCCTGCGAAGCCGCACGCGGATTTTAATATTTATGTAAGTTAGGTACCTACCTCTATAATATGGCGTCACGATCAAGTTATTGTGGTGTGACAATAACTCAAAAACGAAGACAAATAAGTTTTTTTAGATTGCTAAAAGATAATGATAATACCTACCCTATGTAAGTAATATTTTCTAAATATTATTGTTTTTATAGGT
The DNA here is from genome assembly GCA_944547425.1 of Eupithecia centaureata. NCBI lineage: Eukaryota > Metazoa > Arthropoda > Insecta > Lepidoptera > Geometridae > Eupithecia > Eupithecia centaureata. The sequence goes on from OX155698.1 coordinate 6,439,362, forward strand.
TCTTATCTAACTAATTAGGTAGGTACCTAATCAAAGGAACGTGAACATCGGTCGTTGACCTTTTCTCACTCGCTTCGCCTTGCCCTGCGAGGCGACGACGGCGGCGGGGCGCGGCGGTACAGTGCAGTAGCAACCCTGGCAAAACGCCTGGACGACAGAGGGGCGTAACAAGGTGAAGGGGGAAGTAGGTATATAAATGTCGGCGTTTGGGACTAGATCAAAGAAGAGTCTCTTCTAGTTATTATTTATTCTTATGGCGTCGGTGCCTTACTACCTATGGTGTTTACCAACACGAAATGCAAAATTTGTTGAACATACTAATATTATAAACGCGAAAGTTTGTAAGTATAGATGGATGGAAGTTTGTTACTCTTTCACGCAAAAACTACTGAACGGATCTGGATGAAATTTGGCGCAGAGATAGATTATAGTCTGGAATTACAAATAGGCTATTTTATCCAGGAATTCGCACGGGAACGGGAATTACGCGGGTGAAACCGCGAGGCGCTGCTAGTAAGCTATGTTCAAACTACAAGCTAGAATCGCTGTATTAGGTATCTACAAAGAATGGGAAATTATTCCCCAAAGTCAGATACCTATAATAGGTAGTTAACTATAGCTCCGAAGAAAACTGATAAAATTTGCTATCAAAAGTTTTTTCTTCATTGAAATTTTAAATAGTACCTACATTGTTACCCTAGGGTTGAAGATGGAATTTCCGCTTTCTCGCTTTTCTTTTTATTTAGCTTCAGCCTTTTTTTTCACGTTCTGCCACTATCATGGTTCAATATAAACGTGATAGCTGTCAGTTGAAAACGATTCTCCCTAGGGCTGAAAAGTATCACTTTCAACCTGCTCTTCACGCATCTTCAGACTTTCCGAGTATGAGTAATGAAAAGTCTGTTTCTTAGGCTGCAGCCAAACAAGCGTTATTTCTTGAGTCGTGAGTCGCGTAGTTTCTTGAGTCGTATATTCATTTTGCGTCACCGTATGAATCAAACAGGACTTTTCTATGAAACCAAATGTAGCAGAAATTTCCCAACTAACATTTTGGTGTCAGTTACAGGTAACATTATTACTTTTAACTGTTTAACGGAGTAATAATGATCTCAGTTGTAAATATAAACTTTATAAGGTAGTTAAAATATAAATTGAGCTCGAAAAGTGTTAGTAGTATTATACTGAACGACGTTAAACAACTTTTAGAGTTACAATAGTGCTAACTGCAACAAGTATACTTAAGATGTTATAGGTTTAACCTGTTTATAACACCCAAATCTATACAACGGTGCTCGCTGACTCTCGTTAACACTTATTGTTGTTTAGTTTTTTCCGTAAAGTGCCTTATAAGTATTTTGGTGTTATATTGATTATAAGGTGCAGACATTACTTTTAAAACAGAGTTTGTCAAGAGTATAAGTTCATTTTATGCTTAGCCGGTAGTATTGTCTTGGCTATAGTAATTGTAGTTACTTAAGACTATTAATACACTGTAAAGAGTACTAAAGACTGACAACATTCTTGACTAAAGATGTTGTATCTCGAAATGTGTAATAGAACACTTAACAAAGACATAAAGCTTTAATGTTCGGTCGCCATTGTTTTGGTCAATTAACTTATATATATTGAATAGGTTATTCAATATTTGACAACAAAATACTTCATTATTTATGTAACTTCTGTCATTCTACTGAAACTTCTTAATTTAACATGCTACTGGCTAATAAGGAAAAAAATAAAAAAATAAAAATTTGAAATTTCTTTATTATTCTTCATAATTTTTATTTAAAATCTTAATTTAATCCAGGGCGCGTTAAAATTGAGATGAGAAACATGGTATACATTTACAGTAAAATTACCGCGGCAGATTATGTTCACTTCACAATGAAAACTTTAACTCCTTAGTATTTGTATATTCTCCTCTGTCAATTATGTTACGCCATTCACTGATAGTCACATAATTTTATTAAGTAACAAAGTTCATAGACTTCCCGTCGTAAGATACAAAATGCTTGAGAACATTCTAACTAACTACTAAGCGATTAAGTGTCAAACAAGTATCTTTAATAGGTCTTGTAATATGTTAGGTGATATTTCATTCTTAACCGAAATGATTCTAACACCTAAAGTATTAACCAACTCATCTACAAGACATTTATACCGTTTAAGGTATTAGCTGAGAATGAATAAACACTCTTGTGCAGGTACTTAACACCCTTATACCACCCTTATACAGGCTTTATAACACCTTTACCTGCAAAATCGTGGGCCTCTTTCGTGGTTATAAGTGAGTTAGAGCATGCTCTAACTCCATTCTTACAGGTATTTTTAACACTAGGATACTCGATTGGAACCGTTATAAGTATGATATACAGGTTATTTTAACGCCAACGTGCTAGTTGGGTTGCGACTGACAACTCAAAAAATTACGCTCGCTTGGCTGCAGCCTTAGTTTTATAGGCCAGTGTTAATAACGTAAAGAGATGACAAACATCAATCCAAAATTTTGCATTTATGATATCAGTTTGATAACAAGAATAAAGATTTGAAGTCAGCTAAAGGGCGTTGAAGACAGGCTTATGTATAATCATCAGCATATATTAGTCCACTGCTACACTGAGAAAAATAACTTTCGTGATTACGAATAATTTTAAAGGAATTCCAGCAATTTTATCCGTATTCCCAACAAAAACGGACCAAGAGTTCTTACTAAAAATTTGTGCGTAAATCCTAACAATTTATCAATAAACTGGTCACCAAGGAACATCATTACAATAGCACGACAATACAAAGTGCTGTAAACTCTTGTCTTATCGTTACACGTCATAACAAAACGTCGTGACTAACTCTCTGCTCGTGCCTAATAATCATTACTAGAAATGAGTTTCCATCATGATGGGAATGACACAGAGTGCTGCATACTCTTGTGTTGTCATTACGCGTTATAACATTTTGCCATGAAGAACTCTGAAAATTCCTAACAGTAATGATGAGAAATCATGAGGGGAATGATAGAAATTGTTGAAGTCATATTAATATATCATTATTTGAATGTCATGTTGTTGTGGACATCATGTTAATTAGTAGAAATTTCCTAATAATATTTGTGAAACTGACCTACCCTAATTGTTGTTAGTATTGTAAGGATAAGGTGCGACCTCTTTTATCTTGAAACTTTTCGATCCGTCATGTCAAATCTGTATGCTTTACTATAATATTAGTATACGTAGGACCATATACATAGGACCAAAATATTGGAATCCAAATAAAACGGCGCTTTGAACTTGGCAAAGGTACTTCATCAATAAAGTACGAAGTTCGAAGCGCGGTAGAACTGTTGGTTGTCTTCGACTTGCAATAAACTCTATTGCAAGTCGAAGACAATCAACCAACCGAGCTCAGCAAGGAACATATTAGGGTAAGGACCAAAATTTTTGCACTTTTTGCGTGAGTACGATGGCACATTACTTTCAAATCAACATATAAAAAAAAAATTGTTAACTTATGTGAATATTAATACTTGATTATTATAGCTGAATTTATTTTGCACCCGGTGCTTTATTCATATCTAAAATTCTTTCACTAGATTTTTGTAAAATTAATTTTATGTAAATGGGTAAAAGGACCAAAATTTTTGCATGTTTGCACAACGGAAACGGAGCAAATGTATCACAACAGAATTTGTTAAGGTTAGTGTACATGGGTCTAGAAATGATCACACTGGTATAGATTATTTACATTCTTATTGTTTCTTAACCATTGAAAAATATATAAAGGTTTAAAAAAATATAGCAAATACAAATATATTATACATTAATTTAATAACACGTATTATAAGAGCTAAACTTGATTGAGAGTTAAAATCGTTAAGTAATGTTGTATACCTATCTTTACAAAATTCCATTGTAACACGTCACACAATTTCGTGACATTCGTCGCATACAGGAAAAAAAAACCACATGACACAGCATTCAAAAATTCATACTGAAGAAATTAAACACCTTTATGAATACACATCAGAACTATTCAATAGTAGACAAAATAAGCTACTAGAATTAATAGTAAAAAGTAAGAAAAGTTGACGCAAAACACTTTAAAAGTCTGACAGAAAATCCAAATTTATAATGGTACACAATGTACACATGCATGTTCAACACGTTTTTGCAAATGAGCGAAAAACAACGTGGCGGAATTGGCCTGAATTTAGTCACAACTTAGATGACGGTGTAGCCTTTGCAACAAAACATTATTTGTTATCCTATCTTGCCATGTTCTCGATTTATGCTGTCGCACAACTGAGTGACACAACGGAACGAAATTTGGGACACGCTTTTAGATTAATATTATAAATTAACTATAAAGTTTAACGAGACCGTCATAATAAAAACGTGAAGATAAATTCATGGTGAATATAAATAAATCAAAAAGTCTTTGTAAAGTTTTTTAGTTTTAGAATAAAATTGCAAAAACCTGGAGGAGTCGGATATGTGCCATTCACATTTTGTATGAAAAACAAAAATGGATTCAAATGGAGAAATGGACAGCACGATAGTTTGTCATGACAGCACGAAAGTTTGTCGTGACAGCACGAAAGTTTGTCGTGACAGCACGAAAGTTTGTCGTGACAGCACGAAAGTTTATCATGACAGCATAATATACTATTAAGCTTTCCTAGTGATTCTCCTGTTAACCCTACACTTAAAGTTAGAAGGAATTCTTGATTTTGTAACGTGATAAATTTCGATTCTTAGTCTTTAGTCAATACAGTCTTGACAATTAATCATGCGCAGCCTTGGTAATTTAATGATCATCACTACTCATGCAAGTTATAAACTTAAGAAATGTAGTGCTAGTCACTTAATCAGGAAAACAACAGAATAATATGACTTTCACGATAAAACGTCATGCTAGTTCTGATACCTCATTAGTATGTAACTTCACGTTCTAATGATGAGCAATCATGATAGCCAACCAAGTTTTTCATCATATATAAATCTGATGTCACGTAAATCGAACCAGGCTGAACAACATTTTAAAATGCACATGATACTAATTCAGTTGTCTTGATTAGTTATAATTCTTCATGTTTAAATATAATGAAGGACGAGAGTCATTTTTCTCAGTGTAGACATAGGCCTTCCTATGAACGCCATAGCGTCCTGTCTTCAGCTTGTCGCATCCAGCACCTTGCCTGCAGTCTTTCGCAAACCATCATCCCAGCTGCCCGGAGGGCGTCCTACACTACGTTTGCCGAGTCCCGGTCTCCACTCAAGAATACTTTTAATTTTTAAATGTTTTACAAGTATGTAGGTACGTACTTATTTAATTTCTTAATAGCTTATGTAAAACCGGGATTCGGTTTATCTGAAAGCGTCTTAGAGCAGAGTTCACCAAAGGACAATAATCAAATAATCAAATAATCAATATCTTTATTTCTTTAGGCTTACAAAACAAGCACTTAGACAAGTCAAATTTAATTCGCCTCAATTTTTTGTCCACTAGTGGAAGAGGCGAAATAGAAACTACTAGCATGTGTAAAACTTATGTGTCTAATACATGTTTGCCTTATAAATAATTACATACTATTGTCGATGTGGAACCGAGCGACATCTGGCCAAGCACTAACGTCATTGATGTAATCATTTATGGAGTAATATGCCTTCTTGATAAGATTTAGTTTTATGTACTGTTTAAATCTACGAATAGAAAGTTCAGTTGCTTCAGATGGAAGCTTATTATAGAAGCGCACACAATTACCCATAAATGATTTCCCCAGTTTTCGTAATCTAAATGAAGGAATGTGTAATTTGTTCTTGTTTCGTGTATTTCTATTGTGAACATCACAATTTTTCAAAAAGCTACTCTTGTTTTTGTGTAGACATTAAATTTTCATAAATATATTGCGAAATTACAGTTAAAATATTTATTTCTTTAAATAATTCCCTCAATGAGTCACGTGGCTTTAATTTATAAATTGCACGCACCGCCCTTTTTTGAAGAACAAAGATAGTCTGAATATCAGCTGCCTGTCCCCAAAGCAAAATACCATAGGACATAATACTATGGAAGTAACTATAATAAACTAACCTAGCTGTGTCCTGATCAGTGAGATGTCTAATTGTTCTCACTGCATAAGCTGCTGAACTAAGCCTACCCGCGAGAGCAATCGAATAGTTAGCAGCTTCATTGATTTAGAATTTAGATATTTTTCATTACTTTATGTTTACCCCAATGATATAGATATGTCCTATATCTAGCAATGGACTAATATAGGTTGCTGATGATGAAAGTGCGTTGACCTGCGTCGAGACCAGAGCCCCGGTTCTCATCATGACAATGGAACAGTGGACCTGGTCACGCATTACTGTGACAGGCTTGAGTAACGTGCAATTCTTTATTGGAGGTTTCCACTGTCCTCTTATAGAGCTCGTTCCCACTTGTCGTCTGTCGGATCCGTATATTAACCGGGGGGGACAAGATAGAGGCGTGGAATCGGAAAAAAATATATTTAGAACACGTTGTAACGTCACATGGTCGGGGCAAGGAATCTTCTATGTCATAGTGAATCACGCCCCGGATTTCTGAGTTTCTGTTCACATTAAATGTTAGGATCTAGACAGACGGACCACATTTCAACTGAAATCCAACCGCAAATTGCAGTTCAGGTACAGTTTGAATGCAGTTGACACGACTGCAATAGGACTGCAAACCAAACGCGCAGTCCGATTGCAGTTCAATTGCAGTCGTGTGAACTGCACACTGACTGCATTCAAACGTTTTCTTGATATTATATATTTTTTTTTAATTAACCTGAGTTTGCGCATTATAACTTACCTGTACAGAAGCTTTCTACACCATGTGAAATTAATGATTTATGGTATGAGAAGTAGTAAGTAGTACCTATGTTTAATTCCAGGGCTAGAAAAACGTCTATTTAAGATTTCAGCCCAATCCAGTTCAGTAGTTTTTTCAAGAGTAACTTTCAAACTTCCGCGTTTTTAATATTAGTAAGTATTAATAAATAAGTGGATTGAAAATAAATGAAACCTTTTCATTTTTCTATTTTGCAATTTTAGCTGAAAAATTCGGATAAGCCGAATAAGTTTTTTAAACTTACGCGATCAGAACACATTATTATAAATATTTATGTACGGGTATTTAACGCGATAAATACCCGTACATAAATATTTATAATAAGCCGAATAAGTCAGAAGCAATGGACAAACACACAGACATCTGTCGAGAAATCCGCCAGATACAATACAAGATAATAGAATTAGAGACACACAGTCTGCTCTGTCTCCCACAATGACATATCACACAATACTACCGGGCTAAGTATGAAACTGCTAGTTTACTATGTACTTAAGTCGTTGTCTACGGTAAGTCCCGTATAGTCCGTTATGGGCCAAGTTATTAGATTCTTCCTGATGTTATTTGGTTAAGAAATATGTTGCTACGAGGAACGAGCGCCGCCACTTTTTATATCTTATTATTACGTTAAACTAAGACATTACCAAAAGTCAAACGTTCAGTTTGTTATACTTATCACTAGCGACCCGCTCCGGCTTCGCACGGTTTTATTATACGTATAAACCTTCCTCTTGAATCACTCTATTTATAAAAAAACCGCATCAAAATCCGCTGCGTAGTTTTAAAGATTTAAGCATACAAAGTGACATAGGGACTTAGGGACATAGGGACAGAAAAAGCGACTTTGTTTTATACCATGTAGTGATGTAATGATGTGCTAAGCATAACCTTTTTTTAATGCTTCAGTAGTAATTTTGTTTCTACATTTTACGAAGAATAAGAAAATAATAAAAGATATATGAAAACAGAGTTTAGTGGCCACTAAGAGCAACTTGAAAATTGATGAAAATTAGCCAGCGTCGCATCGACCAGACGACGCTAAGATAAATTTTATATTTTACAATGGTATATGTGTTTAAAAATTTCGTTATAGGTAGAGCTAAATAACGGAGTAACGCGTCAGTCGGTACGCAAGCGAAATGATTAAAACAATAGAAGTCAAAGTGAACACTATATCTGCAAAAATGGGCACTTGGTTACTTGACACGTCAGGTAACCCAGTTTTCCTTAACTCCCATGATTAAGGTCTTAACAATTTTCGTCGATGTCCATATAAGGCGTGACCATACATTGATCCATTGTATTACGCCTGTGTTACTATAATTTATGTGACGTATATGTGACCATGTTTGGTGACGCACTCTCTCGGGTCAAAAACCTTGTATTGTTAGAATTTAATATCATGCCATAAACAATTAATTATCTATGGTTTGTTATAATTAGTATATGTCAACTACGTAAGTGGGCAAGGACCTTTAGAAATCTAGATTTGCCTTTCTACGTCTGTTCAGATCCCTTGTTCGGTTTAAGTCCGATTCTGGTTACGAGAGATTCGCTTTAGGAAAGTATTTTACAGTCGAAATCTCAATTGTGCGCGGTCTCTAAACGCATCAATAATATTCCGGTTTCGTAATAACACAGTAGCCTAGTAAGTATAATCCTTAAAACCTTTTTCAACCAACTCTCGCTTAGAAATGTATTCCAAGAACCCCGGTAGCAATCACGTCACTTAGCTAAAGTATTTGTGTGCTGGCTCACAATTTAAAACGACGTTATCGACGCCGGCTCTAAACAATGTAACACTCGCAGGCTGAGATGAAGCCAACATCCCAAATATAGACCTAGGAATAAATAGAATAACCCACCATAACCAAAGTTAAGAGGAAACTAGTTTCTTTTCAATTGCGTAAATGGTCAAGCAGCCTTTGGTAAACACAAATGAAAAATATACACAATATAGATTTACAAAAAGATTTCTATAAATTATGTTACTTCAGAGGCCAAAAAGGATCGCGACCCATTATTATGCCGCTATATAACCTATATGCCGCAGCTCGTAGGTTGTAAGCGCTTCTATGGATCTTAGACACATTTGTAGGCCATTTTCCCACAATTTGAGAAAAAAAGTGACAAGGCGAAGGCCTAGTCAGGTCTTTTATAGCTTTTAGCTAGTTATTACTTGATGGAGGAGCTCGAGGTTGATGCAAACATCAACTTCCAAATAAAATTGGTAGATTCTTAATGTCTTTATTTATATAGGTATAAATTAAAATTTTGAGGATTTCTCTAAGTTTGCCTATCAGGTAACCTTTAACCTTAACCTTTGGAAAGCTTAAAGCCTATTTAAAGTTGCATATAATATGCATTATGAACATTGTCCCTCAGTTTGCCACTTCTATCTAAAGTTCGCTGCTCTATGTGCGGCGCGTGCGCATAGATAAAGCCGTCTGCACCGATAACCACTAAAACGTCGACCACACCTTTAGATAACGACGTCTATCGAGCAACATTCTTCTCATCTTCAAACAAGAAAAAACTAACAAATTTGTAAAAGCTTGTATCTTTCTTCTTTTAGTTTTAAATATTTGACCAAAAAGCTTTTTTGGAATGTTGGATTTGCGTTAGTCATTGCAAGAGCATGGATCTTCTGAGATCAAATTCAAAATTCTGTTGATAGGGTATATTGATTATACAAATAAAATATTATACTTATCGCAATTTTCCCATCTTGTCAGTTTATTACCAGACTTAACTAAAGATTAAATTTTTATACATTTATTCTAAGTTTTTATATATTCTATTTGATTGACTCAAGAGTTGAATAGTATTAATTAGTAGTTGATTAGTATTAATTTAGACATCACAGTGTGTTCTTATTACGGTTTTGTCCGATTTCACAACGCGCCTAGGCGCCGTCCATCTACAATTCTCCACATTTGGAATAGTTATTTGTGCTGCTGATCGCGTAGGTAAGTTTAAAAGAAGCTGACGCTTCTCAAAAGTTATCATAACATTTACATATTTTGTATGATGCCATATACCTACCTCAAAAAAGGTCAAGGCTTATTGTAATTCCAGTAGCAGGATATACTCAGAATAAAGTGGCAGCATCTCTTTGCCTCCTTAACATTCCCTCCTCGGCCGTTCTGCGAACAGAACGGAGTGTGGAGATGGTATTGCAATGCATAATTTACATCCAAGTTAGGCAGGGAGCATTGTACTTGACACAGTGTAGTTCTCAACAGAAGGCACAATTAAAAATTCGAACCTCAGATAGCAATAGCTTTATTTTATTCATATATCAAAAAGTAGGTAGGTAAGTTTATAATTTAAACTTTATATTTATCTAGCATCTGACCACGGTATCACAGGCGTTATTTGTATGGAAACTTTTCAAGTCTATTTCTAAGCCATCTGAACTGATGAAAAGTCCTATATGTTTTATTCCAGACTACGTCTATTCATTTCAGACTGATCCGTTCAGTAGTATTTGCGTGAAAGAGTTAAAAACTGCAAGCATCTACATATTTTGCAAAACGTTTGCGTTTATAATAAGGAAGTGAGGATAGTATTTTTCTTCTTCTTCTTCCGGACCTTATCCCACGCGAAGTGAGGATAGTAATGAAGAATAAAGATGAAGATGTTAAATTACTTTAATAATAATTAGGTTAAATGTCAAATAAAATAATAATATTAAAACGTAAATTGCTAAAATCTTTCTGCCTTCAGGAATTTACTCAAATACGGAAAATTATTGGGTATTTAGCGAATACGAACAAGCGCCTTGACCACAATATCTGCATCGCGATGATAATGAAGTAGAAATAAAAATAAAAGGTACACGATAAAAAGCGATACATAAATCAACGCTACTGTATCCCTTCACACTGTGCAAAGTTTATTACTGTGCCACAACAGTGGTATTTGGATCATTGTCCAACGTTTTGGATCGTCACCAAAGTTGGCCGCAGCTTTCAATGGAACAATGGTAGATATACTTTTAGAGGGCGGATAATGGGAGTTTGTTTTAGATCAGACTTCAAAGAAGAGGCGGTTTCGTACAAATAGCACAAGAAATAAGAAATGAATTTGCACCAGTAGTGGCTGAATGAATGCTGTTGAGGATGATGAGGTTTATAAGAAAAGGGTGGTCTTCTAGAGTTTGCCTTTCTCGAAGGTCTCAGAACACCAGACCATGTTGTAGATCAGACTTCAAAGAAAAGGTTACGTTCAAGTACGCTTATGTACCAAATCTACGATCAGAAGCCAGATAGAGGCCTTGAGGCCTTTTCAGATCTAATCAGTTGTAAAAACTATTAATAAGATAAATAAGTAAATATATGTTAGAAAATTCCGACCTCAGTGGTGCAGCGGGCGAAAGTCCGACTGCGTCGCAAAAGGTTGCGGGTTCGATACCTGCCTCGGAACAAATTTGTGTACGATCTGCAGAAATGTGTAGCGTTTGTCTGGGTGTTTTCTATGTATGATTCAAAATCTATCTGTGTGGTATATTGTATTAAGTATATCAGCATAACACAGGCTCTGCTTAGCTTGGGGCTAGATGATGCTGTGTGGACTGTCCAGCATTAAAAAAAACATAATGTCCAAGCATAGCAGAGCTTGTGTTATGGATTTTTATAAGGTTTACAGCAAAAGCCCTGAACAAATATCTGCAAATCGTACAACAGATATAAGATAAGATTTTCTTTATTTGTTACTAAAAACATTACTGACTTATCAAATTAATTAGTTTACTAACGCGATATAAACTGAAATATAATACTTAGTAATTATAAATTACTAGCGCCCCGCCCCGGCTTCGCACGGTTTTATTATATATTACTATCAACCTCACGGAGCCCGAGACCTTTCCAACGAATGCAAAACCGTGGAAATCGGTTCGTGCGTTCTGGAGTTATAGCGTCAGGAAGGAAAACCCGACTTATTTTGATAAAGTAGATTAAAAAGCTACAAAATAGCGTCAACTTAACTACAAGGCTATTTCTATCCCATACGAACTGATTTATGGAATAAAAAGTACCTAACCTATTTTTAATTCCAGGGCTAGAAATACGTCTATTCAATTTCAGCCTGATCTGTTCAGTATTTGTTAAGTGAAAAAGTAACAAAACATCCATACACCATAATGTTTTTGTTTGTTATTCATATATTTACTAGCAACCCGCCCGGCTTCGCACGGTTTTATTGTACGTATAAATCTTCCTCTTGAATTACTCTATCTATTAAAAAAGACCGCATCAAAATCTGGTGCGTAGTTTTAAAGATTTAAGCATACAAAGGGACATAGGGACAGAGAAAGCGACTTTGTTTTATACTACACTGGAGAGCAATGAATCCGGGTCACTCAAAGAATCCAAAAAATCTCGAAAAGTAAGAATGCTAGGTTAATGCAATAAATTGTATTTAATAGACAATTTAATACTCCTTAAATGAAAGTTAAAAAAATATGAGTCACCATACATTTTATTTACACAAAATTACATAAAGAAAAAAAACTGCTGATCTCTCCTTAAAACAAAAATAGGAAACATGAAATTTTTGAACTTTATGACGATTTTCTTGAATTTCAATACTTCGTATTACCTCCTCGTGCTTCCATTACTGCGTTTACGCGGTTTGGCATGCTGTACACCAAGTTCCTTATACGATTTTGGGGAATATTCTCCCATTCCTCTGTGAGAGCAATTTTGAGCTCAGGAAGCGTGATTGGGGTCTCCGACGTTACGAAGAAACTGGTTCTAACCTACGCAGACCAGGAACGGGCAGAACTAGGTGTACCACAGCACGAGAAGACCGATACTTGGTGAACACCATGCTTCGAAATCGCTTTCTCACAGGAACTGAACTCACAAATCAGTTTCAACGCCTCGGAGGAAGTAACCCAAGTGCATGGACAGTAAGACGTCGGCTTGCTGAATCTAACTTAAAACCCCTTAGACCTGCAAACGGCCCTAAACTGGAGCGTGGCCATCGTATTTCAAGACTAAGATATGCCCAGAACCACGTAAATTGGAGTATTGAAGATTGGTCGATAGTTATGTTCTCCGACAAATCAAAATTTATGCTCTACAAGCACGATGGAAGACACAGAGTGTATAGAAGACCAGGGGAAAGATTCAAGCAAGCATGCATCGAAGAAAAAGTAGCCTACGGTGGTGGGTCTGTACTTGTGTGGGCCGGAATTTCCTCTGAAAGTCGCACAGAGCTGGTGATCATAGAAAACGGCTCTTTAACTAGCGTAAGATATGTGGAAGAAATCCTCAACGAACACGTTGGTCCATTTATGCTCAATTTGGGTGAGGATGCTATATTTATGCATGACAATGCCCGACCTCATACAGGTAGGATTGTGAATGACTACCTTCAAGAGATGAACATTACTTGTATGAAGTGGCCAGCGCACAGCCCAGATATCAACCCGATCGAGCATGCTTGGGACGAGCTAGGGAGATGCGTAAAACAACGAAACCCTCCCCCAATCACGCTTCCTGAGCTCAAAATTGCTCTCACAGAGGAATGGGAGAATATTCCCCAAAATCGTATAAGGAACTTGGTGTACAGCATGCCAAACCGCGTAAACGCAGTAATGGAAGCACGAGGAGGTAATACGAAGTATTGAAATTCAAGAAAATCGTCATAAAGTTCAAAAATTTCATGTTTCCTATTTTTGTTTTAAGAAGAGATCAGCAGTTTTTTTTCTTTATGTAATTTTGTGTAAATAAAATGTATGGTGACTCATATTTTTTTAACTTTCATTTAAGGAGTATTAAATTGTCTATTAAATACAATTTATTGCATTAACCTAGCATTCTTACTTTCCGAGATTTTTTGGATTCTTTGAGTGACCCGGATTCATTGCTCTCGAGTGTATTTAGTGATAAGACAACAATCTGAATTTCTAATTGATGTTTTCCGAGACAATAATTAAGAAATGAAAGCTTTACGTACTATCATAATTCTAAGGAAGAATTAAGTTAATTAATTAATAATTCCAAGATACAGGGTGCTTCACTTGTAATTAGGTCATTATTAGACAGGAAGAGCACGGCACGAGCCCGTCACAATGACGTCGTGAGCACGAGCGATGGCTGTGCAACGAATACATTAATAATCATATTTACAATAAATATACATACTATATCGTTTATTGTAATAGATAAAAATAATCTGCAACTTAGGTTTATGTACGTACGATCAATAAATTTTTTTATTAGCGAAAAAGAGAAAGGAAATTAGAATAGGTTATTAATGGAAAAGAATATAAGAATATTATCTTTGTTGCACTTAACCCAGATAAAGCGTCCGGCCTTTTAAAAGGCCCAAAAAATGCATTAAATGTACCCGCATTTATCTCTGTTTTTTTCTATGTGGACATGATTTTTTTAATAGTCATGTTAACCAGTACATATTGATACTTGATTAGTGATAGTAGTATTGACAATCAGATGCATTTTTTTTTAAAGATTTTGATGTTTCAAAACATGCCTGTGATATTTTATCGCTGTGGCTGTAAAACGGTAAGATTTTTTTATATTTGTAAGAAGATTTTGAGAATATTTCACTTTAGTATTTGATTTTGGATGTCTAGGATTTGGTCATTATTTCGATTCTTTAGTTAACTTTTTTGAACCATTTTTACAATTTAAGTTGATGGCCTTTTAAAAGCCCTGTAGAATGTATCAAGGCACTTTTGTTGTAGACTGGCACACGCATTCTCAATGAGATTCTTGGCGAGTTGGAGCGTGGTGATGAAGAAAGTTTATTCCCAAGCTATATAACAATTTTTCTTCTGCCTCTTTAGTAACAGATAAAGATGCTGGTAACGAAGAATTTATTACTTTCCTAAAGTCAGAATCGCAACTTAGAGATCTAGCTGAGTTAAATTTTGGTGACAGTTTGAAGATTATGATTCTTTATCAAGCTACGCTATAAGAGACGGACAACAGGTACAATTACTGATAATAGCGAAGTAGTGGACATCGACAGCTGCTTCTCCTGAAACTGTAAAGTCCGAGTTGGTTCGAGTTTCATTCAGACAACAGTTGTGAGAAACCAAAGTTATTTAGCAATGAAAGATGAGCATTCACTCCCGTCAAACTAGGACTTCAGAAAGACAGACAGAGGTACCTATCAGTACAAAAATCTAATGTACCGGAACATAAACTAGTTTGCTAATGCTTGTCTGTCAGTTTAGATATGACTGAACACAACGCATCAATTGTATACAAACGAGGTGGAAGACCGTATGATCTTCTTGGTTTTCGAAGAGCTTTAGCAAGAGGAAGAAGTAGGAGAGGCTTTGTTCATTCAGCTAGATCACATCAGGAAGTATCTCGATATGATGGAACGAATCATCTGATAGAATACAGAGCATCGCAGCTAAGGTGCAATTTTATTTGCAAACAATGTGACATAAATTTACACCCTAAGCACTGTTTTTTTTTTTGCAAACCGTGTTGAGGATTAAAAAACCATTTTTTTAGTGTTTTAAGCTAATTTGATAAATAAAAATTGAAATTTCGATGTTTTGTTTGACTTTTAGGATTGCATATATAATCGACCCCCATGTTACTACAGGCCTTTTAAAAGGCCACCATTTTCCGACTTTCCTAGAAAAGTAAGATTTTTTTTACTTCTTTCCCTAACTCTATTAGGGCATTTTAAACAACATATTAAAAAATCACTATGATCGAAGATAAAAATAGTTTCAGTAATATCTGGGTTAAACTTTTATATTTACTGTAACTACTTCTTACTCTATTTAGAAAGACCTGTACTCAGGGGTGTTTTAGTGTTTTGTTATTACTTAAAAATACTAATGTAAAACTTTAGCTACTAGTGAAACACTTGAAAGTTTGATAATAGTGACAGAGAACAAAGCAAAGCACATTGACCTTTTAGAGATGCCAAAAAATAACCTACATAGATAGACAGAAAATGTTCAGAGACTTATAACAGCGAAAATAAAATCACGTCTGAATAACATAACATAACAATAATCATGTTACTTAATCAAAATTATTTCGTATCCAACAAAGCCGCAAACGAAAGCTCATTCAAACAAATGATGTATTGATTGACTGTTTACCCGGTAATGTATCGCATCACCATTTATCAGCCGCGTGCGCAGGGGATGAGACGCTAATGAAAGTGCTTACGACCACTCCTATGTTAGCTACGGGATGCGCGTGTGGGGAGTTTTAAATCAAATGGGCTTTATGACTTTTTAGGAGAGTTTGAGGTACTTTTTGGCATGGATGTTGCGCCTTCGTGTGAAATGGGGTTTAGGTTTAGGTTGGAGTACTCCTATATCCGCATTTTGACTAAGTTTGTTCCATTACGTGTGAAATGAGGATAACTTAGATAGACTTTGAGTGACGTGTGCTGATATTATCATGATAGTTAAGTGCAAGATTATTTATTTATTTATTTAAGGAAAACCAGCAGTACATACAAGAAATTAAAAATAAGTAAAATAGAAACAGAAGGAAAAGGTTTTCGCGAATAGAGATGAGAGAATTATCAGAAATGTATAAAAATGTCGAAGATATAATAAATTTTTTTTTGGCTTTTTATCACATTTAAAGTTTTCAAATAAGCTGTTTTACCATATTCACATCCTAGAAGGGAATAAAAATATCATTCAGTTTTTTTAATCCAAAGACCAGCTGGTCTGTCACCATTAAAACTGTCGGCAATCAAAACCACCCCAATGGGATATTTTCTCTCAATTACGCGATCGAGGCGAGTTTTTTGTAATTTCCTGGCATGTGCCTCATCCCGATGATACGATCTCACGCCGCTCGCGTGACCACGCACCGTTTGCATAGACCACCTACTACTAAGGAAACTCGAATATCTTTCTACATTTGTTACATCTTTTCATGTTGTGTCTACGATCGCCATATAATATAGATTATTGCCGAAAAATATCACTAACATTTTAATTATTTCACGTCGTTATAGTGGAAATCGAAGTTTTTGGTAATACGTTAGTAATCAAAAATCACTAAGAAAGTGGAATTAATTTTTGATTTTATCTCCGAATACTTCAACGCAAAAAGAGGCTCTGCCTAAAATATATTTTACGTTATTTATTAATTTCTGTTAGTAATAGCACTAGTAGCGTTAACGCTTAGGTACATTTTTATCGGTTGTTTTTTTAAGTTTCTCATATATTTCGTAGAAATTTTCTAATACGAGGTACTCTACTAGCGTCATTAACTCGATTTAATCTCACAAAACCAGCAATATTAGTTTTAATGCCCAAAATCACCTTAAGTTCGAGAACCATTAGGTCGAAAGGCACCCGTGTGGCTGTTTACGTAGACCAATTTTCTGATTGCGTCTGGCAACTCAGGATAGTAACTACTGTGTAAGCTGTAGCCTGGCAAATTGATGGGGAACTGGAGAATATCGTGATATCATTTTAATCAGCCGTAATGAAATATTGGGGCTGTAAAGGTCGGATCGGAACGCCCGTAAATATTTTTTATCGAAGTTTTACGATTTTATTAGATGCCGTGGACAATTTTTCTCGCAGAGGGAATTAATATTTTTATCCATTTAGGTACACAACTACTACTGAATAAGGAAAGTAGATACTCCTTGCCGAGTATAGGCCTCCGTTTGGGTGCCAATTTCACATTTCAATGACAAAACATGATCATAATCAGCTTTCTAATGCTGTCACGATCTTAAGGTTGTGTCCCCAGTAGGCAAACTGTGAGCGGCCGACTGAGTGAGCCGCAAATTTGTGGCGAACAGCTACAAACTCAGATCAGTTTGCGTGCGTATCGCAAGCATTGGAACCTGCGAGTCGGCCGCTAACAGAGACAGTCGGTGCACGTATCGCTGCAAACTACGTGCAAACTGCGTACAGTGAGCGCAAACTAGCAAACTGTGAACACTCAATTTAAAATATATGGAAGGGCGTACTGAACTGATACGCCGCCGCAAACCCAGTCGGCTGCTCACCGTTTGCCTACTGGGGACACACCCTAAAAGTTATCATTTTATTTTTCTCTTTCACGAAAAATTAACAAACCTGAATATAAGAATATAAGAGAAAAATACCAGGAATAAAAACGTAAACTACCCCTTCCACAGAAAACTAATAACAAAGCAAACACGTTGACATCACGCGTAACGATGTTTGCCGTCTCTCCCCCGAGATATGCCCTTTTTACGTGAATTAAAAATGCCCGGCCTCCCTTCGTCATAACTAGATTGTAAGTAGATAGATACTGTCTACTAAAGATGCTTATAGGGCTGTTTAGTTGAGTATCTACCTACCTATCGCGAAAATTCTAGAATACAAATTTAGGTTTAATTGAAGCTGAAAGTCCGTTATTGATCTATTTATTTACCTATTTTAGACTAGCGACCCGCCCGGTTTTATTTTATACGCAGAAACCCTTCTCTTGAATCACTCTATCTATTAAAAAAAAATGCATCAAAATCGTTGCGTAGTTTTAAAGATTAGCCTTCAAAGGGACATAGGGACATAGGGACAGAGAAAGCGACTTTGTTTTATACTAGTGAAATAAGTGCGACTAGTGAGTTTTTTTCTATTTTCCACCACCAGCTTTTCTTCTCTAGGTACCTTCTGCATTATAAAACAACAAAATAACATCCAAAATCATTAAAGTATCTACAGGTAGACATGAGGGGTGTGTTCACTTCCTGGCCAGCTGGTAATCAGTGGAACAACGGCGCCAAATTCACGAGCGTAGTAAAAAATGATCTGTCAAATGGATTTCCCGCCTTTTCGGTTGTTCGCGCCTTCAGGGCTGCCATTATATGGAATGTTTTACAGATATTTGGGAAATTATGTAACATAATCACGATGAGGCGTTTAGGTACCAAAAAGTACCGAATAAAAAAATATCATATAATTTTGGGTAAGTATAAATTTTTTTTCAACGTGCAAGTCAATAGATAGTCCGGATGTTTAAAAAAAAGGGGTTTCTCCGCAAATAAAATGGCATGTTTTTTTAGTACCTAATTATTAGTAGGTTTTTTAACCTTTGAGTTATCGTTAGTAGGTAGCTTTATAGGTAAGGAACTTGGAATTTTGTGATAGTTATAATTGCATTGGTAACTTAATTTATTACCTACTACTTTGGTTTGTTACGTAGTTTTTTTCCAAATGCTTACCTACTCACCAAGTCATATAAAAAGCTAGAGTTTACTCACTTAATAATCTACTTGAAAATTACGTTACTATGATAGTTTTAACTGAACATAACCTAGGTAGGTACCTACTTAAAAATTGTATACTAACCCATTAGAAATAAATAAATAATATCTCTGGATAATTCACACAACATAATCTAGCCTTAAGCTAAGCAGAGTGAGTTATGAGTACTGGATGAATGATTTTCTTAATACATATGTTCAATATATTATTACATATTTCGGCATTAAGTTAGTTTATTCTGTATTTTTCATAAAATTCTGACATCATCCCACACATCAACAGCAATCCAATTTGTAAATCCATTAAGTATGACTTACTGCTAAACTACCCAAGCATAATAGACTCCGTAATAAATGAAATCAAAACAAACAAGGTAACCCTAGCACGCCCTCGCTCTGAGATTAATAGGGCTCCGTGTTTAGGCGTCCGTCGCCATAGCAGCGCCACCCCCTCGCAAATACCACATCTCGGGGGGAAGCTTTGTTATCTGGCAACACAGTGAGAAAAGGTCAATGGTTAATTTGGTATGATTGAATTTTTATTATCTGTTTTGATGACAGATGTTTTGTAATAGGCGCTCCACATTCACGCGAGAACTTCGTGAGAACGCGTGAAACAGGCGAGAAGCGTGAATGTGGAAGCGATTCGCGTATTCGTCTCACGTTCTCGCCTTGTTCTCGCGCTGTTCTCCACTTTTTGTCGGTTTTTTGGCGCGAGACAAAGGAGCGCGAGAACGTGAGAACAGGCGAGAACGTGTATTGACTCCACACTCGCATGTTTCTTAGTAGCGCGGGTCATCGTCATTGAGCGCGAGAACTGTAGCGAGAAGTATTTGAGAAGTTTGTGAGAATGTGTACCCGAAGAAGTTCGCGCTACAGTTCTCGCGAAGATTCTCCGGAGATTCTTGTGTGAACGTCTCGTGTGAATGTGGAGCGCCCTTGAGAGTCAACTAGGGAACGTTGACGTTGAATTGCTATAATATTATGAAGTTAGTAGGACAAAATCAGTCACCAAAGTGTTTAATTATCTTTAATTTTTAAAGCCAGATACTGCATCTGCGCGTGGAGCTCTGCTGCCAAAACCCACCTTATTATAGCAGAACGCGCGCAGCGTGCTGCCCTGAAAGTGCTATTCTACCTCCCTTATAGGCACCCAACTAGCCTTGTCTATGATAGAGCCGGAGTACTGAGCATCAGAAAGCTCTTTATATCTGAAGGTATCCGACGTTACCACCGACAAACTGTCTCGGCCGCACCCCCCACTAAATTAAACCGACGAAAATCAAAATGTCCCATACCACCATATAAGTTCCTTGCATACCACAGACCAAATCAACATTTGCCCAAAGACAGTATATGGTCGTGGTCCCGCACCTATATAACACCCTAAACGAAAAGTACGAAATTAAGAACAGTCGATCCAACCAACTCAAAAAAATTGTACGTACTTGGCTGTCAGATTTTGACTACGATGATATCGAAGAAATGCTTCAGAATTTACGCCATTACATTTTAAAACGTTTTTAGTTTAAAAGTTTTTTTAGTTTTTAGCTCAATTTATTATGTTAATTAAAGAGTTTATCAACGCGACGTCATTAGAATAGAAAAGTAAACTAATTTATAATCTCTATCATCACTTTATTCAAGTAACTGTATTAAATTGAAGTTTATTCAATTAAGATATTGTTTATAGATCACGTAAATATTAGTTAATTACACTTATAAGTACTATTTAAGATAACAATACTAAGAAACATTATTCCTTTTTTGTAATTAGGTTTCTATCTTTAAGAATTTTGTAATACATTTTTTTTTTCATTTATATGTACACAATATGTAAATTACATGGGAGAAGCCACTGACTCCTGAAATACAGTTTTTACTAGTTCGGGAGTCTATGGATACATTTAGATCACTGCTTGTTAAACTGTGTCAAATAAATGATTTGATATTTGATATTGATTTGATATTAATAATTTTTGCAAGGACTATACTTCGTACCTATGAAAGAGTATTTTTTATTTCTTGTATCTTGTTTTCTTCGACTTATACTATGTAAGGCGACGACTTTCTTCTTTCTTTTTTGCTTGTTGTCTTCGACTTGACTACATCAGGTGGGATGACGATCTGCTAAAGACTGCAGGCAGATGCTGGATGCGGCAAGCTGAAGACACGGCGGCGCTATGGCGCTCAACAGGGGAGGCCTATGTCCAGCTGTGGACTAATATAGGTTGATGATGAGCATGTATAGGTAGGTACCGTAAAGAATGATGGCAAGAATTTTGGGCTATCGTGTACATCGATCGCAAGGGTATCAATCGAAAGCTCATGAAATTCTAATTAAAACTGCATATTTGGTTTTCCAAGAATTTTTGCAGGAAAAATTAAATTAATTTTTGAAAATCTGAATAAATATCAAAAATTGACCCTAAAGCTAGGGCTAAGAGCACTCCGAGATCCGCCATTTTGTTTTGACGTTGACGTTCACTTGATTGTCAAACAATCAACTTATGTCAAACGTTAAAAACCAAAACAAACAATGCTTGGCAATTTGTTTGTTATATGGTTCAGTTTAGTTTTAGTTTGTTTTTAGTGTTGCTGATGTAGGTATACTTAGATTTTGGCCTGATTTCGATATAATTAATTGATAGGGAGAGTTTCTTTTCGTTTGGCTAATACATAATAATAATGCAAATCGACAAAACTCACCTACCTACTCATCATATGAAAATGAACTATCAGTGCTACTATTGTCCTTTTGTTTTAAATTGTATCTGAGTGAGTTAATTGTATCTGATGTGTGTGTCTGTGGAACTAAATAAATGTTTTACCTATCTGTCTACTGTTATAGTTTGTATATAATGCCAAACTTATGTTGGTAGGTAGTATTAGGAGGTACCTTAATAAAAAATAATAACTCAATCTAATCGGAAACAAATATTTTAATACCTAGGTAGGTACTAAGTAAGTAATTCAAATGTTCCCGATACAGAGGTCCTTACTGTAAGTATTAAGCTACCTACTAAATCCAACATCCTTCAAGGTACGAAAAAATGCTAAACATGAGATAAAGGCACCATTTTATGTAGGTAATTATTATAAATAAACCTGGTTATTGCCAACGTAAGTTATTTGCCGATAATGTAACTGAAATGCCCTGCAAATAGTTGAATTACAACTTAAATTAATAGTGTAGCCGTTCTGTCAACTAGTGTTTACTTCATTGGGGTAGTTAAACAAAAAAGAAGTTAAGTGCACAACACATTTTACATCAGACTTTTAAAGTAATATCTATGTAGATTCAGTAATTCCCGGAGTGTAATTTTGAGAAAACTTCTAGGTAGGTATTTGTTGTACCTACAGAGACTACTATTTTGAAATCTTTATACAATTTGTTTATATAGGTACTACAACAATTTAAAGCACTAGGTGGGCAATCAACACTAAATTTTTTTTATCATTATTTCAGTCAGAAATCAGTTTTTTCTTCATTTCACACATCAAATTCTAACTAAAATATCATGAATTAAATAGGTACTATGAAACGTAATAGTAGGTACCTATATTATGAGTAGGTATTAAATATGTGGTAGGTACTAAGGTAAGGTTTAATAGATATGCAGTGTAAAATAACAAATACCTAAACAAAAAGGAAATGCACAAACTTAAAGAAGTTATGAACATTCTGTTTATGTATACAACACTTAGGTACTTTAATTGCATACTATTATACCTATGTTTGGATTATTGATGTTTTTAATAAATGAAAATTATTATTATACCTAGGTAACATTTCATAAGTTTCCATCCAACTAGTGTTTTATTCCACATTTTAGTAACTATAGTACCTACCTACCTAAACACCGATCCAATGTCGTTTTGTTTATAATTTAGGAACTTACCTAAATCTAAATTGATATGTCTACCCGTATGTTTGGTTAAGCTTTTTGTAGGTATGTATTTTGTTTTGATGCTAAATAAAAAAAAAAGTATTACAGCTCTAAAATCTTTATCAACATTCAGATTAATATTAATTCAGCAGAAAATAATTGTAAGCGATTTGTGTTTTCTATTCTGGAATGAAATACATAGAGTAAACGAGTTCATAAGTGGAGACCGCGACTCAGTAAGTGTAATGTAGGACGCCCTTCGGCATGGTAGGATGGCGATCTGCGAAATACCATACTAAAATGAGGCAAAATGAAGACAGGGCGTTATAACACCTAGACCTAGAGGACTCATTATAGAGGTATAGGGTAGGTATAATTATTTCCAGCAGAGCAGTGGACCAATATAGGTTAATGACGATGATTCTTGCAATCGAAGAGTTCGTAATTCGTATGAAAATTAAAAACTTGTTGCAATGCAAACCCCTTCTAACCCATAAAAAAGTGTATGAATTTAATTTACCGCTAAAATAAACTTTTCCTAAGACCATGTTCCATACACTATGTAAATCTCTATTCTACTTACCTTCTGACAAAGGAGGTTGGTTTCAATCCTGACCCTAACCTGAGACCAACCTCTAGAATTGAAACCTATTTTGTTATGTGCCGCCATTTGCCATGAAGAGATAATGTAAGGAAATTATATTATTCTGCCAATTTTCGAAAAATAATTTAATTTTTTCTGTAAATATTATGGAAAAACTGAAAATGCAAAGTTCTTTATGATTTTAAGACGAATCGAACGATATATTCAGTATCGTTCTTCAAATTTTTGGGACAGGCCATAAGGGATTCTTGCCATTGTTCTTTATTGAAGTTGACAGAATAATAGGCTTTATGCAAAATTTCTGGTCAACTTCAGTTGAAATAAAAACTCTGACAACTTGTCAAAGTCATCAAGCTCATTCTATCAAAAATATAAAGAAAATATAACGAAATTCTAAAAAAAAAACATTTAATACATTTTACACAAACGTATTATTTAAAGTTCGTTCAAAATTGGTATAAAATCATCTACAATGCCATCTCAGCTGGCAAAAGCTGAGAACTTTTCATCATTAACTGCTCTTGCTACGAAGTTCTCGGTGCCTATTTTGCGTTCGGAGGCGGAACACTTTAGTGGCTCAGCCTCGGGCAAAGACCTGATAGCAGCTCAGATGAGAAGAATGGACGAGGAAATGATCAAGTTTAGGTACTTACCCAGTTATCTCTCGTATTTACTTCTCTCGACTCGATAAATTTGCAATTGCTATCCTCAAGGGAACTTATCAGTTCATGTACCTATAGTGTTTATTGGAAGCTGTCAACTGTGTGTCAATCATTGGACGTACACAAAAATAAGAAAATTAAAAAAAACCTTATAAAGTTTATTTGAATAATTATTTATATGTAATGTAGGTTTATGTATATATATTTTCTTAATAATTATTTACAAACCCTAACGTGATACCAATAGATATCCTCTGCCAAATTTGGTAGATCCATCCATGAATAGGTTCATACAACAGTCATATACGTGTATTACAAATATACCAACTTATGTCCTAAGTTTAATGAGCGTAATTATTCTAAGTTAATGGGTGTTTTCTATGTATAGTAAAAATAAAAACATCTATGAATTGTATTAATTATATCCTCAAGCACTGTAATCGAGTAATGATTGAAATAACTTTGTTACTATTCGATTGCAATGTTTGAATGTACTTTACAAAATTTAAACATATAACTTAAAATTCACAAGTTAAATTATTGTGTTGTCCGAAATAAATGAATTTATTTATTTACATCAGTGATCTAGTTGCCATAACAAAATGTCTTAATTCTGTGTGTTATTCGTATTCATTATTTGTTTTTCTCAGTAGGTAGGTATATAATTTGTGTTTCCAGCACAAACCTGTTACGTCTAAACGACCCGTCCAAGTTGAAGGCCGGAATGACATCCCTGATGGATACCCCCGTTGCCACCTGGGATGTCATCAACAAGTCTCCTCTCGTTGAGGCAGAAGGGGAGAACAGGGTGCTTAAACTACAGTTCGATGTTAGTAGTTTCAGCCCTGAAGAGGTAAGCAGAGTCTATTTGACTCTTCATCATTATCATCATCAGCCTATATAAGTCCACAGCTGGACATAGGCCTCCCTTAATAAGCACCATAGCGCCCAGTCTTCAGCTTGCCGCATCCAGCATCTGCCAGCAGTCTTTCGCAGATATTTGACCCTTGGCCAAGGTCAAAAGTCTTAGTGCTTTATTTCCTTTAGGACTCTTGGACATGTATAAAAGTTCATAATATACAGGGTTACTTGTAGGTAGACCTGATCGTTTCAGGACGTGATAGTAGGGTTCAATACACACACATTTGACTCCGAAGTACCCCGGTCTAAAGTTGAGCGTCTTCTAGATATTTGAGTTTTGATATTTTTGATGAAAGTCTCACTCTGAAGTCGAAGATTTTTCAGTGTTCTCTTGTAAAAGCTTGAATCACTTAATTAAATAAAGAATTGATTATGAAACCTTTACCACGTTTGGTTGGTAGTTTTCGAGTTGGAGTAAAACTCGTCCCAAACTTTTTAACAATCTGAATGCTTTCTATGCGTTATAAAAATATGTATAGGTATACGCAATGGGCTTTTTTCCATTACCCGGCCCGGCACCGGCACCGGCGCCAGCGCCGGCGCCGTGCCGTTGCCGGGGAAGCAAAAATGTAAGGCAGCGTTCCCACTACGCCGGACCGGCAGACCTGCCGGAAACCGGACACCGGACAGAGTGTTCACATTACATCGGATCCCGGAAGAAATTCAGACAGTCAAGACCTCAGTTGAATTTGGACCTGCGCGCACAATGGACGACGAAATTGTTGTGTTGTGGTGGTATCTTAATAGAAGGCAAAATAAAAGAAAACATTGGGTACACCCTATTTTACGGGAAAGATTTTCACTTGGAACATTTGAAACATTAATGGGTGAACTTAGAAGAGACGAATCAAAGTTCTTCAATTATTTTCGAATGACAGCAACCCGCCCGGGGAGGGGCCCGGTCGTTCTACCGGCAATTCGTAGTGACAAAACGCTCGGTAAAAATGCCGGGTCCGGCAAAAATGCCGGACCCGGGATAATGTGAATAGCTTCATATAAATTGTACAGCCACTAGCCCTTCCGGCAGAATTACCGGCGCGGCAGATCTGCCGGTCCGGCGTAGTGGGAACAGTCGCTATGGCTCGCCTTTTTACTTACCGGCGCCGGCGCCGCCGGCCCTGCATTGAGTCCTGCCGGCGCCGTCGCCGTCGCCGGGGTAGCAAGCTTCCCACCCGGTGCCGGCCCGGCAAAATTGCATGTGTATTGCATATTTATATGAATTGTAGCCGTGTGAGTGCTGAAGTCCGTGTCAGTACTGTACCACTCACCGGGCGTAAACCGGCATCGACACCGGCGCAGTGGAAAAACGCCCAATGAATGGTATCAAGTGTATCTTTAGGCAGCTTGGGGCTAAATGATGCTGTGTGTATTGTCCATCATTATTCATTTATTTATCACTCTATTATTCACTCACTCTCTTATTTTTAGGTGACAGTCAAAATCCTGAACAATATGCTGATAGTTTCGGCGCAAAAAATGGAGAATGATAATGGGATTGAAAGTGAATACCATAGAGACTTCCTTCTTCCCCTGAACACGAAGCCTGAGAGTGTGAAGTCTTCCCTCTCCAAGGATGGGGTCCTCACTGTGAGAGCTCCTCTGATCATCACTCCAGAAAATGAAGAGCAATCAACAGCAGTCAACACATAGCAACGAATAAATAAAGAGCAACGCATAAATACAAAGCAACGCGTAAAATAAAGAGAAACGCATAAATACAAAGAAACTTAAAAGATTATAAGGTATTATAGGATCTGCATTGTAACCTTTATAAATACAATGTTATGCAATGATTCCATTCAGAGTTATAAATAGTAGGATGCAAGACTTCAAAATACCATTAGAAGTTACGTGGAAAACATTTTATTCTTCGGGTGTAATCTTTACATTAGATATACAAAGGGAATACAGCAGCGGTTCCAAAGGTCAAAATGTGAGAAAACAAAGTTATTTTCCAGTAGAAAATTTGGCTCCATATCAATGAGTGTTGAATCTACAGTTTGATATTTATTTCCAAGCGAGTGGTTCCTTTTAAAAGTCAGCAGATTCTGAACAACTTTATAACAAAAAAACCTAGAATTTTTTTTAAGAAAATAGACTGATAAATATTTTATCTCGGTGATTATGATTGTCTTTTTCTGAACTAGATCATGACAGACGATTATTTTATATTTATTTTAGACCTTTTCTTTGATATAATTTTCAAAAGGTTCTTGCCATTTGTAACGTGTCTTTATGCAGTGTTAAACGGGCAGATTTGCTATATGCAATGCCTTATGCAATTCTGCAAAAAAACATAGCTTT
Organism: Eupithecia centaureata; assembly: GCA_944547425.1. NCBI lineage: Eukaryota > Metazoa > Arthropoda > Insecta > Lepidoptera > Geometridae > Eupithecia > Eupithecia centaureata. The sequence continues at coordinate 6,466,838 of OX155698.1, forward strand.
ATTCCTTGTAGGTACATAGTTTATTATGTGATTTAATTTATTGTCCAAGTGTTGGTTGACATTTCCCGATAAACCAATTTCATGAACGTTTACAAGCCTAAATTTAAACTCCAGATGGAAAAGTCCTGCAGCGTAATGCGCTGAAATTGAATTATAAATACTGCGATTCAAAAACATAGATAATTTTGTATACAAACGAGATACAAAATCAAAGGAATAATGATGGAACATTATTTTACGATACTGGTATCATCAGGGCAAGCTTGCAGGAGCTCCAAACAATTCGTGGTTTGACAGTTTTCATTCATCATTGCATTGGTCTCTCATTCGTTATCGAATCCGAAGTTGCATCTTTTTCGGTGTGCTTGAGCAATTATGCGTTGTTGAAATTTTTTTTGGTTTATAGTTAGCTTGCTGTTACCCTGCTGTTGTCTGTTATACTTATGAATATTAGTTAAGTTTTCATTCATAAATGTCTTTGTTTACAAAAAATATCTATGATTCTTAATCAGAGTCGGTCTACAGAGAGACGGATTATATATACCACTAGCGACCCGCCCCGGCTTCGCACGGTTTTATTATACGTATAAACCTTCCTCTTGAATCGCTTTATCTATTAAAAAAAGACCGCATCAAAATCCGTTGCGTAGTTTTAAAGATTTAAGCGTTCAAAGGGACACGATAACATAGGGACAGAGAAAGTGACTTTATTTTATACTATGTAGTGATGTAGCAAGTGGTAGCAATAAGGTTTTTTTTAATTTTTAGTGTTCCGTACGGAAACGGTAAACGGGACCCTAGTACTAAGACTCCGCCATCGGCCCGTCTGTCTGTCACAAGGCTGTATCTCATGAACCGTGATAGACTGTCGAAATTTTCACAGACATTTCTGTTGCCGCGTAAACTAAATCACTACATAGTATAAAACAAAGTCGCTTTCTCTGTCCCTATGTCGTGTATGCTTGAATCTTCAAAACTAAGCAATGGATTTTGATTCGGTTTTTTTGAATCGACAGAGTGATTCAAGAGGAAGATTTATACGTATAATAAAACAGTGCGAAGCCGGGGCGGGTGGCTAGTAACAGAATGAAATAAAAATATTTAATATGGCCGCAATCATGACAGTTAGGAGACGATAAATGACAAATAGAAACGTAAAAACTTAGGTTTCTGTATTTCAGCTGAAAACAGGGCGCTATGACACTCATTAGGGGAGGCCTATGTCCAGTAGTGGACTATTATAGGATGATGAATGGAATCTATATCTAAGTATTTTATTTTCAAGTAAGTAACAACTTCCTGTCTAGGTGGAAATTGAACGCTAAACAGACTTTATCACCCCAAAATTTGCAACTCAACTCAACTGCGTTTCTAGTACATACATTATTATCATTATCATCATTTTATGGGTAAAAAAGAAAGTCGTTTTAGTTACACCATTTATAATTCGAGAACGGCTGGACCGATTTTTATGATATTTGTGTTTTTGTATTTGTCTTCATCGGGAATAGGATAATAAGTATAAAAAGCACCACCAGGCCACCAAGCACCAAGGCACAGATAAAGGCCCGACGGCCGGGATAGGGCGTTCGTATAAGCTACCCCCCCGAAATTTGACAAATAAATAAATTTCGACGCGGGCGATGCTGCGAGGCGCAGCTAGTTCAACATAAAAGCTCAGTATACAAGGGAAGCTTATGTATAAAATATCTGTATGACATCGGGTGACGTGGCAGGCAGATAAACAGCGAGAACTCACACATGCAAAAGATTTTCCAGGTTTGGGCGTACTGAGAGCAAGCTGGAAATTCCTTCTAATGAGGAGTTATATTACTGTCCAAAATAATTCAATTACACTGAAAATATGGCGCTTTTTGTTTGACAATAAAACAGCGTAGACCCTGTGAAGTTGTGTGATGCTCACTAGCATTTTAAAGGTCTAGATCATAGGTTTTACATGAAAAAATTGTACGTTTTAGGTTCGAAATTGTTCGTCTAATATAAAAATTGTTCTTCTTGGCAGCTTTATATTGAATTCTAAGCTAAGTTGAGTTTTAGGTTTATAGAATAATTGATTATGCCCGCGGCTTCGCGCGTTATTTCAATGGAAAAGTCTCAAGGCTATTTATATCCCATAGGAACTGATATATGGGATGAAAATGGTTAAACCACGTCTATTCCAAATGCCAGCCCGATCTTTTCAGTCTACAGATAGCTGTATGTCTGTATGCGACTTTTTTACGAAATGGGGTGATAAACCAAGGGATCTGAAACTCCTCAGTGTCTCTGCAACCTAAGGAGGTCACCTGTTTATTCACACATACGCCTTTGTGGGCTGTGTTGATGCGGCTGGTTGCCATGGCACCGGCTTCTCAGAACCCGGCAGAGGTGGGCTTATGGAGAAACACTGTCTATGTTCAAATTGTTTTCGGGCTGCATGTCAGCGAAATGGGGATTTATGAGGCTTAGGTATTTTCAAGAATCGTATTTCATATCTATAGTATCAATTTTCATTACATAACTTTATTGGCAACGAAAATTACAATCAAGGAATAGAAAAAATTTGAACTAGTATAAACAAGTGAGCAAAATTCAGACGGTTGCAAACTGTCTACAGGTATCTCAACTAATCCATGTCAGAACCAATCGTTTTGCTTATTAATAAAACTTAATTAGTATTATTCAGTTATTCGTTTTGGTGTGAAGAGATAACAAACTAACATCCCTCCATACAAACTTTCGCATTAATAAATGAGTGTGATGTGATAGTGGGCATTCGATTCCGACAGGTGATTAGTTAGTCTCTTCGATAATTGAAGGGTCTATAGGGCCCCAACTAACATTTTGGTGTCAGTTACAGGTATTATTATTACTTTTAACTGTTTAACGGAGTAATAATGATCTCAGTTGTAACTATAAACTTTATAAGGTAGTTAAAATATAAATTGACTCTCGTTAACACTTATTGTTGTTTAGTTTTTTCCGTAAAGTGCCTTATAAGTATTTTGGTGTTATACTGATTATAAGGTGCAGACATTACTTTTAAAACAGAGTTAGTCAAGAGTATAAGTTCATTTTATGCTTAGCCGGTAGTATTGTCTTGGCTATAGTAATTGTAGTTACTTAAGACTATTAATACACTGTAAAGAGTACTAAAGACTGACAATATTCTTGACTAAAGATGTTGTATCTCGAAATGTGTAATAGAACACTTAACAAAGACATAAAGCTTTAATGTTCGGTCGCCATTGTTTTGGTCAATTAACTTATATATATTGAATAGGTTATTCAATATTTGACAACAAAATACTTCATTATTTATGTAACTTCTGTCATTCTACTGAAACCACTTAATTTAACATGCTACTGGCTAATAAGGAAAAAAATAAAAAAATAAAAATTTGAAATTTCTTTATTATTCTTCATAATTTTTATTTAAATCTTAATTTAATCCAGGGCGCGTTAAAATTGAGATGAGAAACATGGTATACATTTACAGTAAAATTACCGCGGCAGATTATGTTCACTTCACAATGAAAACTTTAACTCCTTAGTATTTGTATATTCTCCTCTGTCAATTCTGTTACGCCATTCACTGATAGTCACATAATTTTATTAAGTAACAAAGTTCATAGACTTCCCGTCGTAAGATACATAATACCTACGCTTGAGAATATTCTAACTAACTAATAAGCGATTAAGTGTCAAACAAGTATTTTAAATAGGTCTTGTAATATGTTAGGTGATATTTCATTCTTAACCGAAATGATTCTAACACCTATAGTATTAACCAACTCATCTACAAGACATTTATACCGGTTAAGGTATTAGCTGAGAATGAATAAACACTCTTGTGCAGGTACTTAACACCCTTATACCACCCTTATACAGGCTTTATAACACCTTTACCTGCAAAATCGTGGGCCTCTTTCGTGGTTATATGTGAGTTAGAGCATGCTCTAACACCATTCTTACAGGTATTTTTAACACTAAGATACTCGATTGGAACCGTTATAAGTATAATATACAGGTTATTTTAACGCCAACGTGCTAGTTGGGGCTTGATTTATGTCAATGTAACCAGCTCAAGGTTTTCTTAAAACTTGGAAGACTTTTTCAAAACTCATTTCAGAAGGTAAAAATAGGGACATAGGGACTATAAGGTGGTTCGAAATACATATAATCATCAGCCTATTAGTCCACTGCTGGACATAGGCCTCCCCTAACTAGCGACATTGCGCCCTATCCTTAGCTTGCCGAAATATATAAATACTAGCGACCCGCCCCAGTTTCGCACGGTTTTATTATACGTATGAACCTTCCTCTTGAATAACTCTATCTAATAAAAAACCTAGGGATAAAACAAAGTCGCTGTCTCTGTCCCTAGACAGAGACAGCGACTTTGTTTTATACTATGTAGTGATATATCAAGACCTATTTCTAGAATCGTACTTTGGATTGGAGCAGTGCTTTAGCATCAATTGACATCATAGCTCTACATGTTGAATTTTGCAGGCACTTTTTTTAATGGATTTTCCTAATGATAACGCCTTCATTGGTGTAGCGCTCCATTTTTACTAATCGTTCGGAATCGTTGATGATAGATGTCTAATTTCAGAAAAAAATGGCGTCTTTGAATCGTGATATCTTATTGAGACACCTTTTACTAACAACTTTAGCCTGTTACTAAGTGTACTGTACATTTAGTAAATCTTACATAACATAAACACAATTTCTAAGAACAATACGAATCATTTATTTGCATAGAACATGGTGCGAGCATGCAATTATGTTACAATATAAATGGATTATGAGCTACATGTTTTGCCACTACTGGCGTGCAAATAGGCACTCTGCGGATTTGTCACTAATGTGTGATAAAATGTCTATTATTAGTAATAAAGTTAGTATACATTTTAAGGTCAATAATATTTCAAAAAAATATCAGTTAAACTTAATATTAATTATAGATTGTAACGGGTATATTATATACCCATTTTTGTTGAACAAATAATCAAAATTTGTCACAAAGAAATTCTGCAACGATATAGTAACATTTCTCCATGAGTGCATTCTTGAGTCTCTACAATAAAATAAGTAAATAGGTGCTTATACCTACCTACCTAAACTTCATGATCTTCTAGACTCTAGAAGATTTAAAAAAAGATTTAAGGAAATTTATATTTTCTGTTGTTTCATTTCGCCCATTTTTCCGTTCGATAGCATGATTCAACGGTACAATTAACAAGCATGAGTCAGCTTCATCCCTGTTATTTTGATTTCTGACTTGTCCGCTCTCACCTGCGGACCGAGGGTTCAGCCCCACCTTTATGCCTCTGTGGTGAATTGTACGGTAAAGTCGACCTTTGTGCCTCTACTGTGGCGAATTGTACGGTAAGTCAGGCACACCCTTATTTGATATGATTATTGAGTTGATTTGGTTTTAGTTACGATCGACGTGGTTTGAATTTACACAATTTTTTATTGATTTTGTTTTTATTTAAAGCTTCTTTTGAATTAGGTCGGTATTTGGGCTCTTTAGTTAACTCATATCGAACTAAAAAATTGCTTTAAGCTACAATTATACATGCTCATTACAAGCGTGAAAACATGCTTTTTAGAGCAAATGCTCATAAGTAGCATGTGTATGAAACATTGCTAATAATGAGCATGCTCATTTCGAGTATCTATCTAACATGAGCACGGCCAGAGAGTGGATTGAGCTTCCTGCGCCTTTTTCCCGCCATAGTATGATCTTGGATTCTTCAAAGAGTGAATAAGTTCCTTCTTGGTAAGCGTGCTCCATCTTACAACGCATCTTTACGTCTCGCCAAACGCTCAAACATTTTAAATTAAGTCATTTTATAATTGTATTACAAATTTTCAAAGTGTTTACCTCAGAATAGATAGATTCTGCAGACATCGGGCCGTCGCATCGATTCCTCACTTCCGGGAAGGGAGGGTATAAAAACCTCATTTCCGGCGAGACCCTTTCTAAGGGGCGCACTTGCATTATACTGCATTCGTCATGTCATGTTGCTATGGTGATCCTTTATAGGATAAACTCTGTATATCCTTGTACTGTTTTTATTAACCCGGTCTGGTACACTGGCGCTTTTCGCGAAAGTCTTTCGCGCAAGTGTCTTTCGCGCAAATGTCCTGATAGTACTTATTTATAAGGTAATCAAAAAGTAAAATCTTGACACAATATGAAAGCTGTTAATGAATACGTTGAAAACCTAGTCTATGCTAGCAATTTAAGTTAAATTTAAATTACTTTTAGCCCGCGTTGTGGCTAGATTGTAATAATACTATGGTTCATTCTCTAGAAATATCTAGTTATTGTGCGTGCACTGGATTTAAAAAAGAAATTAACCAAGAACTTAGAACATCCTTATAGAATATTTGTCGAGTGCCACCCATCATAGTAAGAATTGACTAGTCGTTTTCTTTTTTATCATGTAGAGAGGTTCAAATGGACTGGGAACAATTGGCGCGAAAACTGCTGGTCGACGACAGTATACCAGAACGCGGGAAAAGGCACCGAAATTATTGGTTGAGGACATGCGACATTACGCAGGCCATGATTGGATCTCTAGGGCTCAAGACAGTCTTTGTGCTTCCACTCAAGACTGTCTTGAGCCTGGAAATCGAGGATTGAAGATACTACGTTAATAAATGGATTTATGTAAGACTGCAATGATGATAATGATGAATAAGGACAACGACCAGTCGACCACGGCAGGAATCGACTATTCAGGTTTTCGGCCATCGCTGCCAGGATATTATTGACCGATTGAAATACGTATCCCCTTAGTACCACAAAAAAATCAGTGGAACAAAAGTTATTGAATATTAATCTTAACTACAGCCAGTAATTAGTTAAGCAAGATAGAAGAGAACACAGCGCTTAGATAAATAAAACAGGTATTAAGGCACTGCTAACTTTTGTTATGAACATGTATTGAATAAATAATTTATCTATCAAATGCTATAAGTAAGAAAGATTAAGCTCGGGAAGCCTTTGGTATCTGGTGACTCTTATTAGAAACTGAACTTTTGGTCGTTGCTCGAATTAATTAAAATACCGCAGTTTTTTTTTTTTAAATACCACATAGCCACGAAGGGGTACATAATTGTTTAAAAAGCGCAATCAAAACATTTTTCAGTGTTATTAACTTTGCAAGAGATGTTTTGCTTTCGACGCGTGCTGAAACTTCAACAATGGCCGAAAGAATAGCTAACATTGAATATATACAGCGTATACTTACATAAACATAGCATCCTTTAACAGACGAGTATGGACTGGGTTATTTGTTTACATTACACAGTTAGTACAGTATATGCCCGCGTCTTCGCACGCGTTCTTTCTATAGAAACGTCTCAAGGCTATTTCTATCCCACGGTAAGGGATGAAAAGTAGGCTGTATGTACACTCAAATTTGTCTGCATCATTTTTATATCCATAGTGAACAAAGTGCTGTTTTTGGGTTAAAAGTACCGCACATTCATATAAACTTATACTACATTCTTATAAAATATAGTTGAAGTTAATAATTATTTAATAATGCTGGACAATCAACACACCATCATCTAGCCTCAAGCTAAGAGCTATGGGCATAAGAATAAATAATAACTGAGTAGAAGCGACTCTTCTTTGATCTAGTCCCAAACGCCGCCATTTATATACCTACTTCCCCCTTCACCTCGTTACGCCCCTCTGTCGTCCAGGGGTTTTGCCAGGGTTGCTACTGCACTGTACCGCCGCGCCCCGCCGCCGCCGCGCCGTCGTCGCGAGGCGAGGCGAGTGAGAAAAGGTCAACGAACGATGTTCACGTTCCTTTGATTAGGTACCTACCTAATTAGTTAGATAGGAACCTACTAAAACACAATAATATTTAGAAAATATTACTTACATAGGGTATATATTATCATATAATATGTATTATCTTTTATTGTTACAACCGATCACACCACAATAACTTGACCATGACGTCATATTATAGAGGTAGGTACCTAACCTACACAAATATTAAAATCCGCGTTCGGCGTCGCCGGCTGTGACAGCCCTACTGCACGTTTAACGTGCAGAATCGCGTAGGCTAATATCGTGACCTTGAGCGCGTTCGGAGCGAAGTTTCCCTTCTACTCTGTTCTTATTCTTATGCTATGGGTACCAGATGTTTGATATACTCAAGTCAACACATTAAATAATTCGATATTTTTTATTACCCAGAACCCGGGAATAAAAATTTTTGCTGATCGTACAAATATCAGATTCAGATTTCCAACACAGGAATCGAATACTCTACCTCCAGCGTCACAGGTGGACCATCATCGCCCGCCACGCCCTGTAAGTCGTCAATAAAGTAGGCATTATTAAGGATAACTCAAAAACTACTAGTAAATCTTGATCAAATTTATATGAGACATCATGAAAAGCAATAGCTTTAAAAAAATCATAAAATTGTTTAGTCTAGAAAAGGTTATGAGGAAGGAAAAGGTTCACGTAAAAACGGATTCAAATTGAGAACAAGACTTATTCCTCTTTTTAAATCGTTTTAAAAAGAGAAGGCGTATACCGTGTTTCTCCTAGAAAAGATTATGAGAAAGCAAAAGGTTCACGTAAAAATGGATTCAAATTGAGAACTTATTCCTGTATTAAAATGATTTAAAAAGAGAAGACGTAGACCGTGTTTCGCCTAGAAAAGATTATAAGGAAGCAAAAGGTTCACGTTAAAATGGAGTCAAATTGAGAACTTATTCCTATCTTGAAATCGATTAAAGAGAAGACGTATACCCATAGACGTAGTAGTAGAGCATACGCACAGGTATACTCATAATGAAAAAATTCTACGTCGTACGATAATGATGATGAAATCCTCTCGATAAGACGATGTCACATTAAAATAGACGGTGGTATATCTAAATGAGCACAACCCGAAGAGAAAGGGGCATACAGACGGAATATTAATAGCTCTTGTATATTTATATCAATATCGTGATCTAAGCACGTGACTGGCTCGTTGTAGAACAATTGTATGGAGAAGTAATAAAAATAATATACTAATTCTCATAAATTTTTAAAGAGGTTTTATTCACCTTGCGGTCAGGGTTGATTTAAAATGTAAATATATTTATTTAAAGCGCGGAAGGAGTTTTACTTATTCGTCACTGTTAAAACATATTTCGATAGATCAAGCCGTGTTTTATTTTATTGACAACCCCTGTGGCGAAGCGGGTGAAGGTCCACCTGTGATGCAGGAGGTTGTGAATTCGAGTCCCGCCTCGGGACATATATTTGTACGATTTTTAGAAACTTATTTGTTTCGGATTTTCTGGTTGTTTTCTATGTATGTGTGTGCGATAAAAATACATAATCTATGTATCAAGTATTTCAGTTATCTAGTCCCTGTCCATAACACAGTTTGTGTTAATTATCACAGCTGCTCAGCTTGCGGCTAGATGACGCTGTCCGAATTCTCCAGCATTTTTTTATTAATATACTTATTCACGCTGTTTTACATTCTAATTTTAGTTCACCAGTCTTACTTTCAAGTCTTACAAACTATAAAACTGCACGCTAAATTAGAGCAGGTCAATTAGTTTTTAAAATAATATAATAATTCTTGTAACCTTTTCATGAGAAATATTGCCAGTATCGATAACAAGTAATAAAATCTACCTTCGATAAAAATAAATAAAACGAAGGAATTGACCTCTTGATAAAATACGGTCTCGTTAATCGAGGGTCGCTCGCCGCGGACGCCATTTTTTCTCGAAATTGACATGCGCCTACGCACCTGTCTATATAGAGCTACGAAATGGTAGAAGGGTCACAATATTTTCTAAAAGCTTTAGGAAGATTTCACCTAGACCATACGTATACCTATGTATACCTAAATACGTCTCCGTCATGTCCTGTCAGTGTCTTCATTTTTAAGTCGTCTTCTGACAAAAGCTTTCTTTTTATTTTCCTCAGTGTGGTCTTAAGCTTCTTTCGAGCTAAGCCTCTATAGGAGTCACAGAAAGATGCAAAAAACTACTAGAGCCCACAGAATCCACGCCCATTTAATTAATTACATTAAACCAGGTTCAATGATCACAAAACCAAGGAGCGCGTTGAAATCTTTAGTACTAAAATGCTGAGCCAAATTTGTTTTTGATATTGAACTGTCTTTTTTTTTCATAAACTACCAAACGACTTTATTGTGTAAAGATTATTTTTTTCTTATTTTTATTTATAAAAAAGAAAACTGCGATCTCAACATGATATCTCAGAAACTACGACTCTGAAATTTTTTCAAGGAGTCTTCTTTTACTTACGTCTAAAGTAACTAAGAAAGGATTTTTGTAAACTCATATTCTTAGGTCGTTTAATAAGGTTCATAGGGTATTACTAAAGACCACGCATATGAAATCGCGAGTGGTTCAGCTAGTGAACCTATAAAGTTATGACACTTGTCAAGGTTATAGTCAGTTCTATCTCTTCATAGCTCTAGGGACGGGTGCGCACGCGCCGAAACATCCCTTTCTCTTGAGACAGTTGTGAAGGAGTCAGCTCGACCGTTAATATACATACAAACAAACATACTACTCACGTAGCTACAATGTGTTCATGTTTTATATTCAGTTTGCAAGTTGATTGTATGGCGATTCGGCTGATATTTGATGTTGCGCGGCTTTCAGAGTCCTCGCGTCGAAAGAGTCGACACTTTAAAATTGGTTGAATATAGATATTGGTTTAGTTAAATGTGATATATAGATTACACTGTGTGTACTCGTAAATAATAAAAATACCAATGTGTTAAAATTAAACAATCAAATAACAAGCCGTTCGTATAATACACAGTTTATTATGAAAATTCATTGTCAAGTTACGAATTAATAAGCGATAGTAATCGCTTGCGTGACAAGAAAAACTGAGGCATATTAATTTTTAAGTTTTAAAATAAAATAAAACTATTTGAAATTTTAATAGACTCAAGATATTTGTCTTTTTATTTTTTACAACCAGAAAGTTTCCTTGTCAATTAGAGTTTTTTTTCTCGGTGAAATGAACTTGGTGCTTCTTTTTATTTTAAAGCTTAGCTTATTTTAAAGTGCTTCTTGTTTCGTCCCTGACCAAAAGTTTATCAATAGATAATCAAATTACTCAGCAAGCGTGAATTTTGAAGTCGATTTTATTTTTTGTAAAACACACAAATTTTAAGTTTCAAACCACAATATATAGGTACCTCCATAACCATTAAATTCCTATCAAAATATGTTGTTCAAAAGATACCTAATCGTATAATTTTATTTTACATACTTTATATGAAACTCGCAATAAAATAGTAACTGGCGCAACTTCACACACCTTGTTTGTCTCTATGGAAACTTTAATCACAAGGTAACTCATCTATGAAATATAAAATCTATGTCTTATTCCAGGTCTACACCTGCATGTGTGTAAAATTTCAACTCAGTCTGTTCAGAATTATTTCGTGGAGAAGTAACAAACATCCGACTTTTTACCATTTGTAATTGTGATTACTTATACTTAGGTATACTTTAGTGCTACTTTAGTACTTATACTTAGGTATACGTTAAATTATTTTCAGTACCTACTTACCTATAATTTAATTCAAACAAAAAAGCTTATCAAAAGTTTCATTTTCAATGAAGCTTATGACATAGCTTGGCTAAAAATTAAAAAATTATCGTCATTCAATCTACAAAAACCATTATAAAATGTCTGAGCATAAAATCGCTAAAGCTATTGCCCAGTTCCATGACCTTTACTAAAAAAACTGCATTCCAAACAATGTTTTTACCTTACGTAGACTGGCCTTGACCCCACGACCATCAGATCAGATAACTACCAGACCATTATCTTAAGCATTGTTACAAGTCTGATCATCAAAATATTGAAAACAAAAATAACTGCGATAAGTTTCTCAAAAATGAGGAAAAAATCAATAGAAAATCTAACAAAGGCAAGAATTTCCCGCCACTGTCTCGTCGCGATTTAAAAATAGAATCACGTTCGAAGTTCAAAGTTCCGAGTCCGAGCTTTCGGATGAAATTATCTCTCTCTTGTTGCGTCTTCAAGCGAGACGATCTTGCAGGCATAGACAAAGACGAATATAGAGAAAGCTGGGCTGTGTGAGAGGGATAGAGAAACCGCATCTCGGCTGGATGCCAGAACGGCAACGTCGCGTCCACCAATCACTGGACGTTTATCTTGGCTTTTGTTTTTGTTTTCGTTTTCTTTTTAATTTTGTTTGAGGTGCTGACTAAACGTGAAAAGGGCTTCTTTTACAATTTCTCACAAGACAAAATATTAAAAGAGCTTAGTTTTTAAAAATATACGTGGTACTATACATTCAAAGCTATTTATCAAAACTAGAAAAGATATGAAATAATATTTCAATGTATCTTCACATAAAGGGATTGCAGTCACAAGACTAAAACACCATATTCCAGCGGCTTTCAGTTTTGATGAGTGACTGAATTGAAAGAATATTTACTAAGTAAAAAAATGATTTTTTTTACAAAAGTTACAACCAGCTTCCATTTTCACGCACTATCACTACCTAAGTACATAGGTAGTATAAAACAAAGTCGCTTTCTCTGTTCCTATGTCCCTATGTATGCTTAAATCTTTAAAACTACGCAACGGATTTTTGATGTGGTTTTTTTAATAGATAGAGTGATTCAAGAGGAAGGTTTATACGTAATAAAACCGTGCGAAGCCGCGGCGGGTCGCTAGTTATTAATAACTCAAAAACCACTGTTCAGATCATAATTAAAATTAAAGATTTCAGAATTATCAAAATCGATTTACCCGGAAAACAGTTTTCACACAAAAAATGCAGTCGAATTGAGAACCTCCTCTTTTTTGAAGTGGGCTCAAAAAAAACCGAGATGCCTACTCGAATAAAAATTGAGTAACATGGACAAAATGATAATGAAAATGTTTTCCTTTACATAGGCATCTAATTATATCATCACGAGTCTAATCTGAAGACAGGGCAATAAGGTGCTCATTAGGGGAGGCCTATAGGTATGTCCAGCGGTGGACTAATATAGATAGGTTGATGATGATAATGATTCTAATCTAGGCAACCACTGCTAAACACTAAAGTCTCTAGTATAGTAAAAGTACAGAATAATAAAAAAAAAAACATGTGTTGAAATACTTGGATATTAGGTATTTTTTTTCAACATACCTTACAGTTATACAACCATAAGACAACCCTACAGGAACCTATAATTAATTTCTCCAGTGTCCAAAAAGTGCGTGACCAAAAAAACTCGGCTTATCAACAGACAGAACATACTTTACCACGTCTGCGGAAAATAATAAGCTTCATTAAAATATAGGTTAATTGTCTGCATAATGTTACTTAAAAATGTTTATATGGTTAATGCGTAGGGTACCGTTGGAATTTGGAGAAACGTTTGCTCTTAATTAAGCACTTACGTAAAATTCAAATTAATTGAAATAAGCTTTGAATTATACGATTTGGAATATTTATTTATTTATTTATTAATCATAACATCATTACAGGTTTCTTTTTTTAGCCCTAAGTCGATGCTAGATCCAAACTAAGTACCTACAGTACAATTAAATTATAACTTACTTAAGGTGTCTTAATACAGTTACAATATACACACATAAACCAATCTACAATACATATTTTGGTTTCTATCACTAGCTGTGCCATTTCCATGACTTTCGGCAGGTTTTGGTGAAATATATCCACGCTGTTGATGGACAGGAATAATAATAAGTCTAAAGTAGATAACTCAACAAAATCGAAGGAACAACTTTGTAGAGTGAGTGTATTGCAATAGTATAAGAAACTATAGAAGTACCTACCTACACACTGGTAATGTAATAAAAGTAGAGAATTTTCTTCTCTAAAAATAAGCACATTGAACGAGTAAATTTTGAACGACCATAATCTATGTAAACATAATTTTATGTAAAAACCCTGTTCTCAAGTAAGTAACATGTAATAAATGTCTTTTTGATAGTTAATGATTTAAAAAGTATACAAAAATAAACAGTTTTCACTGATATAATTTAGATAATTAAAAAAAAACATTAATCACATTTTATTTTAATTGAAATAATTTCAAAAGCGTATTTGCCTCAACTACAATACAAACTAGGCTAGGCTGTGTCAAACCTGATACGGAATCCGTTTACTCACCATCACTCACTCTTGGCCATTATATACTCCACGCGATGTTGAATAATGCAAAACTGGATGATTGCGTGAGAAATTGTAACAATAAATACAATAACAAGTGAGCTTTTCTCAACAAAAACTTGCAATGCGTCTGATAAACCGCTTCATTACTACGCAATGTTTTTTTAACAATTTAACAGTTTAATGGGTAGTTATTAAATTACCATAGATAACAAGGTGTTTTATTATTTATTTATCTCTCTCTAACATTATCAAATTATCCTATAGATAGCTGATTGATTATCGTCAGCGTATTCGCCTGATTACATCCTAGTTTCGAAAAGTAAAACAAAAAAAATAAAAACCATTTTATTTTAAACTAGCAGCGCCTCGCGGTTTCACCCGCGTTAATTCCCGCTCCCGTGGGAATTTCGGGATAAATTATAGCCTATGTATTATTCCAGACTATAGGTAATCTATCTCCGTGTCAAATTACACCCATATCCGTTTAGTAGTTTTTACGTTACAGAGTAACAAACACCCATCCATCTGTCCATCCATCCATCTATCTATCCATCTATTCATCCATACTTACAAACTTTCTCGTTTATAATATTAGTAGAATAAAACCACAACAATAATCGAACCCGTTATTTTTGTGATATTATTAAAAAAAAAATACCTAGGTACCCAGAGTGCGAGGGCTTATAATTCCTTAATTTTATTTTCTTTGTTTCGATACTCACCGGTAACTTTTTTATGATATTCATATAATAACTTGTGAAAGTAAAAGTACCTAATAGGTACTCAACATATTTCAAGGTTTTTATTTAATTATAAAAAGTTTAAGATATGAGAAAGCTCCTGCCATGTTTCGAAACACCTGTCATACTCGTATAAAAGTAGGTAGGTAAGTCATCGATATCAATTCATAAGGTAATTTAAAATTTATTATTATTATGAGCAGCACTTCACTTCACTTCAGCTGCTTTCAGTTTCATCATGGCCTTCGATTAACCAAGTGGTAGGTAAATTATCCGCTTGCACAGAAAATATCTCATTTTGTAGAGTCTGTAGACATTTTTTCAAAAGAGATTCAGCTCTTTCTATTTTCAAAATTACTACTTTTATTTTTTTTAAAAAGGAGCCCCGTACTCGGCTTCATATTATAACCTCAAAGAGATTCTGTAGATCTTGGAGACCTATTTTTATTATTTTTAAAGGTCTAAGATTCAAAGGGATTATAATTAATACAGATAGAAAGACCTAGCGTCTTAGATAGATAGAAAATTCTTTATCGCTCACTTAGAAATTATTAACAAAACATGAACAAAATGCAGAGGGTGTAACAATCGGCGGTCTTATCGCTCAAAAGCGATCTCTATCAGACAACCGTAGATGGATAAGAGCGTCTTATTGATTAAATATATTCACAGACATCAGCAATGATGATATGTTGTTACTTAGTAAGCAACACAATGTGTTAACCTAAAAAGCTAGTTTTTATATTTTAATTAAATTGTATTCAAGCTTTTTTTTAATAGAGCCTCGTACTCTGGGCAGATTTAAAACCTCAAACAGACTCTTTGTTTCAAACCTTTGGAAATAAAGCGCAAGTAAATTGAATAAAAACTCTTTGGTTTAAAAGTTTTGCAAAGACCCTGAAGTTAAACGTAGGTGTGTAAAGTCGACATAAAAGCCCCGTAGGGACCGTTGGACCCTCATCGCAGTCAAGCGTGACCAAGACTCATCTCGTTGGGGGCGATACACCTATAAATACTGAGTTTTTATTGTGAATACGATTCTTGTTCATTGTATTCTTTTACTGTCCTGACGAGCCTAAAATGGAGCCATAGAACTTGATCGTTGTGTGTCACAAAAAATGAAATGAGTTATGTTTGGATTGGTTATTTACTAATTATTTGGTTCCTGAAACCCAGTTTTTTAAATACTTAGATGTGATTTTTTTTTAATAAGCAATAGTTTGTGTTTTTGCCCCTATAAAAAGCCTTTCCAAAAAGGCGTCCTCTGTTCAGTTCCTATAAACGTGAAATTTTATTCCTATCCTCTTCGCACAAAGAAAACTTAAGGGAAGACAATTCTTATGAGAAAATTATCCGAAGACTTACCAAGAAGAAACTTTAAAACACTTCTTATTTTCTCCGATTGAAAAAGACCTGAATGAGCTTCAGAGTTATTGTAGATCAAGATGATTGCTTGTTGCTTCATCACTACATAGTATAAAACAAAGTCGCTTTCTCTGTCCCTATGTCCATATGTATGATTAAATATTTAAATCTACGCAACGGATTTTAATGCGGTTTTTTTAATAGATAGAGCGATTCAAGGTTTATGTGTGAGAAGAGATAATTATCTTGATAGAGCTCTGTTGCGAATATCGGACGGAATTTGCTTATTAAAATTTGATCGAGCCAGCCAAGATGTGGCAATGTTTATCAGATGATAATTTTAGAACACTGTCCTAAATGATGTTAGGATTATTCTGGTTTATTCTTACGTTTGTAGCGTTTTCCGGGTACAACAGACACATTGTGACTTTAAGTCAGTAAAGAATGTAGATTGAAGTGTAGGAGAATAATTTGGTGTATCATCCATCACTACATAGTATTAAACAAAGTCGCTTTCTCTGTCTCTATGTCCCTATGTCCTTATGTCTCTTTTTTATGATTTAATTTTAAAAACTAAGCAACAGATTTAGATGCGGTTTTTTTAATAGATAGAGTGATTCAAGAGGAAGGTTTATACGTATAATAAAACCATGCGAAGCCGGGGCGGGTCGCTAGTACCTTTATAATGTCAAATGCGTAAACAAAGCAAGTATTACTAATTTATTCCAGCGGAAATAAGATAAAACGACGCGTTTCTTCCATTCAGTTTAATGGTATGAAGGCGGTTTCGCATAATATAAGCACTGGAGATGTGGGGGTCTTTTAGTACAGGAGCCAGCCGTGCATAACTCTACGTTGAGCTGATGTTGATGATTCCTAGTGAAATAAGATAACACGACGCATTTTTTTTCACGCACGTGTGTCTTTCTCAAAATCTGTGTTATAATGGCATTTGATTGAAACCCAAACCAGCACATACACATTTAAAAAAACCTTATAACCTTAGAGCGAAACCTGTATGTTTTCTAACACCAGCTCCTCAGCTAGAGCGGTTTTTTCTCCCGTCTCGACATGCTCAGACCAAGCCACTGGCCCGTGAAGAGAGGGACATGTATCCTGCCTTCTCCTAATGAAATAAATTATATATATACCACATACAAAACGTCTTATAAACCACAAAAATAAGACTTGTTTAAAGACGTTAGGGTGGAAGTTGCAGTGGTTATATCTAAGAGACCTGTAACCTTTGCAAGTGGTCAGTCGTAGTGGTCCGTGAGAATGTCTGGTTAGACTTCAGTTCTTAAAAGTTCTTGAGTTAAACAATAATTGGTTCTAGAAACTTCTTCATGTCGAAGGATATTTTTTGAAAATTAGTAGGGATAATATAGGGCCGCCTTTTGTACCATGTTCATTTTTATCTGTCATCTAGTACCCATAACACAAGCTCTGCTTAACTTGGGCTAGATGATGCTGTATGGATTGTCCAGCATTATTTAATACTATCATGTGCCCGCGGCTCCGCACCGATTGTTTCTATGGAAACGTCTCATTTCTACCCCAACTGATTTACGGGTAGAAAGTAGCCTAGGCGTTATTCCAGGGCTAGAACAATGAATAATCCAAATTTATGTCCGATTTGTTCAGTAGTTTTTGCATAGAACAGGAACAAACATCCATCCCTCCCTACATCGAAACAATCTTTGGCATTTATAATACACTCGAGAGCAATGAATCCGGGTCACTCAAAGAATCCAAAAAATCTCGAAAAGTAAGAATGCTAGGTTAATGCAATAAATTGTATTTAATAGACAATTTAATACTCCTTAAATAAAAGTATTAAAACTTAGTTATTGTAAAGTTAGATCTAAAAAAATCAAATTTGAAAAGGGAACACTGTCGAAGATGGAACTACGAAATTACAGGATTTGTTTTTGCTTTTGTTTGTAATCTGTCATTTATGTTGGTACATAAACCAGGTTGATAGTGCTCAATATTCATTATTCAAGCTGAAATCATGTCGCTTACACTTGAAGAATGCACCAGAATACTTACTTTGGTGGAAAACGGCCGGAGTCAGCGCGATACAGCCAGGACTGTCGGTGTGTCGCTGTCAACAGTACAAAGAGTTCTCCGACGTTACGAAGAAACTGGTTCTAACCTACGCAGACCAGGAACGGGCAGAACTAGGTGTACCACAGCACGAGAAGACCGATACTTGGTGAACACCATGCTTCGAAATCGCTTTCTCACAGGAACTGAACTCACAAATCAGTTTCGACGCCTCGGAGGAAGTAACCCAAGTGCATGGACAGTAAGACGTCGGCTTGCTGAATCTAACTTAAAACCCCTTAGACCTGCAAACGGCCCTAAACTGGAGCGTGGCCATCGTATTTCAAGACTAAGATATGCCCAGAACCACGTAAATTGGAGTATTGAAGA
Organism: Eupithecia centaureata; assembly: GCA_944547425.1. Classification (NCBI taxonomy): domain Eukaryota; kingdom Metazoa; phylum Arthropoda; class Insecta; order Lepidoptera; family Geometridae; genus Eupithecia; species Eupithecia centaureata. Next base: position 6,485,589 of record OX155698.1, read on the forward strand.
TTGGTCGAAAGTTATGTTCTCCGACGAATCAAAATTTATGCTCTACAAGCACGATGGAAGACACAGAGTGTATAGAAGACCAGGGGAAAGATTCAAGCAAGCATGCATCCAAGAAAAAGTAGCCTACGGTGGTGGGTCTGTACTTGTGTGGGCCGGAATTTCCTCTGAAAGTCGCACAGAGCTGGTGATCATAGAAAACGGCTCTTTAACTAGCGTAAGATATGTGGAAGAAATCCTCAACGAACACGTTGGTCCATTTATGGTCAATTTGGGTGAGGATGCTATATTTATGCATGACAATGCCCGACCTCATACAGGTAGGATTGTGAATGACTACCTTCAAGAGATGAACATTACTTGTATGGAGTGGCCAGCGCGCAGCCCGGATATCAACCCGATCGAGCATGCTTGGGACGAGCTAGGGAGATGCGTAAAACAACGAAACCCTCCCCCAATCACGCTTCCTGAGCTCAAAATTGCTCTCACAGAGGAATGGGAGAATATTCCTCAAAATCGTATAAGGAACTTGGTGTACAGCATGTCAAACCGCGTAAACGCAGTAATGGAAGCACGAGGAGGTAATACGAAGTATTGAAATTCAAGAAAATCGTCATAAAGTTCAAAAATTTCATGTTTCCTATTTTTGTTTTAAGGAGAGATCAGCAGTTTTTTTTCTTTATGTAATTTTGTGTAAATAAAATGTATGGTGACTCATATTTTTTTAACTTTCATTTAAGGAGTATTAAATTGTCTATTAAATACAATTTATTGCATTAACCTAGCATTCTTACTTTCCGAGATTTTTTGGATTCTTTGAGTGACCCGGATTCATTGCTCTCGAGTGTATTTGTAAGGATTTTTAATTTTTTATGTTACTTTTCATATGCTGTTTTTGTGTGATCCTAATTATAAAGAATATATTTCTAACTTGTTCTTTTCACAACGTTTTTCTTACAATACATTAACAAGTAAATACTTTATGTAATGATTGAGTGTATTGACTTACCACAGCCTCATGCCGTCTTAAATACCTGATTACGTTGATTTCATCATTCAAGACAGGCGCGTGATCTTTAACCAGAATTCTCATAACAATACTCACTGGGTATTCAAATTTTATTTCTTTCCTTGTACTTAACGTTACTTCTGTAAGTAAAGGGAACACATAGATTAATTTCCAATTTGTTTTGATGTTTGTTTTTATAGTGCAATTCTTTTATTGGGTTTCCTAAATAAAAAACAAAATAAAATTAACGAGTAGGTAAGTAGGTGTGTTCGGTGGATAGTGGAAAGGGAAAAAAGGGCAATCTTTTGATACTTTTGAGGTTAAAGAAGCTTTTTTTATCATTAAAACTATAAAAGTTCACTTACAATGAGAATAAGTAACGACCGAGTTGGCGAGGTGGGCGAAGGTCTGACTGCGACGCAGGAGGTTGCGGGTTCGATTCCCGCCTTGGGACAAATTTTTGGACGATCTGCTAATATTTGTTCCGGGGTTCTCGGTGTTTTCTATGTTTAATCAAAAATATCTATCGATATAATGTTATAGTTTAAGTATATCAGTTATCTAGTATAGTACCCATAAAACAAGCTCTGCTTAGCTTGGGGCTAGATGTTGTGTGGATTGTACAGCATACAACATAAGATCAATAATTTCAAAGTCAAAGGCATGCATCATATCGAATAAGGGAGAAAGATGACAAACCAACCGCTAAATATTCGTATTGTTATTCTAAAAGCGTCCATGATCTCGTGATACGCAGAATCCGCATACAATGGGCAGTGAAACGATATACCATACAACCTACTTAGGTACTATAGGGAACTATTTAGTGTTGTAGGTAAGTACCACTTCTTTGACTGCCATAGTCGGTCGCGTGTTCAGTCGCTGATATTGAGCTCCCGTGTTTAAATCCCAGGTTGGGACAAAAAATGTTGATGGGATTTTTAAACATTCTTTAGGAGATTGTTAAACATGAAATTGATATGGATCAGTTCATCTCTAGAGTGTTGGCAGTTAGCTCAATTTTATTGTTTCAATTGTAAATACTATTTTTATTTCCTTTCTTTGCCTTTTTTTTGATTGTAACTTTCTATAAGTACTTCGTATTTGATAATTATTTATACTCTAAAGTTTGACGTGTATAGTGCTTATTTTGCAAGCCTACAGAAATCATTCAAGAAGTCCTTGATTTCAGTTATCTAATTAGCATCCAGGACAACGCGAGTCAAATTGCGGCGGAAGTCAACGCTAGAAAAAGCTCTTCTCCTTCGATTATTTGCATTTCATTTGGTCACGGTTTTATAGTTCTTTTCTAATGTATTAAAATATATCTATCTCTGTAGTATAATTTATTAATTATACCATTTTCTAGTAAATAAATAACGCTTTATAATTCACGCAGCATCAACTAGCCTCAAGCTAAGTAGAGCTTGTGTTATGTGTACTAGATGACTGATAAACATTACATAGATAGATATTATTTATACACAGAAATCACACAGAACCCCGAAATTGTATATATATTTGTAAATCGAACAAACAATCGCCGCTCAACAACAATCGTCGCCCATAACACAAGTAAATCAGTAAATCAATATCTTTATTCCTTTCATCATCATCATCAGCCTATATTAGTCCACTCCTGGACATAGGCCTCCCCTAATGAGCGCCATAGCGCCCTGTCTTCAGCTTGCCGCATCCAGCATCTGCCAGAAGTCCTTCGCAGATCGTCATCCCACCTGGCCGGAGGACGTCCTACACTACGTTTGCAGAGTCGCGGTCTCCACCCAAGAACACGTTTACCCCAACGGTTGTCGGTTCTTCGCGCGATATGTTTACAAAATAAGCACTAAGACAAGTCAAATTTAATACCATAGGTACTTATTTATCAAAATAATATAAGAAATAAAGTGAAAATTACAAGCAAAGGAATAGAAAAATTACAACTAGTATTTACAATTGAAACCATTGAGCTAACTGCAGACGGTTGCAAACAGTCTAAAGGTAGCTCAATTGATGAAAAAGTGTTAATTGATTTTCCCTTCGCTTCAATCTTTTTCAATCGCTTCAAGCTCAACTTAACAAGATAAGTACCTACACAGCTTGTGTTATGGGCGATGATGGCTGGATGATGCTGTGTAGATTGTCCAGCATTATTTATTTATATTTATTTATTTATTTATTCTCGTCTCATCAGTATGTACACCACGATAAAAGGCATTGGCCGTGGCTTCCAGTCACTTCCTTTCGTCAGATTTGAGTTATTAGGAGTTTTTATTGTTTTTGGTCAGCGTTCCACACTGCATTGTAATTTATGTTTGAGTCTTGTTTTGAATTCATGGCGTAGCTACCTAGTATTTGCATGGACGAGCAAATGCTCGTGATAAACTATCTACGTACATAAATCGTAAATACAATTACACCTTTCGATGATTATTTAGAAAGGTTTTCTGTAGAATGGATCTGTTTATCAACTCACAAAAAACATGTCAGAAAATAGGTAGGGACGACGTTTAGAAGAATATTCAATGGTTTGTTTTTCTCAAAACCTTTTTTTAATTTTACCTTTTTCAATGTCTCATAAAAATAACCGACTTTTGGGACGCGCTCTATTTTGGTAAATCTATTTTTTCTAAATATGTAGTGCAATATGTAAAAAACATTTTCCATTTAATTTCTTTATTCAATAGTCAATATTATATAATATTTGACGACCGATGTGGCGCGGTGGGCGAAGGTCCGCCTGCGACGCAGGAGGTTGCGGGTTCGATTCCCGCCTCGGAACAAATTTGTGCACGATCTGCAGAAATTTGTTTCGTTGGTCTGGGTGTTTAATATGTATGTATAATAAATATATAATAAGTTATTCATGCACTAATTACTAATTAGATGCCTTCTCACAAATACAAAAGACAAAAAATAAATTAGTTACGTAGTCATGACGTAAAATAAGATAAATTGCATAAATTTGTAGTGCACCTAAATAATATTGTGGTTTTGGACTTACCAGAGTTTACATAACCGCATTTTATTTTAAATCACTACAAGCATAATAATGACCATGAAGTAGCCATGACTAGCAGCGCCCCGTGGTACTACCCGCCATACATAACACAAATAATATAATACTTACATACCTAATTAAATTACCTATACTTCATTACTAAGTATTTGAATTATTAAGATGAACATTACTTTATTTTTTTAGAATAATGAATACAATTTATCCTATTCTAATAACTTAAAATAACTTTAATTCCTACACCATAAATATTATAAAGAGGAATATCAAATAAGAAAAAGAACTAAAAAAATGGCGGCCATGGGCATAGTATCCCAACGCTGATCTTCCGTCGAATCGAAACCAACTGCCGCGTTACGTAGGTAAACCAACATAATTTAATTTGAAAGATAAGTGTGTAGACTCAAGTACATAGAAATAGAATATATTTACAATACAAATTTCATCATCATTATCAGGCCATATTAGTCCACTGCTTGACATAGGCCTCCCCTAATGAGCGCCATAGCGCCCTGTCTTCAGCTTGACGCATCCAGCATCTGCCTGCAGTCTTTCGCAGAGCGTCATCCCACCTGGCCGGAGGGCGTCCTACACTGCGTTTACCAAGTCGCGGACAAAACAAACTTACTTAATAAATAAATATTACAGGGCATTTATGAGAACCTAAATAGGAATGGCACTGGGATTTGATCGTTCCACAAAAACATTGCATTTTTTACATTTGGTAGGCATATCGTGGTAGCGTATCAACACTATCAACCGCCTATGTTTGATTCCAGATCTAAAGCTATCCTGGTATCGTGTAATTCGATACCAGGATAGCTTTAGATCTGGAATCGTTTATACCATTGAGATGTTTGAGCGAGAATTACTTACAAACATACATACATACAAACTTTCGTCTTTATTATAATAATATTATGTTTATTTTTGTCCTTTTCATTCATTGAGTTAATATTTTCATAATTACGTTTAATTATTACTTTTCCTGTTTTGTATTGATTCAAGAATAACTATTTAATGAAATAATATGGGTAGTGATAAGCGAACGTATACAAAACATGGTGGTGAATGGACATTTCAAAGAAATAGATGTAGATACCTCCAAGACTGGGTTTCCCCAATTATTAATTAATTTCCATATTTTATCACCTTGTTGTTATTTTCGTATTAAGTAGGTACCTATTTCAGTGATCTAGTACTCATAACACAAGCTGTGCTTAGCTTGGGGCTAGATGATGCTGTGTTGATAGTCCAGCATTCTTGAGTTATTTATGTACTAAAGTGCTTATCAGTGAAGCCTTATGTCCAGCAGTGACTATATTACATAGATAGATATTTTTTTATGATATAGATAACATCCAAAACCCTGGAAAGTATTTACATTGATCGTACAAAAAATTGTTCCAAGGCGGGAATCGAACCCACAACCTTCCGCGTCGACGTCACAACATTCGATCACCGCCCCAACGAGGTCGCCAAGTAGCCTAGTGCATTTACTGCATAGCAATGTGTTGCATTAGATAAAATTCGCGCGCGATGTATCTAAAAATTATATCTGAGTTACGATCTTTGAATTACCTTGTATCTGAAATATTCTGACATGCATTAATAGAGTTTTTACTATAGAATATAGAGTATTGATATAGTTAATTTAAACAATGTTGCCCAAACAGCATGGCTTTATGGTCCACTGCATCATCTTTTTTTTATTGAACATATTGTAAACTATATGGACGGTGGATCTCAAGTGAATGTGATCTACATATGTAAACTTGGATAAAGCTTTTGATTTTATAGACTTCATTCTTCTGCAGAAGCTCTGTCAACTTAGGAGTCCAAGGTATTATTTTGAAGTGGATAGACTAGCCACTGTGCAACCGATCTCTCAGGCAGTCGTTATGGGAGGGTGCTGTTCAGATTTAATTGAAATCCCAGTTAATGTTTATGATTGGGTCCGGAATATCTATTCCCGACCCAATCATAAACATTAACCACCGAGTTCAACAACCAGTCCAGCGATCTCCCAAGAGCCTAGCGCAGGTGCTGCATAACAATGCGTTTCATGCCGATGCAATACGCGCGAGATGTCTTTGAATTATTTCCAAGTTACGAGCATAACTTGCTTGGAGTGAGTGCAGGTTTGTGATATAAGCATTTAGCTGTTTTATTATGAAAAAACATGGTTTAACTTGCTCTCTTCAATATTGCAGAAAATGCCTAAACTCATTACGGATAGGCTCAATAACCTTTTAAAGATAAGGATAAAACGCGGGTCAAAAGTAAATAGTTTAGTTCGCCTCCTAGGCCACTTATTCTACTGACTGAACTTAGCTTGTTCCTAATGCCTTCAGACCGATCTACATTCCCAGTGTTTTTCCTGGTTTGGTCATGAAATTTTTTATATAAATTATTTCTTTTAAAATTTTAAGGCTCCGTCTACAAAAGCCACTTTATCACCAAATTAAAATTAACATGAGCGAAAAAGACGAAAACAATCACGAGAACGATAGTATGGTGATGGTCTATGTGATTCTATAATAAATAAATAATATAAATTATGCTAGACAAAATAAATGAAAATCATGACAAGCATCCACAAGATAAAAACAATTAAGTACATCGTGGCTACATCACAAGTTTTGAAATAAAGGAAGCGAAGAGCATTGGCTCCGGCCGCGATGTCCATACTGATGAGATAAGATGCTAATGGGCGTCGTGAGAGGAGCTCATGAGGGTATTTGCATACGGGACTGCGTGACCGGGGTCTAGCAGACCATTGGAGATGACAAGGAGAAAATTATGATTCGTATACAGGGCGTCCCACATGGAGGGAAATGGAAAAGTACGTTAAATATCATAGATGGAAAATTTTCTGAAAGAAGACCAGCCGAGGTGTCCATACTGGTGAGATGAGATGCTAATGGGCGTCGTGAGAGGAGCTCATGAGGGTATTTGCATACGGGACTGCGTGACCGGGGTCTAGCAGACCATTGGAGATGACAAGGAGAAAATTATGATTCGTATACAGGGCGTCCCACATGGAGGGAAATGGAAAAGTACGTTAAATATCATAGATGGAAAATTTTCTGAAAGAAGACCAGCCGAGGTGTCCATACTGGTGAGATGAGATGCTAATGGGCGTCGTGAGAGGAGCTCATGAGGGTATTTGCATACGGGACTGCGTGACCGGGGTCTAGGAGACCGTCGGAGATGACAAGAAGGAAATTATGAATTGTATATAGGGCGTCCCACAGCCGTGCCACGTGGATAGTACCTAAATTCTGTGAAACTAACATTGTTTTCTGGCTTCCTCGATACAGGCTCAGCCGAGTGAGGAAGCCAACTTAAATTTCTTAAAAATCTATTGACGACACCAAACAAAAAGGTCAATCGTAGTATTACTTTTTTCCCAAGTAACATAGCATCTCAATAAAAGCATCAGCATTGCCATACAGCGTGGTAATGCAGCCAGTGTCTTGGGGACGCTTCCGACTGGTATTGACATGGATCAATTGAGCTACCTTTAGACTGTTTGCAACCGTCTGCAGTTAGCTCAATGGTTTCAATTGTAAATACTAGTTGTAATTTTTCTATTCCTTGCTTGTAATTTTCGTTGTTAATAAAGATAGTTTCTTTATAAAAGCATAAGAATAAATAATATCTGTTTTATTTGTTCTTATGATAAAAGTAAGACCATGAAATTTTACATTTATAATTTCAGGAAAACTTAGCCCTTATAAATGCCGTGTTCGCTCATACACGTACATTTGATTTTCCTATTCGAAATTTTCTCTTACTCATGCAATATCCGTCCAAACTTCTTCGAATCTCGCATAATCACGAGATGTTATCTCTCCAATCATATACCTACTAGCATTCAAATCACGGGCTGGCCATCTCGAGACATTGGAATTTGATGCCATCGAACTGACAAGTGGAGATAAATATTGAGTTACGAACAAAGGTCCTATGAATATGTTTTGAAGAACATTTGAGGGCTTATATTCTTTAACAAGCACAACGTTTGTTGTCTAACTATATATATACTTATTTATATAAATGAATCCCTATTTCCCTTGGTCACGGCATCACGCCTAAAAAATTAAAACTAATTATACAATTGAAACCATTGAGCTAACTGCAGACGGTTGCAAACCGTCTAAAGGTTAATAACAATTTATTATTTTATTTCGAACAAAAAAAATCTGCACAAATCTATCTGGTCATGGAATTTTCGAGTAGAACGTAAGCCGACACGTCCATTCACGCGCGTCCACACATCGCTTCGCGGAAGACGTCTACGGGAGCTGAATCTAAACATGTCTTCTGCATTAACCAGAAAACGAAGAGCCGTGATGGTCCTTGGCTGAGTTCTGTGGCTGCATTTTTGATTCGTCCAAAAATGAGCCAGCGAGCAGATGATTTAACCTGAAATAGGTAAGATGGGGGTAAGATGGGGATCGTTTTTCGTTTTACTTTATTATAGATCATTTGGAAAGGCTTATTTTTAACTCTGGTCAAGATAAAATTAAATAATATACAGTATGACCTATTTAATCTTAACTTCGAAAATGTACCCCCGTTCGGATTCGTGGAGCGTTCGGATATAGTACACAGAATTTATAGGATATTTTTTATGGAATAAAACGAATTATGTATCGTGAAATCGTTATTAAACTTTTATAATAAAATTCAATATGTTTGTTTGTCTGGAGTTATTTAACGACATACAAAAGCTTTGTCTCGTAATTTACGTAAAAACATTGTTTCTGGTAAAGGAATGTCCACTTGGTCAGCTCAAGCGGGCAGGGAGGGGTGCGTTCGGATTACAGAGGTGTTCGGATTAGAAGAGGTTCGGATTAAAGAGGTCCTACTGTAGATAGGAAGGTATAGGAATTTCCTATTTCGTCATATTTTTGGTATTTAATTTGTCTTATTGCTTTTTTGTTTTGCTGAAATAAATAAACGTTATTTTTTCTGCTTTCTTTGATTCATCGAGAACCGAATTATTCAAAATTCAGCATTGTTTAGTGCAAGTGCAAAGTCAAAGGATTGCGTGGAAACAGCTACTTCTGTTAAGAATCCCAAAAATTTACGAACTTGACTGGACTTGAACCCACGTCTTTCACAACTTTTCACTCCTTCCTATTCTGTTTTCTAATTCCAAAGAAAATGTATTATCCATTTGAGGCTCTAATAATCCTGGCGGCTCAGTTCTACAGACCAGCATCATTGACCTTCCGACTCCCTCTGCATTCAAACAAAAAGGTCTACGATAGAGGAAGTGTCAAAGGCAGTTAAGGATCAAGTGTTTCTGGCCATGAATTGATAGAATAGTTACCGTTATTCGATGATCGGACTTGAATGAAACCATTGAATGCGTTCGGAGAAGGAGCGGGATATTTTGTTTGGAGATGTCACAACGGAAACGCAGGGTCTGTTGTATGGGAATGCTCATGGATTCTATGAAAATGGTTCATAGTCGGTACTATTGGGGCCGTTTCCACGAGTTTGTTGAATGCTATCAGAAATCAATAACTTTATTTCTTTAGGCTTATAAAATAAGCACTTTATCATGTCAAATTTAAACGTTAAACGTTAATTATCAAAATAATATCAGAAATAAGGTGTTATTTTATTTTTTCTACGCTTCAATGTTTTAATACTAAGTGGAAGAAGCGATTAATAAATTTATGTAAAACTTATGTACTTACTTAATACATTTATATTTTATTACTAATTACACACTATTGCTGATGTGAAACTGAGCGACATCTAGCCAAGCGTTAATCTATCTATCTATCACTCTTTAAAAATGTCGTACCGCGGCTTCACCCTCGTGAAAATTTATGAAAACTTTTATTCCGGGCCTAGAATTACGTCTATTTTTCAACCCGATTGATTCTAAAGATTTGGCGTGAAGTGGTAACAAACATCCTACCAAACATTCTCATTTATTATATTAGTGTGAAAGAACTTAAAACAAATCATTGTTACATCTCACTCTGTCGTCTTCTATTAAGTCATAAAGTCAAAGTAAGAAATAACATTGCTTAGCAACCGTTTTAATTTAAACGATCATTATGAATAAGGGACAATCTCTTGACTCAGTTTTAGATAGGTGTTTCGAAAAACAAGATAGGTACAAAGGTTCTTAGGTATTTATCGATGATGTCAACAGATAATATAAGCTAAAAGAAATATAATCTTCAAATTTCTGGAAAGTGAGTAGGTACTTTACCCAGTAATCTGGTCATCAAAAACCTATCAGTTTAGAACCACTTGTGAAATACTTATCTTAGAAATCCGCTTCTTATCTATTTGGGATATTTGTGTGACTCTGCGGGCTTATTCTGAAAACCATGATTCGTTCAAGTGCTAATGTGTTTCGCGCGCCGAGTCAAAGCTAAACTTTGGTCTATTATATTACAGAATAAATAAAAGTAGAGTTATATGTACGTACATACTGGCTGACTAGCTCGGGATTTCATTCACGTGGACTTTAGTAATAAACAAAAAAAATAAAAAAGCCTTTCTATTCCGTAACCATGTAACATATTTAAGTATTAATCAGTTGATGTCTTTATACCCTATTAACCCCATTTTAAATACCTAAATAACTTATTTCAAAAATCCGTTCTGAACGGGTGCTTACGTCCTAAAAGGATCCTCCAAACAAAAGTTTAGCTTTGTAACTCTTGTAGTTTCAGAGATATCTTAATGAGTCTATTTATTTATTTATGTTTAACAAAATCCACAGCCCATAATTAATATAACTATGAGTCAATCAGTTTTCTCTTTTATCAATAGGTATATATAAAAATACTATAAGTAACTACCAGTTAGAGACTCCGCTATAATATGATGAATACTTAGATGAAAACTGTTGTTTCAAATGGATTGCTCTGCGAACTACGGAGATTATTCGGTAGGTAGGTAATGGTAAATTTATCGACTTTAAAATTATTTATATTTTTATAAATAATTTTAAAGTGATGCGAAACCTAGAAAATATATTGCTACATTACTTCTACATGGTAGAAACGAACATTGAACCTGAATCTCCTAGCATATTTTCGTGAAAAATCAGTTCCATGTAAGTTGCAAATAAGCGTTCAAACGCTTTTTTTGGTTCGTTTTCAAAAACGAACCAAAAACGTCGATTTTCGTTTTTTATAATTCTTTGATCAGTCTTTGCTAGATCATCGTAATCGATCCAAATTGGCATAACAGGTATCAGATTCGACATGGTATCATAATCAAGAATAGGCACCCACAATCTATGTCACCTGTAAATACGTGTGTGCTTGTCGCATTTTGGGTCACATCAGTTCAGATAAGTGTAACCAGTAGCTACAAGGTGTGTTCAGCTCGAAAATACATCTCCAGTAAGCACCAATTCCATGTAAATTTCAGAAAAACAGGCTTGCTAGGCTTGCCCGATCAGCCTGACTAGGCCCAGTAGCCTAGTCAGGCTGATCGGGCTATTGCCGCCTTTTGTTGATGATGATTTTCTCACTCATGTAATCATTCGACATCTTGCTTACTTCACGTTACAGGTTATCGCAGTAGCACAAGTTATCAGCCATCCGAAAACGATTATCTCTAAAACTAGGTTAGCTGCTTTTATAGTATACGATTTGTTGGACTTCTATCTCAATATCCGAAATAGGACGATATCGGAACGAGCATTGCGAAGATCTAAATTAATTAAGTAAATCTAGTTGGCTCTGTAAGATATAACTCTAGAAAGTATAAATATGGTATAGTTCCCAGGCAAGAATTATTGAGGTATTTATTCATTTTAATGGCTCCTTATTCAAGAAAAAATGCAGCAAATATTACATGAGACACAGGCGTATCGCATTAAAAATCGACGGTAGTATTTTTTATTTGTGTTACCTCAGAACAATTTTCTAGGTTAACTAATTTGAATGATTTATTTATTTAATTGAAAGCTGGTGCTTCTCATATGATCTCATATATCGACCTAAATTAATTTAATCACATAGATCCGAGCTTATCTTATTGACTTCTTTATGCATTAAAGAGATTTAATTCAATAGTTTTTTTTTAAATACGCCAAATTATAAGTATTTTTAGAATGTACCTACACGTCGGAAAAGTAGGGCTGCGGATAACAATCGTATCGGATAGTTTAAACGGCTATCTTTCAGATATGAGATAATAGCTCAATAATTGGAAAGATTGTGTCGTGCCGTCTGTTTGTTGAGCACTCGAGATGTGTTCCTGTTTTCTGATTATCTGTTGCTTGGACAAGTGAGTTCTACGTATAGGTGTGTCCAGGTGTGTCTATCCTTATCTCTAAGGCATAGTTTCTTGATTTTGTATCTAGATATAATTTATTTATTTATTTATTTATTTATTTATTTATTTATTTATTTATTTATTTATTTATTTATTTATTTATTTATTTATTTATTTATTTTAGGGGATCTTTCAGCACAATATTACTTATTAGTGATTTGTAAAGATAACAGGTGGCTATTAACAAGCTCCCACTTATAGAAACAAAATACAATTTCAAAAAACACAAATAATAACGATGATAACAGACTATACTATTATTCGCATTTACTACATGAATTCACCATAAATTAATAAAGATATTTTTTATGAGCATGTATACATGTTAAACATCTATTGTAGGTACTCGCTTATCTGATTTATATTTATCAAAGAAAGATTTATTTAGCTTAGTTTTTAGACTAGGGATGCTGCTATTGAAGATGTCAAGATCAATTATTCAGCCATTCAGGTCAGGTATTTATTCGCTCTATTACCTATTCTTCTATGAATTGTCCAGCATTAGTTATATATTTACTCTAATTAGTTATATATTTACTCTAAATACTGGAAAATCCTCATTACATTATCTAAACAGAGCTTGAGTTATGGGTACTAGATGACTGATAAACCATAGATATTTTTGGGGTGTAAGGTATCGAGTTTGAGTTCCTTCGATTCTAGTAACTTGCATTCTTGCAAGTGTCAAAGTAAGTTGCTTTTTAAACTCTGTACAAAGAAAATGATAATCAAAGAATTGAAACACATTATAACTAGTTTTTACAGCTCTATTGTTTCAGTCTACATATACTCAACTCACTGCTCACCTGATGCATGTCAATACCAATCGTTGCGTCCCCAAGACACTGGCTGCATTACCACGCTGTATGGCAATGCTGATGCGCTGAGCCAGATACTCACCAGCTCTCTGGTCACGCGTCGCATCCACCAGACGCTCAGATATTTTCTGTGATGCTTAGTTACCAGAGGTTCTGTTGAAACCAAAGCGTTAGAGAGTTGAAATACCTACTCTCTATGATTCATCATAAACAAATTAACTAGTAGGTACATATTTACACATTTTTAGCATTTTTCCTCGACTCTGGAACTAAGGAACCCGCATACGGTGTGACCTTGGCCATAACTGAATGTCTGAGTTATCATAATTTGTAGTAACGTAAGTACCTACCTTTTTAAGGAAGTCATTTTTCGAAGATTATGCACCAGCCGTTTTAAAATAATGCAGATACGACAAACAAATAAATTGATTTTATTTATGTATAAATAATGCTGTATCATTTATTTATTTATAAGCCGACGCGGCGTGTGTAGGAAAACAACACATCTCATTTTAAGGATATAGTTTTACAAAATCCTGAAATACGGACATTACATATTTTGTATCGTGACAAAGTCTTAAAAACTCACTACGCGTTAAAAAGTTTGCTAAGTAAAAACGTTTTCATCCCTTTTTAATCCTTAAGGGTAGAATTTTGAAACCCCTACAAATTTAAATGTAAAAAGTTTTTTTTGGTTTTGTTTAGGCTGTTTTTAGTGTTCCGTACCCATATTGTAAAACGGGATCCTATAACTAAAACTTTAGCTGTCCGTCCGTATGTTTGTCCCACTATCACCCACCAGTACGTCTACCATGAGTTTTTGCTTACGATACTCGCTAGCGACTGTAGTAAAAAAATGTATGAAAACTTCAACAGCGCCACTTGTGAATAGTTGGGTACTAAAAATGCGCTTTAATATACTATCTGCGTATTTACGTAACTACTTAGTATAGGAAAGTCAAGCGATTGTAATGTCAAAACTCATGGTAGAGGTAGAGGCTGTATCTCGTATCATAAACCGTGATAGTTGGACAGATTTTCACAGATGATGTATTTCTGTTACCGCTATAACAACAAATACTAAAACAGAAATAAATAAAAATCTAAGGGGGCTCCCATAGAACAGATGATTTTTACCATTTTATAGATAACTAGCCACCCGCCCCGGCTTCGCACGGTTTTATTATACATATAAACCATTCTCTTGAATCACTAAATCTATTGAAAAAAACCGCATCAAAATCTGTTGCGTAGTTTTAAAGATTTAAGCAGTCAAAGGGACATAGGGAAATAGGGACAGAAAAAGCGACTTTGTTTTATACTATGTAGTGATGATGAATGATACAGATCCCTTCGTGCGCGTTATGCATTTTTGATTGCTCGCTCTTGACCAGTTTTTTGTGGTTATTGTCATCATCAATCTATAAACATCTATTTACGAAGAATTATTAAGATGGCATCAGTTTAGTCGAGAATCACCCTCACACTTTTGTTAATAATATCTAAATGCTCATATGTGTCACCTACGTAATGTAGGAAGATTTATTTTCTAGATCATTCAAAATTTAATCATATTATCAGGTGTTAAAAACTATTATCTATTAAGCATGTCTACGTGTGAAGATACCAAATAACAGGTACTTACTTGTCATCTTAAAAATAACACACTACGGTACAATAATAATACAACATTTAAATCAAATCGAATTATATGTCCAGCAGTGGACTAATATGGACTGATGATGATGATATGACCCTTAAAGTTACTAACCTTAGGTACCTATGTATCTCTAGAGATACATTCGATTGATCTTTGTTGTTTAGCTATAAAAAATAGTTACTGTTCGATTGAATAATAACACATCTTGAATAGGATTTGCTTTAGATGTTGTCCGAATTTGACTAGACCGAAACTTAATTTATACTTTTGCCTACTGTATTATTATATGAAAAAAAAAACTATTAAACAAATATTCATCTAATACCATGTAAACCCTACGGGTACCTAATCTAGATAAGTTGAAAAGTAACCCTAAACTACTTTGTTGGTACTAAAAAGCATCCAATCTACTTAAAAGGTATTCAAATAGTCGAGTCCAGCCCATAAAATAATACTAAAACCTTTCATATCATAAAAGGAAAGTTCAAATACCCGCAATGCACAGTGACTATCTGACGTGGCTTCTCCCTAGAGCAAATCGATCTTTTCACTACCCCACCACTATAACATCCTACGGACAACACTATGCATGCCATTTTCACCCTTAAGCGCCAACATTTCACATCAGTTACGGGCGACAATACCGTGTCCTCACCATTGGCTTTTCCCTAGAGAACCATCTTTGCGCGTTCCATATATAAATTGGTCTATCATTGTTCACTGTCCGTTCTATTTTCTACTTTACTGCTCTGAATTACGATCGAATATGCTTTGTGGAAGATCGTTTTCAGAGAATCGATCTCATTTTCTCCATACCCTAAAAAGGATATAAGTCCAGTAGAATCCTGTTAGAAGACTCTCGACTTTATATTAACACTGCTAAGCTGGATTTTACAATAAGGATGGTAAAACAGGGAGTGCCAGGGAGCGATCTACTCTGCGGAGAAAATTGTTCGAGATTCAAACTGAATTAGTAGAGCTTTTATTGCCTCCTATTGGCTCAGATTCAACGCGGGAAATGGGTGGGGTCCTTTTACATAACTATAGACAATGTAGAGATCAGATAGATATCTAGAGTAAAATTTGAAAATGAACCTTTTTGCAGTAAAACTCGTGGAAAACCATGGCAGGTGTACGTTTAACCCTATTCTCAGAAGGCGGGAGGAAAGGGGGGTAATTCTGCATTAAATAACTTAGTGGTCTGCAATAGATGGCTGGTTGGTTTCCCATGAGAAAATTATGTCGAGCTTTATTACCATCATCATACCCTTCATCAGCCGATTAGTTATATTATTGATATTAATAATTAATAAAATATGTTAAAGAGGGAAACTAAATGCGCGGAAATACCTCTTTGGTTAATACTTCAATAAAAAGTAGGTACCTATGAAATTAACTAGAATTAGCTTTCTTCATTCTTCCAGTAGCCTATACCTATCTTCAATATAATTTTGAAACTTCATAATAAATAAATAATTCTGGACAATCCACACATCATCTAGCCCGAAGCTAAGCAGAGCTTGAGTTATGGGTAAAGTACTATATGACTGATATATTAATACAATACATTACTTAAATAGATATTTTATATTATGCATAGAAAACACTTGAGCAATGCCTTGGAGGTACCTACCTGCTTAAATATTTAGCTTTCAACGCCTATAACTCTTAAATAAAACTATGTAAATACTAAATTCGATTGTATCTTAGTAACTACCCCTAAACCATCTGTAAATTTTGGCGCCCAAAAACGGGGCCATAGAATGTTGCCACAATGGCCCTCGGTTCCGCCACAAAGAGCCCGCAGGTATCAGCGAATATTAATTACTCAAGCCCTCCCTAGGGGAGGGAGGGAAGAAGTCAGCGCCTGGCACCAAACCTCCTTAGAACAAGAGACAGCGTTTTATTATATTTTGAAAAAGGAACGATCTTTTGGCGTCCAACATGGGGCACCTTAGAGCTAGAGAGGGAGAGGAGAAGTCAACGCCTGGCACCAAACCTCTTTAGAAGAGGAAAAAGCGTTTTATAGTATTTTATAAAAGGAACGTTCTTTTAGCGACCAAGACGGGGCACCTTAAAGCTAGGGAGGGAAAGGAGAAGTCAGCACCTAAACTCCTTAGAACAGGAGACGAAGCGTTTCATTGTATTTTGTAAAAGGAACGTTTTTTTGGGCGTCCAACGTGGGGCATCTTAGAGCTAGATGTTATTTAAAATGTAAAACAATTTCAAAGTCCTAGAATTTGGCTGTTTAAACACAGATGTTTTATGATATTTTAAATAAAGAACGCACTTGGCGTCCAACGTGGGGCATCCTATAGTAACCAACGTCGAAGTTACTATTACGGACTGTTTGAATTCACAGCAAACATAAAGAAACAACATGTTTCATTCTAAAATTTATGAATAAAACAAAAAGAGACGCTGAGGTTTTATGAAATTTTGAATTAGGAATGCTCTGTTATTTGAGCTACAAATTTTTCTTCGGTTGCCACAATATCAAATGAAAATGTACCTAGTTACTTAATTTTTTATATTGTGATAAACTTAAGTTACTAGGTTAGTTACATGATTGTAACATAAAAATACCTTTATAGTAAATAAACGAGTTTTTTTTCAACATCAATTACTAAATGCCGTCTAACAAAGGGCGGAAATAAGAGGTCATCAAATTACAAAAGATTTAAAGTTGTACATACATTTGTATGGCATAAGTGTTAACAAATTTATCATAATATAATATAACATAAATATGTACATATAAAACTGCTAGCTTGTGGGAAAAAGTTAAGGAAGAAAAAGATTTGAGACCTTCTGTATCTTAGACTATAGTAAAGATTTACAAAACGAGACAAAGGCCTTTGTTCTGAGGGCGTGACTCTGATGAATTTCAGCAGGAATATACCCAAATATTAGATGTTAGAATTAAGACTCACAGTAGTGAGAATACGACATCAATTACCTTGAATCAAGTTCTTGTAAGAGATTAGTAGGTACCTACATTTTGGTATTCATTTGGAGGAGGGCGTTAATGCTTGCGACGCAATAAATAAATGCTATAGCTATAATAACTAACTATAGCATTTATTTACTAATAATTTTTACAACTCACTTGGAGTTTTGTTGTAGAAGCGTATACATTGCCCTCTGAAAGATACATTAACCTTGCTTAGCCAAGTTGAGGGCAACACCAGTTTATTCTTATTTCTAGTATTTATATTATGTATATCGCTATTTTTAGGTAACTGATGGATATTTCTACGAGTATACAACATTTTTCATAAATATATTGACATGCATGCCAATATATTTATATTATAAATACAAGGAAATAAACATAATGACAGTACCGGTACTGTCATTATGTTTATTTCCTTGTATTTATCACGGAGGGATTCTCCGGGAAACTCACTATAGGTAGATTACACGAACAGCCCTCTTCTGCAGCACAAAAACGGTGTTATGTTAATGTCTGCAGCGTTCTCCCACAGCAGTTTTCCATAAGACATAATCAACAAATCTTCATCTAACCCCAAGCTAAGCAAAAATAATAATAAATAAATAAAGAATCATTCTAACCGCTGTTGACACAAGTATGGTCACCTATACGACATATTATATACGTCTCCTAAACGTGAAATCTTTCATTTGCTCTCTTATTATATTAATCAATTTGATTAAGTTAGTTTAAGCCGTTGACTTTCCATAAAATGAATTAATAACAATAAATAAACATTCTTCGACAAGGTTCGATCCCATTTTGACAACGGACGGTTATTGTCAAAAATGAGATTTTAAACATTTACTTTGACAAAGTCCTATCCCGTTCTGAACGCGAGCCGTTTATAATACGTTCTCTTTTCAGGAACGCGTGTCTTTTCAGATAACACAGTACCAACAAAAGGTCGATCTAAATAACCCCATCTAATAAAAACCTTCCTTAAGTCTTTACAATAAAGTCCAATGATATTGACCTCGCCACGCAAAACCGCGTCTTATTGCGTTGAAAAGTGGAGAGATGAGAGGTGCATCTCAGGAGGGACAAGGACGGTAGATGGAGATTAGACGAGGAAAGTCTCGGGGGAGAGAAGGACGGGGGATCGAGATTAGAAGCCATTCCGTCAGGTATTGATCGCCGCCCGCCCTAGCGCCGTGAAGCCGTTTCGTTAATCTCGTCTGGGCGGATTGGAGTTCATATGTTTTGTTGATGGGGGATAGATGTATATTGTTTCTTCTCTACTCTATATTATTTTACATATATTATATATCCATTCTGTCAGAGTATCGAAGTAATATATATTTACTGATGAATTAAAAAAAAACCTCTGTATTGATCATCACAAAATTTTCTTTTATTTATAAAGACGTCTTTATAAATAAAAGAAAATTTTGTCTTTTGTAATGTAGTGTTTGTTTAGATAAGTACAAATTATGTACTTAGCTAAAGAACAGAACATTAAGAAGGTTAAAACTTACAGTTTGTACTTTTTTCATAAATAGACCAAGTAAGATTAATAGAGAAAGAAAATTAAGGAAGTGTGCTCGAAAACTTTAGAAAACTAATACATAGGAATGTTTCTAAGATTCAGTTTTGTTTAATTTCCTTTTATCATAAGACCCACAGTAAATATTAAAATGAACAAAGTAAAGGTAGCTTAAATCAATATACTGTGGCTACACAAAAAATGACTATTCTCTCTTTTCTGTTTTAAGTCCTATTAATGTTTCACTCTAGGGCAACGTGAATGAAAATTTCAGGTAATTTTACTTCAGATTTGAATGAAATTTTACTGTGATCGTTTTTCAAACAATCTTTCTTTAAGTTAACCGTTTTTAAAAACTTTTTTATGATTTTCAGCATTTTTTCACATACTGAAATAGTTGCCTTACAATCTTAATTACTCCAAGCATGAAGAAGTCTAAAGCGATTTTGATAAATCCAGTCTCCGATAATGATTTTCTTACGTAATTAAAGTACTGATTAAAGTACCTTAGCCAAATTTGATTATCAAACTGGCTACAGGGCCCTCCAAAGGTTTTCTTACTACATGTTTGTCCGTCTGTACGTAAAAGTGTATCTGTTGAACATTCCTCTAGTGTGGTAATAACAATCAATGCTTATTAGATCGTGTTAATGTTCAGTTTACTCGCTGTGTAGGGTTGTGAGTGGCCGGCTTTAGCAATTAGCCGGTTTTAGATGACCTAAAGAATACACGCTTTACTTCTTAATAAGTATGTGTTAGTTTGACATAATCAATTTGTATTAAACTGGAGAAGTCACTGGCTCCTGAAACACAGTTTTTAACTAGTTCAGGAGCCTATGGACTCATTATTGTCTGTAAACTGTCTAAATGTCAATAAAAACCTTTTTTACTTTTTTTTTTACTATGTAGGTGAGTGTGTATATTCAGTACAGAGAATGAATAGGTACACGTTTACCTATTTAGGAAAGCGTGTATTCTTGAGTCAGGGCCATCCTACTAATATTATAAACGCGAAAGTTTGTAAGTATGGATGTTTTTTACTCTCTGAAGCAAACGCTACTGAACGAATATGGATGAAATTGGCAAGGAGATAGATTATAGTCTAGAATAACACATAGGCTATATTTTATCGCGGAATTCCCACGGGAACGGGAATTACTCCGGGGAAACAGCGTAGCGCAACTACTCCTTAACAAAAACTGAACTGAAAGTTAGTGTGGATGTATGGATGTTTGTTTCACGCCTAAAATACTTAACGGATAGGGTTGTTATTTTGAATAGACGGGTAAGGACCAAAATTTTTGCACTTTTTGCGTGAGTACGATGGCACATTACTTTCAAATCAGCATATAAAAAAAATTGTTAACTTATGTGAATATTAATACTTGATTATTATAGCTGAATTTATTTTGCACCCTGTGCTTTATTCATATCTAAATTTCGTTCACTAGGTTTTTGTAAAATTAATTTTATGTAAATATGGATACTGAATCCATTTTCGTTTTTCATACAAAATGTGAATGGCACATATCCGACTCCTCCAGGTTTTTTCAATTTTATTCTAAAACTAAAAAACTTTACAAAGACTTTTTGATTTATTTATATTCACCATGAATTTATCTTCACGTTTTTATTATTACGGTCTCGTTAAACTTTATAGTTAATTTATAATATTAATCTAAAAGCGTGTCCCAAATTTCGTTCCGTTGTGTCACTCAGTTGTGCGACAGCATAAATCGAGAACATGGCAAGATAGGATAACAAATAATGTTTTGTTGCAAAGGCTACATCGTCATCTAAGTTGTGACTAAATTCAGGCCAATTCCGCCACGTTGTTTTTCGCTCATTTGCAAAAACGTGTTGAAGGTGCATGTGTACCATTATAAATTTGGATTTTCTGTAAGACTTTTAAAGTGTTTTGCGTCAACTTTTCTTACTTTTTACTATTAATTCTAGTAGCTTATTTTGTCTACTATTGCATAGTTCTGATGTGTATTCATAAAGGTGTTTAATTTCTTCAGTATGAATTTTTGAATGCTGTGTCATGTGGTTTTTTTTTCCTGTATGCGACGAATGTCACGAAATTGTGTGACGTGTTACACTGGAATTTTGTAAAGATAGGTATACAACATTACTTAACGATTTTAACTCTCAATCAGGTTTAGCTCTTATAATACGTGTTATTAAATTAATGTATAATATATTTGTATTTGCTATATTTTTCTAAACCTTTATATATTTTTCAATGGTTAAGAAACAATAAGAATGTAAATAATCTATACCAGTGTGATCATTTCTAGACCCATGTACACTAACCTTAACAAATTCTGTTGTGCTACATTTGCTCCGTTTCCGTTGTGCAAACATGCAAAAATTTTGGTCCTTACCCACGTACTGAGGTAGACTCTCTTTTATGGATGTGTAAGCGAGATAGAAGTCTCTAACTCTCGATTTTTTATTTCGTTTATCTCGTCATCCGGCTAAACGATCAAACTATCCGTCTTTTACCTGTTTTCAGCTCTACTCTAAGGATGTAACGCAACTCGATTCTATTACGATTGTTTCTCGGTATAGTATCGATTTTTTATGTGCATTGAGCAATATATTGCGACGCATCCTCGACTCGATTGTAATGAAGATAAACGATTATTGAATAATTTCTGGAATTTTCTACAAGTTTTGCTGGACGTGCAAATTGAATTTTTCACAAGGCATGTGGGGTTAGAATTGACGCTTTCATCTCAAAGCATGAAGTCATAAGGAAACTAAGAAAATTATCCTTACAGAACTCTTGGAAAACGTTAGAAAATTATATTAAGTTAAAAATAATAGTTAATATAATCTTAACGAAAATTACAATTAAGGAATATAAAAAATAACAACTAGTATACAATTGAAACCATTTGGCTAATGGCAGACGGTTGCAAACAGTCTAAAGATAGCTCAATTGATCCATGTCAATAATAGTTATTATATACAATTTTTTTTTCTATTCCTTGATTGTTATTTTCGTACTTAGTCAAACATAATTATAACAAGGAAATTCAATCCTCGAAGTCATCACTTAGATTTATGTTCACTTAAATATTTATATGATAAAAATACTTATTTTTATGTAATATTATTATTTATATGATAAATATTTATTTATATTTTATGGTAAATTAAAGAAGTGAAAATTTTAATTTAAGTATTTATTTATTATTTATTTGTTTTATTTTACCAAGAAACGATTTGAGAAAATAGTTTGCAATTACTAAGAGAAAAAATGATTTATGATTTACTAGCGACCCGCCCGGCTTCGAACGGTTTTATTATACGTATAAACCTTCCTCTTGAATCACTCTATCTATTAAAAAACCGCTTCAAAATCCGTTGCGTTAGTTTTAAAGATTTAAGCATACAAAGACATAGGGATATAGGGACATAGGGACAGAGAAAGCGACTTTGTTTTATACTATGTGATGTTTAACTGCCAATTTTTGCAACCCATAGAAAAACGAGACGTAACGATCACGACTCGATATTATCGTTAACCAGACTAAGCACTGCCATTTAAACAAAGCCATGAGCAGTACCTCTTTGTAAATAACCAATACCAATAATAACCTCAATAATTTTCCATTATGTGTATGTTTTTATTCAATGCTATATTAAACGTGAAGCGGGTATTGTATTTAAATATAGGTGTTAGGTCAAACAGACATTCAATCCACTGGACGGTATAAATCATCCATTTTAACATGTCCTTGTGAATACAAGAATTTAACCAAAATTCAACCTTAAAACGTTAAGATAAGGGCCTTCGATCTGTGTTGGACTAAAAATGTTTAAGTAGATGGTTCTAAAAGGAGATCATTTCAGAGGTGAAGACTGAAGTCTGTACTTAAATAAGACAAAAACACCTCTTAAATATCGAGACTAGCGATAACAATGTACGCTTAATATCAGAGTAGGTACACAGGTTGATAACGGAAAAGTTTTCGAAAGTTTAGCCATAGCTAAGCCATAGACTGTAACTTCTATCTCGCTAAGACGTAGGTACAAAAATAAAGAGACTAATAGAATATTACGTGAATATTGTCACCATCGAATGGGGAAACGTTTACCTTAAATTAAGTTTATAGTAGGAGAATTTTCGGGTTTACCTACCACGTTTGTAGTTTCGCCTATTGTTACTGCGAATAATATTGTTCCAAACTAGTCATCCTAGATTATTTTATACCGACGATGACGTAACTAAGTTTATAAACAAAGAAAATTTTAATCAAGTATTTGAAATAAATTAAACGAGCTAACAGATGGTTGCAAACAGTCTAGGAGTGACTCAACTGATTAATATCAAAACCAGTCGTCGCGTCCCCAAGACACTTGCTGCATTACCACGCTGTATGGCAATGCTGATGCGCTGAGCCAGATACTCACCAGCTCTCGGGTCACGCGTCGCATCGACCAGACGCTCAGATAATTTTTAAAAACACAGAGAGCCTCGGTACCCCACGGGCCTAGGGTCTCGACTTTATGGGGACCAAATGAGTAGGCTCTGTCAAGACCTGCATATTTTAAAAATAACATAGATATTACTAATCCGTGAATACCCTTACAAGCTTCCGTTCATAGTCCGTAGATAAATCTCGAATCATTTTCGAATTCGTTGATAAGATACGAACTTGGTAAATAAACACTGATATAGGTACGGCAGGACAAAGTGATTCTTATAACAGTAAACATAGGGTTTATTATGTGATGGTTATCGCATGGATTATGAATTTATGAGAGACGTGCAGACATGTTTGAATCTCGAATTCTAGATAATAATATTTTAATCGATAAAAACAAGATGGAGGTTTTTGGTTTTGGTTATTTTAGTTTTTATAGCAGCATTTAGCTCAATGGTTTCAATTGAATATCCTAGTTTTATTTTTTTCTATTCCTTGATTGAAATGTTCATTGTTAATAAAGTTTGTTAGGCGTGTTTAAACGCCAAAAGTTTTAAAAAGTCGCTTTATAGTTTTTCTAACGACCCGCCCCGGCTTCGCACGGTTTTATTATACATATAAATAAACCTTCCTTTTGATTCATTAAAATTATTAAAAAAACCGCATCAAAATCCGTTGCGTAGTTTTAGAGATTTAAGCATACATAGGGACATAGGGACAGAGAAAGTGACTTTGTTTTATGCTATGTAGTGATGATGATGATGAAACACGTCAAATTATTATCAAGTTTGTCGTTGAAGAACTCTCGTATCATAATAAGATATAAATAAATAAACTAGCAAGTGGTATTAATATAACTGTCGCTTGAAGACTAGATACTTTAATAGACAACCCGATTTGAACGGAACTTAAAATCAGACTAAATGCGAAAGTTTGGATTGATGTATGTTTTAACACATCCCGCTAAAACTACTGAATGGATCGCTGAAATTTTGAATAGACGTAGTTCTAAGCCTAGAATAAAACATAGCATTCTTTTCTTTTCAATTTTCAAGTAACTGAAGCCGTGGGGTGCATCTACTAAGCTTATAAATACATAGATGTACCTATATGAAATGGTGATTTGGTCTTATCGAAAAAGAAAAAATAGCAATCTGAAGGTCTTTCGATTCTTTCTGTTCAATAATACATTAAACAGCTTAACGCAATGCATACCGATGTAGTAACATCTCATAACTGAAGATGGCAACACCAGGGCAATGTTCCGTGTGATCGGTGCCGGGTGCGTGTTGCGTGTCAACAGACGCATCCTGATTGTGAGCGCGCCACATCTCCACTGGTGCGAGGAAAATTGTTGCCAGCAGGTGGAGATTTCACGGGTTTTAGGGAATAATAGGAACTCAATGAACTTTAAAACAATAATTTGTATTGCACCTAATTTCCTATAAAATTTGTTTTAAAATTTATTTTCTTACCGACATTTTGACATAGCCATATGTTCTTGGCTTTTGTATGTATTTGTTTTGCTCTTAAATAAATATATTATCAACTATCCAATTTTTAGAAATTAGCTTAGCGTAGAATAGGTACTTCATACAAAATTATTTTAATCTAAAACTTTCCTTACCAAAGAAGCTAGTCTTACAGTTGTACATAGTTTGGAAAGGTAAAGTTCTTCTAAAAAGTATCCCATTATAAACATGAAACAAGTATATATACGTGAGTACTCTTTAGTTTTCTGCACACTTATCAAGTTCTTCTAATGATTTTGAATAATTACCTACATATTTCATGCGTATAGCACAGGCGATCGATTGTACAAACTTTGAGACTCCCAAATCTGAGACCTATTCATATACCTACTTAGGTAGGTATTATATGTGCCCAGAATAAGTGAAACCCGGTTCGGATGATGATGTTTGTACATGGCAACACCAATGCCCGCGAATCGCGATCACAGAATCGATACGAAACGATTTGATTGGCCGGACGGCTCTTACGAAAAGTTTTTTCACGTCTTCGTGCTAGTGTTTCCCAACGCGAGAGGTTTAATTACCCATTATACAGATTGTAAAATATTACAGTTATTGCATTGATTGAAGAATTGGGAAGACTCGAGATTTTAGAAACTAGCAGCGCTTCGCGTTTTCACCCGCGTAATCCCCAATTGGTGGTCATTTCGAAAGTTGAATCAAAGGATATGAAAACAATGCATTTTATTAATTTTAAACATCACGTTTCATACTTAGTAACATTTACTCCTTAAGACCTATACCAACGATATCTAAATATAAATTGATTCCTAAGAAGAAACCTTCGTAAGTCTTATAGTTTCAGAAATTCCCATACTGATCGGTCTAAATGTTACATCCTGTATAGTATTCCAAATAGAAACTACCTTAGCTTTAACGACCGATGTGACGCGGCGGGCGAAAGTCCGCCTGCGTCACAGGCCGTTTCGGGTTCGATTCTCGCCTTTGGACAAGTGTTTGTACAGTTAGAGACCCTTATTTTACGATAAAAGCTATGCTCGGAGTTCCTCTGAAGGATAGGTTTTGTAATGAATATATCCAACATGGTAAAAATTTATCGACATCTCGAAGAATTCGCAAGCTGAAGTGGCAGTGAGCCGGCCATATCTCGCGAACCAACACCCAGGGTAAACGTGTTCTTGAGTGGAGACCGCGACTTGGCAAAAGTAGTGTAGGATGCCCTCCAGCCATATGGGATGACGATCTGCGGAAGACTGTTGGTAGATGCTGGATGCGGCAAACTGAAGACAGGGCGCTATGGCGCTCATTAGGCCTATGTCCAGCACTGGACTAATATAGGCTGATGACGATGATTTCACGATAGCTTAAAAAAAACAATCTCTCTCGTTTAAACTTGAGCGTGACAAAAACAACGCAACCGTAAAAAATATCAGCTACTATCTGATAACCATATTATCAAATCAATTTGTATGATTTGTATGAACTGTCGCTTTCTATTCTCGCTATGAAACCACAACCGTGAAATAACACGTTCATACACATCATACAAATAGCCGCTTAGCGAATATCTCGCTATTGTTATAAAAACTGTTATTTTCCATCTCGATACCGCTACCAGAACCAACGATCTTAGTTTAGGTATTATGATTATGCATAGACTTTTACATAGTCAAGTACTTACCTGCACATGATATAGACACAAATCTTTAATTATTATTCGCTTCTCCGCCAAAACTAAAACTGAGTTAAATTATTTTTAAATAAATTCAAAACAAATTGTCAAAACTATTATTGGTAAAAAGCTGTGTTAGGTTACATCTCGAATGAAAACTTGTCCGAGGACGAGTCGGAAGCGTTCCCAAGACACTCTGCATTACCACGCTGTATTGTATGGCAATGCTGATGCGCTGAGTCAGATACTCACCAGCTCTCGGGTCACGCGTCGCATCGAACATACGCTCAGATATTTTTTTAAAAACCCGTAGAGCCTCCGTACCCCACGGACCTAGGGTCTCGACTCCAAGGGGAGCAAATGCGTAGGTTCTGTTAGATTGTTGGTGGTTGTTCTAATTAGGTATCTATTGTAGAACCGCTTAGCTTCAGACTGAATTATTCGAACTGCGATAGTGTTTAAAGTGATCTAACATCCGATTGTGATGATATCCACAATCAGGAGTTATAAAAATGGGTAAGTATTACTATATTTTTTAATCAAATATATTATCTGAATGATGTTTGTAAATGGTAATGATATGGATTCAGTTGAGCTACTTCTAGATAAATAGTTTAAAACAGTCTGCAGTCAGCTCAATTGTTTCAATAATATATACCTACTTACTAGATTAATTTGCTTCTATTCCTTGATGGTAGATAAAATAAATCAAACTTTATTTGACGGTAGTTAGTAAATGTTTATAGTCTAAATAAATATTAAGATTTCATTCACCTGACATTAAAATCAGATCAATTAAGCTTTGAAACATAAACAAATAAACAAAAGAACAATTAATCTTCATTGCGCGTGAGTCGCCGAGCGGTAGTGTACGACCAAATTACTACTTTCATTTAAATCAAGCCAAAACCAACCTTATTCCAACGAAAAAAGATATGTTAAAGATTGTTTATAATCTTGGTACGCGTGTTTAGATGCGCACGCAGCGTGTTCCACGACCAATGACCGCACTTTCTCTGTCGTCCATCTTGCGAATTGATTTTTCAAATTCGGAACGCCCTGTTGTTTGTGCAGAATAACAAATAAGGATGACAAAGAGCGCCAAATTGAGTGGGGAAAAGAAATTGTTGAAATCTATTCCGAAGTTTATTCGGCCCACGGCTTTGCCCGAATAAAAAAAAACTGGCTAAGGTATTTCTTCATATAGATCTGTTGTTCCTTGTAAACTGTTATTCACGAAAATTTATGCCGAGGCGGGAATTGAACCCGCTGCGCCCCAGAGATCGTCTTATAGCCATACTAAAACGTTATCAGCACATCTAAGAACCCAGTTCGAAAACAGATGGTTAAATTTTAAATAGTTGTTCGTAAGACACAGTATTTCGTAGGTACATTTAATGTCAAAGTTAAGTAGTACAAAGCTGTCTTATTGTTAGATTATCTTTTGGTAAAAACCAATACCTGATTGCCATTATATAAATTAAAAAATAAATAAATTCTAAATATTGTGTTGGTTTATAGAGCGTAAAGCCCTCAGGGTAGATAATCCATAAAAACCTGTAACTAGAGGTAAATAGTATCGCAAAAATTATTAGAGCATTCAAGTCTAAAACAAAAACTGTTGCGATGTTTTTGAATTTCTTAAAATTCTGAATATACTTCCAAAAATAAAGTCACAAATATGTGTAGGAACTAGGCATCTAGGTACTCTGTGCATGTGATAACATGGTAATTTCCATTGTGTTCCCACGATGCTATGATATTTACCGGAACGTGCAGATCTCATTTAGGGTTGGCAACACAGACAAAACGATACGATTAACGAAAATGATCATTTTCAACGTAATTTGATAACGTTAATGACCTAAATTTTATCGTTCGTCTATTTCATCTTCATAATGTCTAATTTTATTACGATTTCATTTATTTTATGATTTTTTTTATATTGTTACATGATAAAAAGTATTTAGTCATTCAGCTTAAAGCTTTCATTTAATTATTAACTTAACTTCAATTGTTTTGCAGGCGCTTAGTACCTCCTGACCGGCGCGCGTTGAAATCTTTTGTATTAAGCATTATTTTGCGAATTAATTTTAATTCCATTGCCTTTCTAATATTAGCTAAATTAATTACTCAATGTTAATAAGGCTTTATAATAAAGGATTATATCTATCTATTTTTACTACTTCCTTCATTCTCAGACCTCCTCAAATCTACTAATAACAAAAAATTCATGCGTCATTGTCCTATTTCCATCCATTTCCATTTGACCCCAGTAGTATGATTTAAAAGTCATACCAACACATTATTGGTCTTCTTTTGTTTTTTGACCTCGTGGAATACCACGACAATGAATACATTCGACCAGTGTTATGTAATTTAATCCTTGTTTCCGTGAAGAATTTGGATAGTATTTTGGTACTAATGTGATCCAAAATAGGTACCTATCAGCAAAATTAATTGTTCATAAACATGCCACTGCAAATAACTAAAAGTCTGTTTGGCGTTGAGTTTCAGACATTTGCATTATTTATTACATTAAATCAACAAGGACTTTGATTTACGTATACAGGCAACAAAGTGAATCTTAAAATGTATTAAAAGACCCTTTTTGAAGAACCCAATATCGTAGTGTTGGGGGGAAAACCTCGGCAGAGATCATTCCACATTCTGAGTGTTCGCGGAAGAAAATAGACTCCCAATCCAATGGTAGGTATGGAGCGGTGCGATGATTTGTTTAAAATATTGTATTTTTTCAATTGATTTGTTTATTTTTTTGTCTTTTTTGTGCCTGCAAAAAACTGTTTTTTTTTTAACATCTTACATCGCGTTTGGCTGGAATATAAATCCTATTTTTTTATACTATTCACTGCTGACGGCCAAAACATAAATGAGTTACGATAGTTGTAACTTATTTCTAGTGAGGTGGCAACCCTAATAAAGTGCATATTCAACAAGCGGCGATATAAGGGAAGAACACCTGAGCTGACATAAACATCCTATGAGAAACGTAAGATAGATCTGTAGAGTCCATATATACCGATCGGCAGGGTTTTTGAGTCCAAAGGCCTAGACAATAGTCTAACTTGAAATCAATTATCAGTTAAATTCAAATGTCAGCCAGTACAACTGAAGTCCAGGCTAGGTCTCAAATTTCAAAAATGAATCGTTCTCGATTTTCAGTTGAGATAGACAATGAGGCCCCAGTATAAGCTACGCGCTATCAGATTGGGATATGAACTTGTAAAGGTACCTAATCGAAAGTATGTCTGTTTGTTTTCTTCACGCCCTAACAAAGCAACAAATCGACTTGATTTTTGGCATAGTTAGTTGAATAATGGAGAGAAACATTGGCTACCATTGTACTGGTAAAAGATCAAATTCCATCGGAAGATCAAATTATGAAATAAATTTTAACGTGGATGAGACCGCGGGGACCAACTAGTATTATCAATTATAAGGGCTCAAACACAAAACTGCGAGCTCGCATCGCATCGCAAATATCTGCGAGCTCGCACGATAACGTCAGATCTCATTTGCATCGCGCATTCCTGTCATATTACGTCATACTTGGTGACCCCCATTTTAGTCCGCTCTGAGACAACTTTAGCGAAATATGCGCGGCGCCTGAGCCGCCTTCTTTGTGTTGTAAAAAAAAAACTGCTTCAGTTCTCAACTCATAGTAATTTCGAGTAAAATAGTTCCCTTCAGTGTTCATAATCGTATTAAATGGATGAATCCAGAATCTTCTTTTTCTTTTATATCTATTTAACAATAACAGCAGTGCAATTGGACCGATTTATGCAAAAATGATCCAACCCACAACCTAGTCAATTTCGAGTTTTTTTAACCTATGTAATCAGTATAAGGTATATTTTAACATATCAAAGACTCACACCTCTATGTTCACAAATGTGGAAAATCCATATGATCCAACCCACAACTGTCATGTCGAAGACCATTTTTTAAAATGTATAAGTGTTTCATGCCACTTGAATCATTTTTGTGTTGCTTTGGTTACCGTTATATTTCTATTTTGCTACAATGATTCAAACTATAATATTAAGCTGGTCCATCAGTTCAAAGAGCTCAGAAAGCTATAGAAAGAGCTATGCTCGGAGTTTCTCTGAAGGATAGGATTCGTAAAGAATACATCCGAAAGAGAACCAAAGTTATCGACATAGCTCAAATAATTAGCAAGCTGAAGTGGTGGCAGTGGGCCAGCTATAACTCGCGAAGAACCGACAACCGTTGGGGTAAACGTGTTCTTGAGTGGAGACCGAGACTTGGCAAACGTAGTATAGGACGCCCTCCGGCCAGGTGGGATGACGATCTGCGAAAGACTGCTGGCAGATGCTGGATGCGTCAAGCTGAAGACAGGGAGCTATGGCGCTCATTAAGGGAGGCCTATGTCCAGCAGTGGACTAATATAGGTTGATTATGATGATGATGATATAAAACAAGTTAAGCTTTGACAATTTAATATTTGAAATTGCTATTCCATCTAAGTACGTAAACGAAATAAACCATAAAGTTCAAAACACACAGAAGCCGGAGGCGTGGCGGAGGCGAATGAGTGCCGGTTTTTCCTATGGCACCGCGTTCGCCACGGCCTGCGGTGTGTGTGTAGGCTTTCATAGGATTCCATAGAATACAACTCGCACGCCTTCGCCTCCGCCACGCCTCCGGCTTCTGTGTGTTTCGTACTTTAACGAAAAATAAATAAATAAAATAAAATAAGTACAGGGCCAGCAGATTTAATATTAGATACCAGATGATTGCATTGATTAATTTAAGAAACCGAAGGGAAGCTGCAATAATAGACGATGTAGATGGTTTATGTGATGAACCTTATTCTGATTTGGACGAGGAGTAGAGCCAATTTTGTTTGTTTTGTCTTTTAAAACACAAAAATGATTACTAATTTTTATCACACTTTGAATCATTTTTGCATTTTAATTTTTGCACCCTACATAGCTCTTTCCATACAAAATTAATTTTGTAATAATGATCCAGGCGCAAGTTTTCCCAATTATCTACTAAACTATTACAATTTATTCTTTATATTATTTAAAGCAAAAAAGTTGAGTTTACATAGCATTAAATTAAATTAAAATAACAACATTTTGTATTACAAAGCTAGAGAAATACCGCCACAAACTTAAATATCGATTATCTCGAAATGAGGTTTGTGTGGGTTGGATCATTTTTGCTTAAATCGGTTCAATTATGTTTTTGGGATCCATCTTACGCTTCCTAAAAACACGTCCAATACGGCTGACTAAACTTGAAGGTATGGTTACCCTACAAAACGGTTCGCCGCACAAATTCGCATCGCAGAAATTCGCAAATCAAGTTCGTGTGACATCGCATCACATCGCATCGCATCGCACCAAATCGCACCAAATCGCAGTTTTGTGTGGGAGCCCTAAATGCGAAAGTTTTTGTAGATGACCAGTGTGGATGTTTGTTACTTCTTCAGGAAAAATCGACTGTAATAATCAGGCGGAATAGACCCCGAAAATCAGTTCCCATAAGATAAAAATAGCCTTGAAACGTTTCCATAAAAATTACACGTGGAAAGCGGTTGATACTAGTATATTATTAAGTTTTTATTATAAAGTCATATTTGAGCACAATCCTCACATTACTTTCCCCCGGTGATTCTCTGGTCCTCTGGAACCAGAAAATAATCACGTAATAAGTAGCCCAGTGCAGCAGAGCTGCGCTAGGCCTTTTTTACTTTTTTCTTTATTTTCTTGAACCAAAAATCTTCAGGGAACAGGTAAAACTTGAATGATCTGGAATTCTAGAACGCGTGTTCACTTCAAAAATTAAAAAATAAGTAAACTATACACTTCTAAAATCGCATGTAGGCAAAAATGTAAGCAGTCATCTTGTACCCATAACACAAGCTCTGCTTAGCTTGGGGCTAGATGATGTTGTGTGTACTGTCCAACGTTATTTATTCATTTATTTACTGTGACAAAAATGACGAACAGTACTTGAGAACGTTGCATTGCGTAGTGGGCCCAAATGATTCCACTTTTCTGCAAGTCTTTATGTGATATTAATTCAATATTTAATAATTAAAAAAAGTTACAGCTTTATTAACAACGAAAATTACAATCAAGGAACATAAAAAATAAAACTAGTTAGTGTAAACAATTATTGTAACAATTGAGATAACTGCATACGTAAAATTAATTAAATATACATGTATTAGGTACTGTTTGCAACCGTCTGCAGTTAGCTCAATGGTTTCTACTAGTTTTAATCCTATTTTTTCTATTTCTTAGTATTGTTGTTCTTAATAAATGAACCTTAGTATATTATTAATAATTAATTTAATATAAGGACATAACCCTTTCCTTAGTCATAGTCAAGAAAGGTCTTAAAAAAAGAACTTGAAGAGATCTAAGTGAATCCTAAAGAGTGTCCCTGGCTAAGATTTCTTAGAACGGCATCATTGTACTGTTTTATTAGAACCGAGACCTGAGATTACGGAATAATGGCGTTCCCACGCTGCGGGCTAAGCTGACAGCTCAAATCGCAGGTTTGGCTATTTGAATTAAATTATCTGAGGGCCTAGACAACGTAACTTTCAGTAAATCAGTTAATCAATATCTTTATTTCTTAAGGCTTACAAAATAAGCACATAGAGGTAGAAAAGTCAAATTTTAAACTATTAATTCGATTATCTAGTTTCTACCAATGAGTAACATAAGCTCTGCTTAGCTTATGGCTAGATAGAGCTTTGAAGTGTCCAGCATTAATAATAAAAGTCATTTTTTTATTCAGTAATTAATAATATTATTTTATAAGACAAAAATCCATCCTACTTTTACAACGCGGCCGCGTAGAGGGGATTTTCGGGCTCGATTAGGGAAAAATAGAAAAACATTATTTATTATCCAATAATTATTATCTATTGTTTGGGCTGGATTCTGCATTATTTTTTATTTATTTACAGTATGATTAATATGACTTAAAAATACCTACTCCGTCTCTTTCTGATCGCCCACAGACTTAAAACGTGTGTAGTATAATACCCACACTACACGTTATTCAGGGACCCTAATCCTAACTAAGAGATAAGATTTAGGGTAAGTAATAAGATTTAGGGTCCCTAAGGGACGGACCTAGCAAGCCTTGCTCCCTAATCGCCCTAACTACCGGGCCCTGAATAACGTGTAGTGTAATACCGCTTTTAAGCAGCTCGATACCAAAAGCAGTCTATTCACTTGCTCAAGTGAGTCGAGATTAATTAACCAAATCGGTTGAAATGTTCAGTAGGTGCTCTGTAATCGTAAACACGCTTGTAGGTATATCAGTTCGTATTTAGTACAATTAATATGCAAATTGCCGCGGTCGTCCAGAAAGACGCTTTACTTGAATAACTTTACGATTATTTGTCTTTAGTTTTCAGTCTTTAGATTCTTGTTTGAGTCTAAAATATTATGGAGTAAAATCATAAACGTTAATATTCTACCAATCATTCTGGCATATATAGCACCTGTTTCTTATAATTTCTCGTTCAATGACCACCGGCTTTTAAAACCCAAGTACATAATAGTTGTTTAACTATTTTTTTTAAATCTTTTTGTAAAATAGTTATAGGTTGGTTTTAAGATATGAAACCTTTTTGTGATTAAGCTTCAACAAAACCTCATTAGATTCTTCATCCAAAGAACAAGGAGGTAGAGTTTTACATAAATTGGCTCTGTATTTGTCTGTAGCCAATGAAACATTCGACATTCAAAAGTAAATAGGCGGTATAAACCACTACCTATAGGACGGTTAAAGGTACCTATTCTAAATTCAAATCCAATCGGTGCGTACCTAAACATCGTGGACAATCGGAAGATCAGCGCACCGAAGACGCAATAAAGATGGCGACCATACATATTCATGTGACCCGCACCTCCTGCCTTTTGACTCAACGTCCGTTGGCAATGTGTTTACATCTGAATAAAGAGCATTTTATCTACTTTGTAAGAAAAACATACCTACGTTACTAAGTATTGAAAAGACTCTACTCATATATTTTCAAAACACAGTGGAAATTTATTTCATGTTGCGCTATTTTCACATGGGTGCAGGACAGAGCCGTAGGTTCGGAATTAATGGAATCGAATGAGTGAGTAAATGTTCTATTTTTTTATGAAAAATTGCATTTCCATTATGATAAGGTTGATTGTCGAACATAGGGAAGTGTATTCGAAAATTTGGATGGATGGATGGATGGATGTTTTAACCTCTTCATGCCAAAACTACTGAACGGATCGGGCTGTTAAATAGAAATAATTCTAGGTCTGGAATAAAGCGTTTACGTTTTTCATAAATTTTCACGCGGTTTTACCTATGATATTTAATATCTTATAGGTACATCACGTTTATTTCCTTCAACAGCAACTCAAGCACAGTGTTTGTTGTCAATGCTAGAATAGACAAAAACGAAAACGCATATACATTGCGACATTATTGAAGTTCAAGGAATTAATTTCAAATTTTTTTACGCATTCGATGACGATGTGACGTAATTTTTGTCTATTCTACCATAGACAACAAACGCTGTGGTTTGCCTACAGTATAAAGCCCTATCGATAACAATTAGCATTAGATAATGATCTACTTACGTAAAGCATTAGCATGCCTCGGAGGCAGCCCATTGACAATTACCTAAGTACCAGCTTTCTCTCATCTAGTACTGGGAATAGGTAGATCTGTGTTATTGTGCAATGTGACTCAGTTGGTTAAGTATGAGTTAAATCCTATCCTATTATAATATTATAAACGCGAAAGCTTGTAAGTATGGATGGATGGATGGATGTTTGTTACTCTTTCACGCCAAAACTACTAAACAGATCTGGTTGAAATTTGGCACATAGGCTATATTTTATCCCGGAATTCCCACGGGAACGGGAATTACGCGGGTGAAACCGCGGGGCGCTGCTAGTTACTAATAAAACTATTCTGCAAGGAAAAGTACAACGTAGGAATAAAAACAAATGAAAGCTAAGACTAAATAAATATTTAATAATCCTTAGAAATGAAAACTAAATAGGTACAATAGAAATAATTGAGCTAGCTGCAAACGGTTGCAACAGTCTAGAGGTAGCTCAACTGATCCATGTCAATACCAGTCGTCGCGTCCCCAAGATGCTGGCTGCACTATTACAAAGACTTCTTTTCGTCAAAGTAGGTCTTTTAAGGTTACAGAATCCTTTTATTTACGGACCCAAAGAGTAAAAAGAGACCCTATTAGGTACTTAGATTCCGCTGTCGGTCCGTCTTTAGCCAGGCTGTATCTCATGAACCGTGACAGACAGTTGTCACAGATGATGTATTTTTTGCTATCGCTGTAACAATAAATACTAAAAATAGAATAAAATAAATATTTAAGTGAGCTTCCAAACAACAGACATGGTTTTTTGCCGTTTTTATAGGTAATGGTACGGAACCCTTCCTGCTCGAGTTTGTCTCGCACTTGGCTGGTTTTTTTTCCACGTCCATAAGTTGTTGAATAGGTAAAGCCAACAATAGATTCATTACAGCCAAATCATCCCAAGTGACGCTTATAATGTCTCTGCTAGCATGGAGTATCTACTACATAAAGATGTCCTTTAAAAAATTCAATTCGAGAAAAGTTTGACACATTAGGCATGCGCGATGAGATCCGTACGCGCAACCATCCGCCCGCTTTCGCGCGTCACACACGAGTGTCATGGTAAACAGAAGTACACCTTAACTGACTTAATTTAGAGCCCTGAATTGCAATTGATGTTATTAAATACTTAACGCGACCAAACATTACAAAAGTTTTATTTAAAGTAACTTTTCTGCTACCGGTACGATACTACTTACTATTGTGAATCGTATCGTAATCGTAGCACCATGCCACGACTCACTACGGCGTAGCATCCTGCTGCTCTACGGCGTAGTACCTTGCTACGTTGTTTTATGTAATGCACAGAGCGTAGGCGCTAAGCCGTAGCAGGGTGCTACGCCGTAGGACAAGGAGATGAATGCTACGCCGTAGTGAATCACAGCGGGGTTCCATGCACTTGTAGCTTGTAGTAAGTTCGTATCATAGGATGTAGTGATTTACAGGTTACAGTATCTCCCCTAATTTGTTGATGATGATAAATGCTAGTTTATGGTTAGTGATGGTTAGTGATAGCTCAAAATTAACAAAGAACAAACAATTCCCAGTTTTTAAAAAGCTACATCGCTGCTACTTTCTTGCTACACAACACAATAACTTAAATCCTAGGCTCATTTAGTTGTTTATTTTGGGCCTGTACTCATCAATAAAGATTCTAATCAGGGGCAATAAGACTTTCTTTAAAATGGTCTCGAGCTTCAATATCGTCGAGGTTCAATGGTAGTTATAAACACAAGTAATATATTTCCATTACTACTGAGTGTTCATGTATACTAGTGTGCAAGCCATCGCACGCGCCTCTCTGACACATATCACACCGTTTCGGTGAATGGGCGTCTGCTAGACGAAATATGAATGGACAATGTCGCTAGGTGAAATGTGTGAGCTGAATCATAAGGATTTTGTCTATAAAACCTGCTTAAACGATTTTTTTACACCGTCTTTATTAAAAGTAAATTACAATCAAGGAACAGAGACAAATTAAAACTATATACTGGTAAGAGGCTGCAATGGCATTGTTTCGGAACCAGTGTCTTTGGATGATAGGGCGTTGATAGAAATATGTACATATATCGTGTAGCTATCAAAGAATGATCGGTATGGCGGAATTTGATTAGCAATGTACTTAACTTTAAGACTTATTCATAAGGGTGGCATAATTATTTAAATCTAGAGATCAAATTCAAGATCAAATTTATTTTAATTTATTTTAACATTTAACATTCATTTAGGTACAACACTAGATAATTATAACCAACAATATGCATTAAAATATGTTCTAAAAACAACTCCCATTACTACATTCGCAATTGGGGTCAAGCCAACCTCAAATCTAATACAAACATTAGCCAACGTAATTACAATAAATATAAAATTAAATATAACTAAACAGGTCATAATGCAACGACACTGGTTGCACAACAACCCGAGATGAGTTCAAAAATGTTATAATTAGATCGCTTATGCGTGGACCTTGGTACTACTTAACGGAGACTTGAGCACGACGAAGATCAAGATAGTTTGGAAGTGGCTTCTGTTTGACCACAATATCACCTGATGGTAAGTGACGACGAGGCCGAAGATGTAACATGAAAGTCTACAAGACACCTATTCACTCTCGTGTTGAAGTGACACGGGTTAGTTGGCCGGGATAACAGAAGCAAGCAGCGCATTCCATTCATTAGCGGTACGAATGATAAAGGTGGAGGAGAACTGCTTAGTTCGAGTGGATGGAATAACCACAAGGTAAGGGTGGCAATGCTCTGTAGGTACATCTAATCGCGTTGGCTTCACGAAATCAGTTTCCGTCAGGTACCGAAGCTCTCCTTTTAAAAAAATATCTGAGTAGTCGATGCGAAGCATTATCCGAGAGCTGGTGAGTATCTGGCCCAGCGCATCAGAATGAATTTTAATAATTTTATCTCTTTCTAAAAATTTTATGTGACTGAATCAAATTTTGTACTTATTTCTATGGTACGAATAAACTAAATTAAAACAGACCAGCAGCGGTTGGATAGAATAGAATAGAAAACTCTTAATTATACTTAAACCTACCACGCAAAGAAAGAAAAATCATAAAACACTACATATTAAGACTAAGTATAAAGGGCGGCCTTCTCGCTAAAAGCGATCTCTTCCATGGATGAACCTTCCAGACTATTTAGGCTTTTCCAGTAGCTCTATCAACAGCTCCAAAATAAATAATATGCAAAACTATGAAGCATACCGTGCAATACAGAAAGATTACAATTATTTAGACATTTCGACATAATTCTTAAAGCGCTATCAGAATTCTCAGCTTATCTTCGCAACATCATTTTTATGAAATGCTCGTTTTCTGCGTAAATAATTGGTTAATTTCCGTTACAGTTTAAAATTAATGTTACTTAGACTTAAATTTGAAATTATTTTCGATGATTGTGCATTCAAGTTAGAAAAAGACTGGGTTTTTTTCTACAAATGCAAATTAAAGCGATCACTTGCGGTTGTGATTATTTGATTTCACACATCGCTTTTTAGTAACTTACAGTTGTAAACTACTTGTACTTCGGTAAAAATCAAAGTGTCACAATTTGATTATTTAAGAAAACTAAAAACTGACTTCGAATTTCTCAATTATAAACTGTTTTCTAAGTTTCGGGGGACAAAATTCTAATCCCTAGGGAATAGAATTGCCTAAAATGCCATCGAACACAAATTAATTAAAATAAATAATGTTGGACAATTTACACATCATCATTCAGTCCCAAAATAAGTAGGTAGACCTTGTGTTTTGTGTAATAGCTGTGGGTACTAGACAAGACGACTGACAAACTACGATGCACAATATAGATAGATGATTTTATTACACACCTAGAAAGTACCCAGAAACTTACAATCATTCGGACTAAGGCCAATAGGGATGTTTTTTACTTCTAGCAATCATCATTTAATAGTCCACAGCTGGACATAGGCATCCCCTCATGAGCACAGCACCCTGTCTTCAGCTTGTCGCTTCTAGCTGTAATCTTGCAGAAATATCTACAAAAATCTTGTTTTTTATAACTTCGCTATATTGAATCAGCTGTCACATATTTGTTCAGATGAGTATTTCGGATCAATACCTCTTTATCTCGTTCAGTGACGTTCTTTGCATAATTAGATTTTAAGAAAATATTTACTCACATAGTTTTATTTTATTAAGTTAATCATCATCATCAACCTATATTAGTCCACAGCTGGACATAGCCTCCCCTATTGAGCGCCATAGCGCCCTATTTTCAGCTTGCCGCATCCAGCATCTGTCTGCAGTCTTTCGCAGATCGTCATCCCAGCTGGTCGGAGGGCGTTCTATACTACGTTTGCCGAGTCGTGGTCACCATTCAAGGACGCTCACGACAACCGTTGTGGTAAACGTCACAACGGTCGTTGGTTCTTCGTGAGCTATGGCCGGCGCACTGCTACTTCAGCGAGCTAATTATTTGAGCTATGTCGAAAACTTTGGTTCTCTGTTGGATGTATTCGTAATGAAATTAAATTAATAACTGTGTTCAATATAACCTTTGGCGAAAAAACAAGGATCTCGGTACTTTTGGTTTGACACCTACACCTACTATAATTTTAGGCGATTTCTGCCATAATAGAATCTATTAAAATCTTTGTCTATGGAGGGAAGACTACTAACCTAAGTGAGTAAAAGAGACCAAAAATGTGCATATACCTAACAGCCAAGAGTAAACGAGAGGCAACATTTATTTAATTCTTCAACTCTAACGTCCACTGAGATAATTCATACAAACAGAGGTCAATGCCCTGTCTGACAATATTGACTATAGGCAGAGGACCGATATCTTCTCAGCAAATATTGTATGACGATAGGAAGGATTCGAATCTTAAATAAATCGGTTGAATTCGAGCCCTCCATGTTTGTATTGATTATGGGCAATAACCCCCACATAATGATGCCATATATGGCGCTCATTAGGAGAGGCCTATGTCCAGCAGTGGACTATTATAGGCTGGTGATGATGATGATGATGATGATGTTTGTATTGACACCGTTGTGAGTTTTCGGTCAAGTTTATCTTTATAGCTAGGAACCTACTTACAAGATGTGCCTACCAAGAAGTATGGCATACATGAAATACTTCTTGACAAATCACACTTTCCTTGGCCATTTTCAAAAAAGGAGTTTCTCAGTTAAGACCTTATTTTTTGTGAGTTCTAAATAGGTACCTACCTCATAACTTTGCCTCCGAGCTTCTAGACAGGTAACTGATAAACTTGGTAACTTAAATACCTATTATATGTACGTATTAGGTACCTTCTTAAGTTTTAAAAGACTCATAAATCAGTATCTCGGTACATACATTTATATATTACATAATCAATTTACTTACGATAATTACCCTAGCAATAAAAAAATCATAACGTGACTTGAAAACCTGCGTTTCACGCACTAGCGTGTAACATAATCCTGCAAACAAATAAGGAAATCAATAACACGGATAAAACATCTTCAGTTCTGAAAAACGAAAGTAAAAGAAAGTCATTTGGCCAATGCATCATTTTCATCACGCAAACATGGCGGAAGTGTTGGCGCGAAAATGAATCTTACTTTTTTCTTGGCTTGGCTATTAGCGCGAGACATTTCTACCGGCCAGTGTCAGTTACCGCTCGGCGGTGACCACACTTTTCAGTTTTTTGCAGAATAAAGAAAACAACATATTTTTATGTAATCATTAACGCTGGTGTTCCCGCGTTGATAATTTTATTCGAGTTTTTGGATCACCCACGGAACATTGCAATTTTCTGGGAAAGAAAGCCTATGTTTAATCTGGATTAATCCCAGGATTTAATACTGGGCTATATTGGTTCCAGATTTTA
The DNA here is from genome assembly GCA_944547425.1 of Eupithecia centaureata. Classification (NCBI taxonomy): domain Eukaryota; kingdom Metazoa; phylum Arthropoda; class Insecta; order Lepidoptera; family Geometridae; genus Eupithecia; species Eupithecia centaureata. The sequence goes on from OX155698.1 coordinate 6,527,041, forward strand.
TAAAAATAACGATCAGCCATTTGAACTTCAACGAGTAATAAACTCACAATCATACAAACTTTCGTCCTTAGATATATTCATTATAATTAGTGAGATGATGATTGTAAAAACTGAATGACTGACTGGAAGGTCCTTACGAGAAATAAAAAAAATTAAATGTAAATTAATTTAATTTAATAACATAGCATTGAACAAACTCGAAGAGTGACGTGACATTATCTCCTCTCGCATACCTATCTAAGGAACAGAGCATCCCAAACCAGGGTGTATGGGCATAAATAACTAATAGGTATTATGTTACATATAATCCATACTAACAATGCTCAAGTACTGTATATAATACTGTATATAGTTTAATATAAGTACTGTATATGGTATTGCAGCAATTTGATTGAGCAGTGTATGGCCACCCCAACCAGCCCGTATAGAAAAACAGCGTAACATCGTGCAATTACGCACTAACCGCTCGCGACAGCGATTGATTACGATGCACTGATTCTGTTATGATTACACGTTCATGTACTAAGGCCTACGTAGGTACGTAGGAGCTGTTTAGATTCCATTTAGTGCGATCTACTTGACGTAAGTGATGTGATACATGTATCCGACGCAAGCAAGACCAAAGAAAGGGCCAAAGTAGTCATTTTCTTTTACAACTAAAATTGAAATTTCTGATTCATTTTCATACAAAAACTATTCAAGCCATCAACCAAATCCTTCGATTTTCGTTTTTTTTACACATGGATACCTGCGACGACGCAAGAGCAAAGCTGGGGCCTACTCTCACAACAAAAATCGAAGTTTTTGATTCATTTTCGAAAAACATATTCAAGTCACCTACATAAGATAGTGTTAGCGCGAAAACGAATCCGAAACTGGAATTTTCGTTTTTAAGAGTACCTACGGGCTCTGGGCAGGACCATTTACCTACCTACCATATTTCATCTCATTGTACTGATGAGGCATAATTACGATTTACGTACAACCTAAATTAATGCAATGATATTAGTAGGTAATGCCTAGGTATAAAAGACAATTAGATTTTTTTAGGAATTAACGATTTTATTCGGATTTTTCCTATGGAAACGTTTTAAGGCTATTTCTATCCCACGCCAACTGTTTTATGGGATCAAAAGTAGCCTTTGATTTATTCCAGGGCTTGAACTACGTTTATACAACCTGATCGGTTTAGGTATGCGTAAAAGACACATCCAAACATACAAACTTTCGCATTTATAATATTACTAGCGACCCGCCCCAGCTTCGCACGGTTTTGTTATAAGTACGTATAAACCTTTCTCTTGAATCACTCTATCTATTAAAAAAACCGCATCATAATCCGTTGCGTAGTTTTAAAGATTTAGGCATTACCTACAAAGGGACATAGGGAAATAGGGACAGAGAAAGCGACTTTGTTTTATACCTTCTATGTAGTGAAGTACCTACCTAAGTCTCAACCAGCACCATCACCAAGTTAGTAAAGAGTTAAACAAATAAATAGTAGGTAAGTATCTTATCGATTTTTATTTCAAACGATGACCGTCCGAAGATAAGTATTCATTTGGAGAAATAACAGCTTCTCATAAGTATGTATTTGTCCGAAAATAATTTAGAATTACTTACTCTCACTTGACTAGTGGGTAAAGTAAATAGGTTCCCCAGCCACCCTAGCCTAGTCCATATTTTGTAAACTAATCGCTTGACATCCCGTCTGTCTATTTTTTCCGTCGCCGCCATGTTTGTAAACTTAGCGCGGTCGTGAATGAAATTCGCGCGTTTCCGTGATTTGGCGGGAGATTTACTAAAACATGTGTGTCTATGAATTCTGGGAATTAAACGTTTGCTGTTATTATTTCTTTGCTATTTCGCATCGTATTGAATTACATTTAGGTAAACAAGGTCAGTTCTATATCGATCAACAATTTAAAAAGTTAGGATGGGACTGGCTGTGACGTTACATTTCAATGAGAACTCATTTGGTTTCAACTTGTACCATCTAATATCGTGCAATGTATTTAATATTAGAAAATCTGATATTACTAGTTAGGTAACTACCTTTTCTTTTAAATAAGTTATCTAATACATTATACCTACTATATTTCGGACTTTTACTGTCGAGATTTCGATTGGTAGGATGGTAATTAAGTATGGATTTAATTTTGGCAACTAAACCGTAATTTTAAGTATGATTATAAGTATTTTGTTATGACTTTCCCTTACCTACATTAAATTTAGAACAAAGAGTAAATACTTACCTAGCAATTATTTGAGTGATCCTAAATCCTAATGGAAAGAACCGATAACATTCCAGATTATATCTAAGAATAAATAATGTTGACTCAAACGCCATATCAGATAATTACTGTAGTTTCCTTCGAGCGCACCTTTGCGGTATCTTAACCAATTACAGGGCCGAATTTAGGTTCTAAAAATTGACAAAAATGGTTAAAAAGTCTGGTATAATACTGGTCTGGACCAAAGGACAGTACACACAGCGCCATCTAGATTCAAAACATGCATAGGTAACTTTTAACGCCATACAGCTGAAATGGCAGATTTTATTATTGAGTTTGTAGATAAATATTTTTAAAAAATTATTACGCTAATATTAGCTACAATATTAAAAAGAAATGGCCTGTAAATATATATTTTTATAGAATCGCCATAGTAAAGATAAATTCATGATAATAATAAGTTATATTGCCCATTTCAGTAATGTCCTGACTAAAGCCCTGTCCAAGACCGTCATCTTTCCGTGTCCTATCGGCAAACAATATCCATTGACGTACTTCTTAGCACTAAATGCTAGATAAAATAAATTTTCTTACGATTAGTAACACCTTGAGTTTCTTGAAAAATCATTTTTTTCTATCCTATAACTTATCAGATATCAAAATAATGTCAGGGTGCTGATAATTTAATTACTTCAAACTGTCTGACCTTCGGGTTATTTGTTTTATTGAGTTACCATCGAAATAAAAAATGATCATCTATTACTTATTGTCTCCCAGATTAAATAATCAATAAAATTATGTATAAGTATATAAACCATAGAATAGATATAGATACAGGCTAAACGCTTAGGACAGAAACTTACGATGTTTTTTTCAACAATATAGACGTAAAATAGATCTCTCAGATTCCGTTATATAATCACAAATGGACTATTGACTTCCTGCATGCAAATACCGAGAAGACACTGTTGACAGATAAGGCACTGTGTTTGGACAGTTTGTGACCGATTGCCGAGGTCATTGAGGGCTGATAAATCGTTGGATTTGGGAGGGTGAGGTACATCTATGAGATTATTGTAACGCTTTTACGTGTCAGTGTTTGATACGTGGAAAAAATGTGGGGAAGTAGATGATTTTTTTCCTGACATTATGATCAAGATCATATCAATCATACGAATCAATATGACATCGTAACGTATACGTTCGTACTTACCTACCTGATCTTATAATAATAAGCAGTTACCTACTAGATATTGTAGAGGTCTAGAGTTATAAATCTTAGTTTACTAATATTTGTTTCGTTATTTTTTTTAAGATCGCATACCAACTTTCCTATTAATAAAACAACCCTATGTCAAACACTAAAAAAATCAATCAGAATCTTATAAGTATTTAACAAATAAATTGTACATAGTAAGAAAGGTATAATACAATTGTTTCTGTGCTGTTTTGCAATGCTAGCATGATCGTAACTTACAATAATTATTTGAAAAGTGAGGCGTCTTAATGATCACGTTACCTAGCCACCAAATAGTTTGTAGCTATTATAACATCATCGACGACACTGTGACCACATTGAAAGTAAAAAAAGGGTAAAATACCTACTGTCGTAGTTCATAACAATCTTAAATAGTTCTTATATGAAAAGAGCGCATAAACCAATAAAAAATTGTAGGATAAAGATAAAACAGTAAGAATATTTACTTGATAAGAGCACAGATATTCAGAATTATCGGAAAATTTATACTTAATAAAGATAAAATTTAATTATTTTTAAACGTGATGCGACACTTAGGCATCTACCCAAGGTGAAGACAACGAAGACATTTTTATCAGTTACCTAACATGTCTTATATTTTTAAATTAATGTCTTTTAAAATTTTCAAAGTAACATACTTATCCTAATATGAAATTTATGATACTTTTGTTGTGTTAATTTAGCAGTCGTTATAATTTGCAAATAAATGTTTAACGTGAAATATATTAATTTAAATTGAGAATTGGAAATGATAATAATATTATAATACCTACCGATTAATATCAAGTCATCATGACAACTTATTATAACTTCTACAAAAAACACAGGCTGATTAATTCTTATTAATTATAATTTTAAAGATCGATTTATAAATCACGTGCTATGTCTACCACATCACGTTTCCACCTGCAATATCGATCACAAGGGTCTTATCACCATTTGAATAACAATACATCATCTATCACCTCTTCCTGATATCCCTTATGAAACAACAAAACCAGCAATTAATTCCTAGAATAATAACAAAGAAAGTAATCTTTTAAAAACTCTTGAGCAACGCGGTAATGATAGAGTTCTCAGAACATTATCGAAAATTAAATCACGCTGTACATTATCGCGCAATTAGCAAATCGTCACCTATTGTAATGTGTAGGTGCACTGACGTAAACGATGAGAATTAACTTGTGTTATTATTTTGATGCGAGGAAAACTTGACGAAGAAAGTGCCAAGGTGCTCATATAATGTTGAAAAAGAATAAAATAATCGATAATTGAACCAACGAACAGGGCATCTCCACATTATCATAGCTCTCAAACCACCTGAGCTCGCAGCGGGCAATCTGTAGCACGACGCAACGGCCGACGCTATCTGTCCCGCTCGTTCTCGTCCCGCGAGAGATGCGCTCTCTCCCTCTCCCCGCGCGCCCGGCGTCCGCTCTCGACCAATGGCAGGCCGTATCTTGCTCCCCCGAGAGCAGAGCGACAGTGCGTGCTCTCATCACCACATCGAGACGACATCTCGGAGCGCGAGGTTGTCGCCCGCGCGAGATTCGACCGAGCACGCGAATTCAAACAGAACATAAAACTAGTGCCTTTTAGAACTTAGTGAAATTTTTATAAAAACTGTGATTGTGAAAATTCTGTGACTGAAAGATGTGTGGACAATAATTTATTTAATTCGGGCGCCGGTTGATTGTGTTTATTATCCAAAATTGGGTAAGTTTCGATTAGATTAGAATGTATTTTTATCATTTAGCGACGGTGTCCTTTGTTTCATAGGTGCCTAGTTCTAAAGAAAATTCAGGTGGGCTGCGTGCTGTGCAAAGGGCGTTCACCCTTGTGCGATGAAAGGTGAAAATATTTTGTGACGTAAAAACAAAAGAAATTTATACTTGGTTTTAAATAGACTCCTTGGAATGTTGATTTTTTAAATTACGGTGGGTCTGTCGATCAATTGATTTTTTGCGCGATTTCATTTGTTTTGATTTTGGCCGATTCTCGTTTTTATTTGTCTATTTTATAAATGGATTATTTAATTGTTTATTACTGTGCAGTTTCTGACTTTAATTTTAAATTGAGTCTTAACGTTTTTTTGTGATTAAACTACCAACCAGCAATATTTTGCGAAAAATCGGAAGAAATTTTGTCATTCCATAAGGCTTAAAAAAGTTCTTACATATGTAGAATATAATATAAATACCTACCTGCTTCTAAAGTCCAAAATAGTCTAAATAATAAAATAATAAAAAAAACTAGTAACCCGTCGGCACCTTTAAATCTAGACTTTTCTTATAGGCAATTTCTTAAACGGATTCGAACAAGAAAAACAAAGAAAGCTAATAAGTAGGTTCTTTATTTAAAAAAATAGTTTAACATTTAAATGCTTACCTAGAATTTTACGGTAAATGTACGTTTTAGTATTACATTTTTATTAGTTATTTCCTTGTGTAATTTTGTAGAGTAAAAAAGTTCACTGTGTTAACCTATATGTAGGAAAGTATTTTGATATTTTTTTTACTTATAGTTTTATCCTACAAACACAAAAGTAGGTTTTATGCTTAGGTTGGTATCCTAATCTAAAATTTGTCTCCTTTAGGTATTATTCTCTGTTTTTTTCTGATTCGAAAATGTCTTTAGGTGTGTGATACAGATAAAATATTATTTTAGATCCAAAAGGTACCTACCTATACTCATATTATGTTAGCCTTAAATCTATTTCGACTAAAAACAATGGCATTTATTGGACCTAGGTAACAAGGTGATATGAATATATTTAATACCAGAGCCCCGCGGCTTTAAAAAAGTTTAATTCCAAACCTACGGCCATGAAAATTTTCATCCCAATCCGTTCAGTAGTTTTGGCGTGTAACAAACATCAATCCATCCGCATTGTCGTATAAAAAATTATGTAGAACTAGCAGCGTCCCGCGGTTTCACCCGCGTAATTCCCGTCCCCGTGGGAATTCCGGGATAAAAATAGCCTCTATGTGTTATTCCAGCACACTAACACCCTGTATATCTCTGTAAGTACCAAATTTCATCCATATCCGTTCAGTAGTTTTTGCGTGAAAGAGTAACAAACATCGATCCATCCATACTTACAAACTTTCGTTTATAATATTAGTAGGATTTTATGTAGGTACTTAATTAAATTTTTTTAAGCTCCGGTCCGGTCCCATAAGAACTGAGATCTAGGTCTACTTTGATTAACAAATCGCCTACGGACTCTTAAATACGTTTTATAACATGTAGAAACTGAGCGCCTGACATTGCAATCTAAATTATCACATCATCTGCACGTTTATCTCGATAGTTCTAATCTTAAGTGGTTTGTAAGATTTACTCCTGAGTTTAAACATTACACAACAATAATATCTTATTTATCAGCCGATTAATGTCACGCGAAATGATGGATCTTTAGAGAAATAACATGAAAAACCTAAGACATAAAAGCTTTTAAAAAGCTCAGAATTCAAAAAGGGCGCGGCGTTCTCTGCGCCCGCCAATAATAGTCCGGTAACGCTGTCATGGCCATCTGCGGTCAACAGCATAAAGACAATACGAAAAAAAAAACAAAAAAAATAGTAAGGTATTGATATTGTAGTAGAGTGGTTAACGTTAGTAAATACTGATTTAGTAATTCTTTACTCTAACAATAGAAATAATTAAGAATCTTTTTCAATAGATAAATATACGAAATACAACCTCAGTGGCGCAGCGGGCGAGACTCCGCCTGCGACGCAAGAGGTTGCGGGTTCGATTCCCGCCTCGGAATAAAATGTCAAACTGTGCAAGGTCTATGACCTTTAATTTCAAACTAAAAGCGCCATCTTTTTTGGCAAAACTATTTTTTGACATGACGGAACGTTTTACTAACGAGAGACTAAAATAGAGGACGAAAAAAGAAAAACAGTTATTTTGTTTCATAATTTATTTAAAGGGTTAACATAATAAAAACTTTATGGCAAAAGAATAAACAAAGTTGTTTAAAAAATAGGAGATCTTTAATAAAGAAAATTACATTAAATATTGAAAAACAGAAACTCTTATTTACAATTTAAATAATTAAGATTACTGCAAACAATCAAGGAATAGCTCAACTGATCCATATCAATACCAGTCGGAGGCGTCCAGCGTCCCCAAGATGAGGCAATGCTGATGCGCTGAACAACTCACCAGCTCTTGGGTCATTAAAAAATAGAAACATAAAAATCTGGAGCCTATAACATCTCTTACAATCAATAAAATTATAAAAGAAGTAGGTAAGGTGGCATAACAAACTGATAAAGCTACATTTTAAGTATCACATACCACAGAAAGAATTCAAAGCGCTTATTGTATGAAAAGTAACAATACATAAGCGCATTTATATGATAACTAAAACGCATATCTTTCTATTGTATTCTGCTAGACACGTCATTGACGGGCTCAACGTTTTCTAATGGGATTTAACTTATTTAAAGTTAAACAAAACTATGTTTCTTTGAAGTTAAATTTTATAAATAAACTAGCGACCCGCCTCGACTTCGCACGGTTTTATTATACGTATAAACCTTCCTCTTGAATCACTAAATCTATTTAAAAAAATCGCTTCAAAATCCGTTGCGTATTTTTAAAGATTTAAGCATTCAAAGGGACATGGGGATATAGGGACAGAGAAAGCGTTGTAGATAGATAGATAGATAAACTTTTTATTTGAAACACACACAAACAGCACAGGAAAATTAACAAAAGAGAGGACAGAAACAAACAATTACTTAAAAGGAAATCGGTACAGTAGAAAAGAAGAAAAACAGGTAAAATGAAAATAAAAAACTAAATAGAAAAAAAACAAACAGTACCTACACATTATAATTTTTTTAGACCTAATTGTAATTTCTGCGTTGTGTTTTATACTATGTAGTAAGTGATAATGCCGGACATTTAGCAAGTTAAGCAGAGCTTGTGTAATGGGACTAGATAACTGAAATACCTAGTTACTTAAAAAATAAATTACTAGGACATATTTATTTATCGTATGTAAAACACTACAACAACCGGAATAATATCTTCAGATCGTACAATCTTTTGACCGGAGGCGGAAATCGAAACCGCAACCTCCTGCGTCGCATGCTGACCTTTGCTTGCTTCGCCACAGAGGTTTCATATATTTAAAAAAAAATAGGCCTACTTACGTTTTTACACTAGCTAGGGTGACGTATAGGTAAAAAAGTCTATTATAAAAATAAAATTAGTATTAAATAGTTATTCACTTACTCTGCTGAGCAAAATCAAACAAATAACGATAGTGGTTTACACATTTTAAATTTCCTTATCTACCTTATAATTATTTCACGTTTTGCGGATAATTAACGACTGTTAAAGTTGAAGTAATTAGTTATTAATAGCAGTGGATTATCAATTTTTAAAGGGCTGCTTACACTTTGCTATAAGTTGGGTTGTGATAGGGCGTAAAACTATTGAAAAAGGAAGCCAGTTCGATACTAGCTTATTCCAATGCGTCGCACGAAACTATATGATACCATTATATTCTAACTAATTTTTGTGCTTTGTTGGATAATAATAACGTTAAAACATTGGACCTGTCTCATAAATTAACCCTAAAATAAGCATTGTCTTTTAAACTCTACGAAGTAGGTATCTTCTAACTTGGATCATCAAAATCACATAGTGTAATAACTGGTCAAATTAGAGGAAGCATAGGTCTCCCCTAAATTGAGGTCCATGACCCGAACGAAGAATGATTGAAGCGAAGAGAAAATCAATTATCACTTCATTCCTTATAATATTGTCTTGATAATATCTTGATAATTATGTACATATCTTGATAATTATACTTTAAAATTTTATTTGTTTGTGTGCTTATTTTGTATGCCTAAAGAAATTAAGATATTAATTTAGTGAACGAATGAATGAATGTCTGCACCAACGAAGAAGCAATATATCCACCACAACCACAGCAGCCAGACCCTGGACAACGACAAAGCACTCCTCAAGTTAGGGGATAAAGTGTAGTTAAAGAAAAGAGTGTGTATGTCTGTCTGTCCGTAAGAAATGTGACTAGTCACAGCCACTATAAGTAAGACCCTAAAAATCGTATAGTGTAAAGTGTGCATTAACATCGTCAACGGATCACGTCTGCCACTGATAACGGCAGAACCTTGTGTTCGTGATAATACGATCAATTACCACTTTAACTTTTATAGGAGAATGCACCTACTTTAGGGATTTTATGACTAAAAATACAGTTTGGAATATGTATGGCTCGTAACTGTAAAGAGTTTCAAGTTTTAGTTGAAAGGTAGTATTGAGTACCTTTAAAATAATGACAAAGAACCAACTGAGACACATTTTTACGAGAAAGTAGGTAATTAATATTTCTCCAAGAATCATCATCATCAGCATATACAGATATGTTCTATTTCACTACTGGACATTACATAGGCCTCCCCGAATGAAATACATAATGAACGTAATGAACAAAGAATGCTGGATCCTGATTCTAATTTAACGGTACTAAGATTTAGTTAAACTTGACATTTTTTAATACTACGTTGTCCAATATAATCATATCTTAGTTTCTTTTTTCATTTTGTGGAAAAATAGGTACCTACCTACACGTGAATACATTACAGTTCAGCCATTTTCTATTATAATTTATATATTATTATTTATTCTCTTTAATTTGTGTTCCGGACTTTTCACCTCTAGTATCAATGGATCTGACCTCTAAATAATGTTTTACTCTATTATTTCAACTTCATCCCGTTTTACCTACTGTAAGTGTATGTAGGTATTCAAAAACCTTTGTAAAACAGTCGATGAACAGGATCAAACCAAGTTATATATAAATCTCCATTTACAAGTTCAGTTTTCACTCGCTCTGCGAAATAAGACGGTTTCTTTGATGGCCAGGATTACACGTTACCTACTCGGAACGTAAGTAATATAATATTTTATTACTTATCTTTTGTATTTGATAACGCGGCGGCCTTTGAACAGCTTTTATGTCAGTTTATGTGAATCTATTGGTAGTTTGTAACCTTCGTCAGTACCTTAGGGGAAACACTAACATTGTTTCCTGAGTCCTTATTATATGTTAGTTATGCACTAGTTTAAGATGAAACAGTTAGAAACAGTTGTTTATCTCTTTTCATACTATTTACTTGCTTGATCTATGTACCGGATAGATAGGAACTAATTTTCGCAGTATGACAGCGCGGTAGAATAGTTTCATGGCCGTAAGCTACTTGAAAGAATCATGGTTTCAAAAGAAACCGATTTTAATTTTCGAACGGTTTGAGAGATTTGACGGAAGCCATTTTCAAGGAATACTGTAAGAAGTGTATCGAGCCTTGCATTAACATTTAGTTTTTTTTCCTATTTTGGCAATTTTTTACAATTCAAGTCGATTATTTTTAAAAATCTGTTGAAAATTTTAAAAGTGGTACAGATCCTTTTTCTATTTTAAGATTATTTCTGTAATTAATAAAATATAAATATTTACACGAAATGTTTGAAAAGTCTTGTCATATAGGTACTCGCATGCAGCAATTCAAACATTATCTGTCGAGGATAAAACTACCTCGAAAGGTGTATTTTCAGCCTCATTTCGATCATTGATTGTCAACCGGAAACGGTGCTGATAACACCGCGCTTGTGAGTCAACCTCTTTTGTTCGCGTTAATTGTCACTTGTAGTGTTTTAAGAGTTTCAAGAAAAGATAAAAAGCGTTTTATTTCTTGTGCTCTGAAATTAGTGAACCTTGACTGTATAGAATACTGAAAAACTGATAAAGAGTATTATAGAAAATATATGAAGGCATAATAATGATGAACGATTGATCTAATATTATCTGTCGGACGATGCGACGCATGACCCGAGAGCTGGTGAGTATCTGGCTCGGCGCATCAGCATTGCCATACATACAACGTGGTAATGCAGACAGTGTCTTGGGGACGCGACGACTGGTATTGACATGGATCAATTGAGCTACCTTTAGACTGTTTGCAACCGTCTGCAGTTAGCTCAATGGTTTCAATTGTATATACTAGTTGTAATTTTTTCTATTCCTTGATTGTAATTTTCGTTGTAATTAAATTATATCATCTAGCCCTATATCTAAGCAGTTATATGTATTAGGTACCTACCTATAATAATCAGATTTTATGACTTTATGTATATAATCAGTTATCTGATATACTATATTATAAACATATTTTTATTAGTACCTACTATACATAGAAATACGAAAACCTAGGTTAATAAAAAAGCCCTACTTTCGCAAAAACAAAGTTATCACTGAAAAAATAAATATCTATTTTAAAGACCCACGCACTATATATGTATATAAAATTGTGTCTGACGTTTACAAATTACCCATGACGATTTCGATGGTATAATAAATAATGCAACTAGACTTATTAAGTATTATCTAGCTTAGTTTATTACGTTTTTTATTTTATAGCACGGATTTTTGTTTTGTGGGGTTGGCAGATGGATAAATGTAATCGGCATTTAAGTCCACCATTTGTAGTTTTACTTTAGTAGACTCTGTATATATGGAATAAAGTATTAGATAAATAAATGCTGGAAAATTCACACAACATCAACTAGCCGCACGCTAAGCAGAGCTTGTGTTATTATGGGTATTAGACAAGATACCTGATATACTAAATACATTATACTACAGCGATAGAATTTTTACCATATATCAATCAAAATAAAAAAACCATACAAAAACACCCTGAACTGAATATCTGCAGATCATCAAAAACATTTGTCCCGAGGCGAGAATCGAACCTTCGTTCTAGGGTCAGTGTCAAGCAACTAATTATTCCTAAACAGAATCACAACAAATTCCTCCTCACAGAATTATAGATTACACACACACTGACGTGATGAGTCTCTATCGCACTATGTCTACTTAATACCTACGTCATTATGAATACCTAGGCAGGTAAAATTACCTAATTACTAATTAAGGTCTGACATGGTTCGACATTATACCTACCTATTGCAATTGTATTTAATATCATCATAATAATACAAACATTATCCCGTATTGGTGCATGGTTTTTCTTTTAATACAAAGTATATAGTAATATAGTGTAGTAATATAGTGTATTACGTAAGATGATTTGAAATCTCTGCAATTTGTTCCTAGGCGGGAATCGAACCCGCAACCTCCTGCGTCGCAGGCGGACCTTCGCCCACTGCGCCACATCGGTCGTTATAATAATAAAATAGATAAGGGTTGTAAGACGTGGTTTGTGCGCAGGCGTCGGCGCGGAGTACCGGCGCGGGTCATGCAGGGAGCTGCCGGCGTGCCCGCGACCCCCGCCTCCGAACCTCCCCCCTCGCAGCGTGAGTACATACATACCTAATGTACTGTTTGCACCAAATTCATATTCATTTATTTACATTTCACCGTATATTTTTTCTCTATAATTATCATGACGATGATCTTTATTAACAACGAATACACGATAAGCAAACAGATTTTTTCATCCTACTTCACTACTATAAAACAAAGTCGCTTTTTCTGTCCCTATGTCCCTTTGTATGCTAATATGCTTAAATGTTTAAAACTACGCAACGGATTTTGATGCGGTTTGTTTTAATAGTTGAGTGATTCAAGAGGAAAGTTTATACTTATGTTTAATAAAACCGTGCGAAGCCGGGGCGGGTCGCTAGTTAATTATATAAAATATTTTACTGTCATCTTAAAAATATTTACCTTATCTACTCACGCTATTCTTAAGTAAAAATGTTCGTAAACAACTCACACCATCACACCACAAAGTCTAAATTTCCCTTTTGACGTCGAGTTTGAAATATTGTAAGCAATAAGCGTTGATCGACAAGTAACGCAAATTATGTCAAAAAGTTATAGCGATTAGTGATTTTTAAGGCAACATTCAAACATATTGACTTATCCAGAGTATACAATATGTTTCACTAAGAGTTTTAAAATGTTACCCGAGATAATGAACTAGATAAACAATAAGCAGATTTTTTCATAATATCATAAAACTTACCAAAAATAAGAAATAATAAAAATAATAGAGTCTTAAATAAGAAAGTAGGTAATATACCAACAATTTGGCTTTGACATTACAAAACATCACGGCTTCTGTTAGTATAACCATGGTATAACTTATCTATCTAGGCTTCTGTATGGTTTATATTTTTATCTATGGTATAACATACCTACCTATAATCTACAAAAGACTTAGTTACCCTCACTGTACCTACTGGCATTATAATCTAAGTGATTACCTTTATCTGCATCTCATACCAGGAGACACTTAGCAACCTGATCGCCAACGATCAGCACGAGCAGATCCGCCATCCGACACCTAACTACCCTCATTCCACCAGAACAGCTGATGGTTACGATGGCATCCGGTGCGCTATTAGAAATACCTCACAAGAGTAAAACTATACCTACTTGAACGCAGGAATTATTACTACAACTACATACTAGCTCGTATCAAATATATCGACTAATAGATATAAATTACAGCTAGTATATACAATTGAAGCCATTAAGCTAACTGCAGACGCTTGCAAACAGTCTCAAGTTAGCTCAATGGTTTCTATTGTAAATATTAGTTGTAATTGATTCTATTCATTGATTGTAACTTTCGTTGTTAGTAAAAATGTTTTACATAGATATACAAAAGATTCCCTTTTTACGATGATTTAAACGCACCTTTGCAGAATTGCAAATTTATAAAACGAGTATTTTTTAGTAACTTTCAAGGGCGTTGTTATTTAAGTAAGATCCAGGAAGATGGAAAGCTTAAATATCGACCAGAAGAACACTAAGAAATTTATGTAGCCTCTTCTGAAAACGACTAAAGATACCTGCAAATATCGATACATTTTGTTTGACTTGTGTGATCTATTGTAATTTTCCAGCTAGTTTGCCTTACAAGCACCTCAATAGCCCTTTCTCTTATATCTGCACAAACGTCACTGTTTCTGATTACATAGTTGTCACAATAGGTGGAGAAAACGGTAAACAAGAAGTCAATAATCTTGTGTCCTCTACTCTATGCAGATATTTTCAATAGGCGTGAAACTTTTTACAGAATACAAGGTATTCTTTGCAAACTGACACAGAACAAATTGCCAAAGGGTTTAGCCCAGACCTACCTGCCACTGGAATCTCCAAAAACATGCGTCAGGTTACAAGGTGACTGCACCTATTATAGGATTGGGATAAATGTATTAGTCATTGTAAGAATAAAAACTACTACAGAATCATACTGACCCTGCTAAAGAACCTAAATTCGAACTCCATTCACGGAAAGCAAACACCAAAATCTATCCTCTGACGTGACATGAAACTAAAACGGTAACAATTTCGTAATCCAAACAATGCTCAACGCGTCATAAGAGGTCTCATTAAGCCAGCCTTCGGAATTCAGTTTGCTCAGATGATCTCTTGAGAGGAGTTCTCATCCTTTTGTATCAAAAACACCTGCTCACACATGTTTATAGATCTTTAAGGCCGTATCGGCGGTTCAAACAGCTTTACTGACTTTCAAATGATGTTTATTTGGTATCTTTTGGGATCTACGTTACTTATTTCACTAATTTTCGGCTTGCGTATTTTCTCTCTCAATAATATTCACAATGCTATCACATTATTATCTGACGATAATTAAAATAAACTAGACTGATAAATGATTACTTACAACATTTTTGCTAATCACTTCAAATGAATGTACTTACCGGTGATCTAATTTCAATTCTAAGGTATCAAACCTTAGAACGCACATTAGATCATTGGCTAATCTGTTTCCGGTGCTCGTGTCATCAATTTCATCTTTAAGGAAAATTAAGCGTGACTAGATTCTTAGTAAATGACTCATTTTGACTTATCAGGGTATGCAATTTCTCAAACAATCATAGAAACGATCTCAGAAGATTTAAAAGAAAAAGATACCTATTGTTGTCTTCTTAATTTGACTTGACCACTTTCTTTGTTTAGGGAATCGTCTCAAATCTATTACACTTCTTTTCTTTTTAACCTATCTTTGTCCTCGATGAGTTCACTGTCTACTAGACCATTTGGCATATCTGTCGAAGGTGGGTAACGGCACTTCTTATCAGATAACCTATTTGGAGTGTCTTCCGGTCGTAATTGTTGTTTGCTATTGGGCAACCTGGCAAATTTGGACTATTGGAGCACTTGATAATGGAGATGACTGGCTTATGACGTAAATTAAATACGTCAGGTAGATTTTCCTCATTAATTTCCCTCCAGTTGTCTCATACGAGACTATTAATTGAATTTATCCTACTCAAAATATCAGAATACCTGCCGTACAATACATTCTAGTTGAGCAATTATATTAATGCTCAATTCGTCGGCTTAAAAGCACCATTCATCCAGCCACATTCCACTATCTTGCCACCCAAGACCATTACACAAGTTAATTAACATTTTAGTACCCAGACAGTGATGCGGCAGAAGTCCCTTAGAACCCAGCTCACGCCAGTGGCTCGTCGATACTGTTACCGACATCTCTAGCCCTTTACTTGATATTCAATCATCTCGTAAGTCTAATTGGTAGGCCTTCCGGCCGGTGAAAGTCGCCATTTGTAACTGTTTTTGGTGCGACTTCGCACGTAAGATCGATCGCTTTCTGATTGTCTACCGTGCATCAAGTCACATCGTTCGATTGGCTTGGCATTGACTTTTTTTGTTACTTACCAGATTTCTAGAATTATCCTGAAACAAATTAAGCCACATAATAAATATTATAATAATGACGGACAATCCACACATCATCATATAAAATAATTAAATAAAAAATATCTTTATTCTAAGAACAATATAGCCAACTAAGCAGTGTTATGGGTACTACATGACTGATTTACTTACTTAATTCAATACAATACGTAGATAGCTATTTTTTATATATAAAAAACACCCAGAACCCTGAAACATATATTTGTATATCATAAAAACATCTGTCCCAAGAAGAACGAACTGCGTCACATCGTCATCATTGACATTTATTGTTTATCAAAAGTTTCCACTGAAAGCTCTGCCCAATGACGCTTGAAAAAAGACCAGCGCAAAGAATTCTCTTCAAAATAATGCTTCAAGATAAAACAGATAAAAATTCTTCAATGAAATCATCAATGAGTTGATATCAACCTGTGAAACTATCAGAATCAGTGGAAACGAACAACATATCAATACTGTAACAAGAGTCCTGACGTAAGCTGTAACTTGACCGGCTCTTCATTCATAAATCGGAGAACTAAATTCCGTAGAATATCAATAATGGAGTTATTGACAAGTTTTTAGAATGATACGTCATAACAAATGCAATCTAGTTCATTCAGGTTGAGACGAGGTTTGCTCTCTTTTTAGGGATATTCTAGTAGTAAGTAGAGAATCTTTTACAATCAAGTACCTATACCGAAACGCATGCAGATTTGAGGTTAAGTCGAATTAACTAAAGATATGTATATGAGTATAAGTGATGGATGAAGAATGGCTCAAAGCCATTGCTCATCAGATAGTTTATCCTCAGAGTATTCCACGTGTAAGTATTATATCTAAGAACCGTTAAACCGCCGCGGAAGGCAGCTCCTGACTGGCATAATGAAGTCCAGGCAAGATGGCCGCTTCGTGATCGGTTGCTTTATGACCGTACTCCTTTATTGTTTATTGTTTCTAGGATACAGAATTACAGACCATAGATCTCGGTGTTAGAAACGAAATACAGATTACAAATGAACCATGACCAACTAAATGAACACCAAAAAGGTTTGTTACATAGTAACCGTCCAAGTACTAAATTCTCAAACGAACTCATACTAAAGATATTATATTTTATCTCAACAAAATACACTGTGCGCGGCAACTTAAAATTAATTAATTAAACATAAGAAAAATCATTTTACATAACTACTTACCCAGTTGATATTGACATACGTTACGAATATTTGACAAATTTACATTGAAAACTGTTAAAAAATCGCGAGTTTAAACTTGATTCATTCGGACTTGCATAGTTTCATAATCGGATTAACCTACCTAATCAATTAATGATCACATGACTTATCCTTAGGTACCTAAGGAATAAAATACGCACGTATTCTTATGATGCTTATCGTATTTTTCACAGATGACGTCAACATATTCCCTAATGTTAACAGAATCAATTACTTGGCAAATAATATTCAGTACCTACAATCAGTCTATCAGCTTCTGCGTCACACAAGACAAATTCGCCCGCATTTTCTGCCACATTAAATGCAAAGATAAGGCAAATTGTATTCCTTCCTGTCTTGAACCAACTACGCAAAATTCTAGACAACCTATTTTACCATAAAATTAAAAACATGGTTTCGAAATTCAAACAGCAATTAAGTTTCTCCAAAGATTCGAAACTAGTCCATTCCAATTTCAAATGACAGTTCGGACCTCATACATTACCAATTTCTAGACAACCGTACTTTACATTTCACAATGCAACTGTATCACTAGTTCCTAAGAGCTAGAATGGAACGTAATTTGAAAGCGGTAAGTATGGTCAGGTAATTGACGATGGCAACACTACAAATGAAGGCTTAGGATACATGGTGTAATTCAGTACCGTTCGGCTCATTGGAGTGAAGAAAGCACCGGTGACGACGACGTCCTAGCAATACCAATAGCTTATGATATGCATTCCGTTATAAGTGACCTACTATAAAAGCTAGTGTTGTTTGATTTCGGATCGTCTGGGTCAATGCATCGTGCTCGACGTTAATTAATTTATAAATTGAACTAAGGATTGAGTCATTAAACCTACATAAAAAGTAAACATTGTTTTGCTTGAATGATAGAAATACGTACCTATAAACCCGCCCCTCCCTACATTTATTATCGTGAAACTACGCATGTGTTAAAATATAAATAAAAATATGTCGGACAATCCACACAGCCCCATCTAGCCCCAAAGTAAGCTACTCAAAGCTTGTGTTATGGGTACTAGATAATTGATATATAAAAAGAACATCATTTTCTATACTTTCAAACAGAAATACTTAAAAACACAAGTACCTACCGAAACCTACCTAAACGAACAAAGATAATTATTCAATATCTTAGTAGTAGGTATAAGATAAACGAAAAGGACGTTTTATATGGCAGCCCCGCATGGGATGGTGATAGGTCGATTTAAATTCCGAATAAGCGGGAAGGAGGAAGTCACGCTCCTGGCCGCATCTATGTCACACCTTTTCTCCGTATATGAACTTGATTGAACCCGATGGACGATGAATTTAAAGGACATTATTCCGTCGTAGTACCGTTTTAACTTTTGTTTAAAATCATAACGCATAATTTATAGACGAAAAGTTGAAGAAGAGAAGAACTGTGTGAATGCGGGCGGAATTATCAAATTCATTTAAAAAATCAAATTTAGAACCTTCATACCTAACTAACTACCAAGATAACTGCCCACCATAAAATATCGTACTTTTTTTTCGATTTTTAAATATTTTTCTTAGTGCCATACCTGATGTTATTCAAAACTTTTGGAACGTTATTTAAAGCATTTCGAACGGAAGGAACTTTATAATTTTTGGAATAACAAAACAATGGAGTTGCCACGTCAACATAAACGAAATGCATAACAAAATAAAATTCAGCGCACGCGCCCCTCTGCATTTCAGATCCATTTCCGAGAAATTGATTTCGCAATAACTTATTTGGTTTAAAATTTTCCCCGTATGTATTGCGTAGGTAATGGTTTTATCCAGATTCGAGATTTATTTATGTTACTTATGTACTACCTATCGTATTCAATACAAAATAATGTTTATTTTTTTCGTCAACTAACCTTCCCCTTGAATCACTATTTATTATAAAAACTGTTATCTGTTGCGTAGTTTTGACATTCTTTGCCTAGTTTATAAATCCAAGATTTTATTTAAGGTTGATAGTGTTGATACCTAGTTGTTTATGCCTCATTTTTTAAAATATTTTTTTCTATTTTTTTCCATGATAAGTAGGTAAATTATTTAATCTACCCTAATTAACTACATAAATTATACAATGTACTTTCCTTTATATCTTTTATATCTTTCTATCGTGTCCCAAGGCGACGAGAAGGGCGCATCTTTTAACTTTTGTGGTCCCCAACATAAAACTAAGAAAATTATAGTTTTAAAGACAGTAATGACAATAAACTTCTGAAGTAATTCAAAACTGTATTTCAGAAGTCAGTGACTTCTCTTTCTTATAAAAAACATGTTTACGACAAGTTATTCTAAGTAACATCATGTAAACTTAGACAATAACTTTACAGATTGCGTACTTTCATGTAATTCTGTTGATATTCAACTTTTTATACTTAAATCGTTCTTCTGAAACCTGATTTTTGATGTTACGCTCCAAATGTTCGACCAGTGAAGATAAGATATAACTAGTTCTATATGTAATAAGTTAGGTTATATTATTTGTTCCACTTTGGCTTGTTTTGCTAAGAAATTACTCAGAACCTTAAAATTAGTTCCCGTCCTTACCTGTCAAGCCAAATGCTACACATTATTTTATCTCTTTTATGTTAAAATATTTACTCATAAGTCTAGGTATATTGATGTCTCTAATATGAGTAAAAATAAGATCGAACTCTTTCTTTTTTTCAAAAAATTTGAAATATTTACAAAATAATAGAAATAATTGAAAGTTACTTTTCATCAAGTAATTATTTGTTATTTTCAGAGACACTGTCCAGAACCATTACTACTAGTAAAATTATGTTAATCGATCGTTATTTGACCCAGCGGATGTTATTTTAATCAACTGATTTTTGAAAATATACATACTAAAGTATAGTAAAGTAGTTTAATGTACCTAAATATGTCAGAAAAGCAGACCTAGGTATTGAAGTAGGTATGTATGTATTTTTTTTTCATTTAGTATAAAACTAGTTAAGATGTAAGTAAGTACCTAGATGAAAATAATACAATTCAGGTATTTCAACTTTTTTTCACAGGTATGAAATTAACTTATATGATGAAAAAAACTTCCAATTCTTGAAAGCAAAAATGAGAAAAGTCGAACTGTATTAAGTTAACAAAATACGCATTAATAGAAATAAATTAAAAATTACTGTTCAGATCTTGATCAAATTGATATGGTACATGAAAAACATCAGCTTTCAAATAAAAATAAGAATCTTCAAAATCTTAACACCCAGCAGAAAGTTATGAGGTAGGACAATAAATACCTACAGTCGAATTGATCCTCTTCCTTTTTTGGTGTTGTTTAGTAAGGTAATTAATTACTTATCAACCTTCCAAATTAGGCAATTTTAAACCATAAATTTATCCCATGAGGTGTCAATGTGTTTCCCATTGCATGCATTGACTAGGTGAGTCAGTTTACGTCATACATTGTGGCAGATTGTATAATATCACGAGGAAAGATTTAAGCTTAAATCCGAATTTATACTTAGTACTTTATTAGTGTTTATCCGATTGAGCTAGGAAGAGGTTTATTGAGTCAAATAAACTTATTGGTGTTGCTCTGCGTTGAGCTTAAATTTAAATTATTTATTAATAATAACTATCTAATATCCAGTTCAAGATAGCTTCTTAATTCATTTAATGCAAGATAACTTTCAACAATCGTATTAAAAATAAACTAAAATATCCATCCAGTCCTGGATTTGTAAACAGGCCGTATAGGCCGCGGCCTAGGGGCGGCGGCGTCCTAGGGGGGCGGCAGATTTCAGAGTTTCAGAGGACGGTCACTCGATTGCAGACAATAAAATTATATGTCTACCGGGGGGGGGGGGGGGTGCGCAGCTAATAATGAAAGGCTCTGTACATGGGGCGGCGGAAAAAAGTGGCCTACACTCATAAAAAATATAAATCCGGCACTGTATCCATCCTAGGATTGTAACTGGATGGTTTCATTTTATTCAACAGACGAAAAACAAAAGTAGGCAGTTCTCAATTCGGATGTTTCTTGTGTGTGTTCCGATTTTATTCATCTTGCTATTGTATAGAGTGATCATGAAATGGTCCTTTAAAATACTGTCGGAAGATAATGCTTTTTACCCCCTTAAATTTAATAAACAGTAAGTTTACAAATACCTATTCAGAAATTTAAAGTCGGTCCTAATTTTTTTGAAATTGATAGATGGCTACATAGCCCCTCAGCATAGCCCCATTTGCCCACTAAGTACCTACTGTATCGCTATGCTGAATCGAACTTACCTCTAAAGTATGTTCAACTTATTAAATACACACCTACGTATCTAATAACAGGGTTTAGTTTCGCTATGATTGATAGCTTGTGGCTACAATTTCATCTGCAATTTCACCGCAATACATCTGCAGTAGCCTGTTAGCCTGTTAGTGGCCTCCGGGACATAACATGCTATCTATCGTGATTTAGCTCATATAAATTAGTCACTAGAGTAGGTATTCCCGCGTCCAGTACGTACACCGTAGATACAGCTATAGGTATCTATCTATGCAGCATTCTGCGGATAGGCGTCAGTCCAACGTATTGATTTTAGCGTAGCCTCTACCACCACAAACTGAATTATACATTACAGCATTCGCAATAGAGGCTAGTTTCAAACTTCGCGCGGTAAGAACAACGATTGGTGCGTCGTATTTGTAACAAAGAAATGATTCATAATAGAAGTTTTGAAGAATGCGGCTGTTTGTATTAAAAATTGAGCTTTATTGATGAGATTGTTAAGATTGAAATTGTTTGTTACAATGATGAGATTAAAGTGGTTGGTAGGTAACTCAATCTTGTTAGTGTTTATCGGTAGCACCGCCCATCTGTTATCAATATAATATTATCAGCCGAAAATTTGTCTGCAATATTAGAGTTATCTACGACTAACGCCATCTCGTGATGAGTAGCAGCAGTTAAAAACGAAAGAATAATTTCATTTCAACCCCAAAACTATTAGCTGATTGTAAAACAGCTCGCTGCCTACGCTTCTATGATAATAAATATCAGATTGTATTTTTAATAGAGCGCCAGTGAATCGCCTGACTCATCTATTGTCGATGGTTTCTTGGAAATGTAAAATGAAAGCGCCCTGCGTTATTCAAACATTCGCAATCAATTGTAACGCGCTCTCTTTTGTTACAGAAATCAAAACAGAGGAAGTCGAGGCTAAAATTGAGGGCGAGGAAATGGAAAGGATGATTGTGGAGCGGCAGGAGCTGAGAGGCACTCGCACCACCAGCATCGACAGCGACAACCGCTCCGACCGGAGCGAGGAGGAGGAGTGCCGGCGCGCGAGGAAGCGGGCCGCCTCCGCCTCCCCCTCGCCCATGCCTATGGACAAGAGGATTGCACGCTTCGAATGCCCCACATGCCACCAAAGATTCGACTCTGGGAACGCATTCGACATGCACCGATTCACAGCCCACGGCGACGATTCCCGCTCGGGATACGAAGATCTCGTAGACTTCTCCAATAAAAAGTTTCCAGAAATCACCCGCGGACTCCACAACTTCCGATGCGATCTGTGCATGAGAGATTTCGTCAACGCTCAAGTCCTGGACATCCACAGGAAAACGTGCTCCCCTTCCAACAGAATACCTACACCTGACCGCGATCGCAGAGAAGATTTCTTCGCGAAACTGGACCTTAGGAACAGGTCGTTTGGTATTCCGGGCACGTTGACACCGCCTATGGAGAGGTTCACGACGAAGTTCGACGATGGACATATCAGTAACGGTATGCGGCATATGGACGCCGCCCGAGACTTGGCAGATATTCAATCGATACTCAACGTCACGTCCACGGGAAGCCTTTTAGAGAGACTCACTGGCACCAGAGTCAATTTAGAAAGTTCCGTGCTGACGCCACCGGATACTATTGGGAAAGATCGCGACCAGGAAGAGACGCAAGACAACTTCGCCGCTGAGTTCAGACGGATGAAGCTACGAGGAGAATTTCCTTGTAGATTATGCCCCGCGAAATTCCCGAATCTTCGAGCCCTGAAGGGACACAACAGAGTGCATCTCAGCGGCACTGGCCCTGGCCCTTATCAATGCAACATGTGTCCGCACGCTTCCCTGGATAAGGCAGCGCTGGTGCGGCACATGAGAACCCACAACGGAGATAGACCTTACGAATGCGCTGTTTGCAATTACGCATTCACTACCAAAGCCAATTGCGAGAGACATCTGAGAAACAGGCACGCTAAAGTCACTAGAGAAGATGTAAAGCGTTCTATCATTTATCATCCGTCCGAAGATCCTAACAACGACGAAGTCAATTCAAAACTGGCTCGAGATGAGGTAAAACGATCTCTTACTTTCCATTCTCCTCCTGATATTGACCGGCGCAATGAAAACACTGGCCGCGATACTCCGGTAACACACCATTTCTCACCTGGCTTCATAACCAAAGGACATCCGGTGGCTGCTCTGACAACAAAGCCAATTCCCGATCTCACCCCACTTCCACCAAGGGAACCTGAACAGCCCAAGCCAAAAATTAACGTCATAAACATCGGGCAGCTTACACAGATTCCAGAATTCAGGGTTCCTGAGCTGTCTTTCAAGAACAATGATATCAATTCTGATGTTTATGATGAAGAAGCTCCAGTGGATTTGAGCCGGAGTGACAATAACTGCGACGTTCTTGATCTCAGCAAGAAGAAGAGAGACAGCGACAACGACGAGCCAAAAACTTCCACTCCGTCACGCCCAGCCTTTGAATCCGATGCGGCATCAGCTGCAGCGACAGCATTCGATAAAACCAGACTTCTGCTCGCTCAACAAAGACTTTTCGAGAACACCCTCCCAAAGATTGACCCAGCTTACTACGCAACTCAACTTTCTCAACTCTATGCCGGAGCGGTCCCCGGTCTGCCCGGTCTTCCTTTACCTCCTTCTTTTCCTTATTTTCTCCAGCCTTCTTTTTTTCCGCACCCTTCTGACTCCCCCGAAATGACAGAGATCAAACAACGCATTCAGAAGGAAATTATTCGCGGGCTGAGCATGTCTGGTGGGAGGCTCGTCCCTAATGAAGCCGAGATTCAGCCGAAGCAGGAGCCGGAACCCGAGATCGAGGACAAGCCAGCCCCGCTGGTCATCTCCCCTGCGCCTTCGCCGCTCTCGGAATCTCCACGCCCCATGTCGAACGGTGGAATGGTCTCACAGACCGATTCTGTCAAAATGGTCATCAAGAACGGAGTTCTCATGCCAAAGCAGAAACAAAGACGCTACCGTACAGAAAGACCTTTTTCGTGCTCCCAATGCTCTGCACGATTCACACTGCGCTCGAACATGGAACGCCACGTAAAGCAGCAACATCCTCAGCACTGGAGTGTGAGACGACCGGCCCCTAGAGCTCCACCACCGTATCCCACGTCTGATGCTCTGGCTGACCGTGTGAAGTTCGCACTGCTTGCCCGTCACCTCGAAAGACCTCTGCAACAATCTGAACGGTCGCCCATCCGCCGTGACTCAGACGAAGTTGCTGATAATGAAGAAGACGAAGACGATACTTTGGTTATCGATGAAGAACCCGAGATGGAGCCAGAAGAACATCCAGCCGCAAAACGTGCAGCCGCTGAAATTCTCAAGGCAACATGCCAGCAGGAAATGCACAAGGACTTTGATCTCAAAATCGCTGGCAACCTCATCAACAAGCCAGTCGACAAGATTGAGACTGACACAGATCCAATACCGCTCGATGCCTTGCCTGTCCCGGTGGTACCTACAAGGAGTGACGAAGAAGAAGATGAAGAAGGGCTAGTTGCTTCCACTAGTGAGGGCAACAACTCTGGCAGCGATGAAAACAAGTAAGTTAGCCTTTTACCTTAAATACTGTTAGATGATTAATTTAAATTGTATCCGTAATGCAATTATTAAATAGATTCATCCTTCACAGGTCCGAATCAGATGGAACCCAACCACCAAAAAAGCGCTCCGCTTACAGTTTAGCCCCTAACCGCGTGTCATGCCCCTACTGCCACCGGAAGTTTCCGTGGTCTTCCTCCCTTCGCCGCCACGTCCTCACCCACACCGGACAGAAGCCTTTCAAGTGCCCCCACTGCCCCTTGCTTTTCACCACCAAATCTAACTGCGACAGACACCTTCTGCGAAAGCATGGCGGTTCAGCGAGAGCGATCCTAGCTGAACCGGTTGTCGATGCAGTCTCCCCGCCACAACCAGTTAACGACATCAGAAACATCCCAGAACGGCCATACAAATGCGGAACTTGTCCCACCAGCAACTTTTCCTCCATGGACAGTTTGAAGAAGCATATAACCTCCCGCCATGGTTCCGGAGAGTCACAACCCAGCTCGCCAAACCCTGACCACGATGAGACACTAGACAGTCTAGTGTTCAAGTGCCACCTCTGTGAGGTTGGGTACAACGACCGAAGTGGAACGCTTAACCATCTGGCGAACGTACATGCGACTGAGTATGAGCAATTGATCAGCAAGGGGGCGTTGGATGCTGCCAGTGACAAAAGTGAGAACACGGATGACGATGACAGGGGAAAGTTTCCTGATCACGCCCACAGAAAGGTTAGTTTTGTATCTATAGTATAACATTTTTACAGTGAAGTTAATACCAGATATTATAAATTCGTTCACAAGATCGAAGGCGCAGGCTCATAAAAGCTATGTTATGTACCCAATATCTAGTTTCTCATGTGAAAAACTTATTAATTAAAAACAATATTTTTTCCATAATACAGTTATGCATTTATTATAAACGTAATCTCGCTTTTCTCACATCTTAGTCTCATAACAGAACAAAGTCTATAGAAGTCCTTGATTATCTCCGCCAAATGACTAATTAATAACATGATCTTAAAACAACTTAAACTCGGGATTTCCCAACTAAAACAATGAACTAACAACATTATACAGATTTGTTTTGATAATCTCTTTAAACAACTTCTAGTTCCTAGATGCTTTAGCTCAAGTGCACCTGTTTAAAAGTACCTAGATACCAACTTATCTATGCATATCTGCTAAGTGCTTTTCAAATTCCTAATATTAATATTCATCTTTATCATATTGTTACGTTATAACTTGCAAATCAATGGCGATGAAGGACAGCTATAGCTATAGCTACCTTCTGAGTCAGTAAAGGTCCTGCCAACACTAAGGTGTTGTAACTTAACCCTACATTGGGTGGGTTCGTGAAATGAGCTACATAATGAATCAAATAGAACTGGAACTGAGAATCTGACAAAAGCTTTAGATCTATGTAAAAATTTAGGTTCATTCACTATCACTTCATATAGTACCTATAAAACAAAGTCGCTTTCTCTGTCCCTATGTCCCTATATCCCTATGTCCCTTTGTATGCTTAAATCTTTAAAACTATGCAACGGATTTTGATGCAGTTTTTTTTATTAGATAGAGTGAATCAAGAAGAAGATTTATACGAATAATAAAACCGTGCGAAGCTGGGGCGGGTCGCTAGTTACACAATATAAACATTCAAAGATGGGAAGACGACTTGAAAACTGTAGCTAGAAAGCTATGGTCATGGGTTACCAGGGATAGGAACCAGTGGAAGAAGTTGGAAAAGGCCAATGCCAAACTAGGGCAAACGGATCTCATAGAATAAGGTGTTAGATTAAGTTAGTGTAAATGCAAACATCCGAATAAAGGCTTTATTTGTTTACTACTAGCATCTGACCACGTCTTCGCACGCATAGTTTCTATGGAAAAGTCTCAAGGCTATCTCATGGGATCTGATTTATGTTATGAAAAGAAGCCTACTATACTTCACTTATGTTATTCCAGGGCTAGACCTAAGTCATTCAAAATGTCGGCGCGATCTGTTCAGTACCTAGTTTTTATGTGAAAGAGGAACGAACATCCATCCATACAAACTTTCGCATTTATAATACTAGTAAAGTAAGGATCATTTCCTTGCAATCCATTCCTAACTGACCAAAATCTCCCCAGGTGGTCTGCGCATTCTGCGTCCGTCGTTTCTGGTCAGCGGAAGACTTGCGTCGCCACATGCGGACGCACTCCGGCGAGCGCCCCTTCGCCTGCGACCTTTGCCGGCGACGCTTCACGCTGAAGCACAGCATGCTGCGCCACAGGAAGAAGCACAGGGAGGAGACTGATGATGAGGAGGCTTGTAGCACGCCGGAGGAGAAAACTAATGGGTAAGCAACTAAATAGACTAAGCTATATAGATACCTGTACATGGACTCTGTGAAGAGTCGAGAAAAACGCCTCTCTATCTGCTAGGTGAGTGCAGAGCACTAATGTTAAAGCGAATCATTCATCTGGTAAACATCTGCCAAGCCCAGAAGAGTTAAGAAATCACCCCGAAGTAAATCCTTCAATTCCTAGCAGCTGCAAGGGTAAGTGGCGAGTAATGAAAGCTATCTTCAAGGTTAACAAATAAAAATGGTGATTATATAATGGCTGCAGTGATACGAACGCCACCTCGCGTAAAAAAATCATCTAAAACAATCGTAGACAAGCAAAACCCGCTGGCTTAGAAGCCAAGGCATAGACTTTGTTTCACCCGTGGGTTTCGTAAGAGGAGACTCAGGGATATCCACCTAGGAACGGGCTGCAGTGCAGTGCTTCCTGCAGAATAATTCTACCACTAAACTGCGATTATGTGCATTGACTTGGGCAATATTAAAAGAGCTAACAAGGCAATTCTCGGCCGGAGGCTTGTATCCAGTAGTAGATCAGTTAAGACTGTAGGCAAAAATAATGAGGATTGAAATCGATAGTTCAAAACCCAACGCCTGGAGAAGTCGATACTCTCTACGAGACCGAAGTCTCAGAGTGGTTTTGTTGTCTTGGTTTTAACGACATTCTTCTATTGTTTTAGCTACCGTTTCCAAGATGAGGATTCCGGTAACGAAATCCCAAACAACGTGAACAACAACAACTCGCCGCCCGCAGCGCCCTACGACAAGAAAATCAAACTCGACATGATGTCCCGCAAATACTCCTCGGAAGAAAACGACGGGGAAAACGGCAGCGATCTGATTGGGAAGCTACTCGGCATCCCTGATAAGACGATCAACAAACTCTTGTCCTCAGCGGACGAGGCGGCCAAGATACTGGGAGTGAATAAATGAAAATACGCTTTAGTCCTCGTGACCCCAGCCAAGGTCATCTTGGCGCGAGGACTAAACCTAATCCAAACAACGAAAGTTACAACGCCATCTACCAACGAGTAGCTGTACTATAGCTTTATTTTGGCGCTTTTTACGCCATCTATATCTGTAATGGGGAAGCTCGCTTTGAGTCAATTTCATTGGTTTTTGCAATGGCAACTTTGTCGTAAGTAACGAAACTTTACTGTAAATATTTGAATGTAGGGAAATAGGTGCCTTTGCTGCCTTAGTAAATAGTGCAAACCGTCATAAATGCCTTTTAGTAAGTAATGCATATTATTGTGGGTACTATACAACGAATAAGTAGGTATACCTTAGTGCCAGGTATAAAGTACATTTTGTAAATTGAAATTGTTTGTATATAAATTGGAATTGCTTATTTTATTATTTTTAGGATAGGGTACAGCAGTAGCCAGTATATCGCACCATTTTTAGCATTTTCACTGTTCAGGGCTATATTTAGCCATACATTTTGCATTTTTCCATCTAGTCGAGATACTTTTTTCATCTCTAACTCAATGAAACGCACTATCTAGAAGTGAAATTCAGCCAAAAACTTATTGCAAATCCAAAATTATCTAGTCAACTTTAAACGATTTCTTATCCTAAGCTAAAATACCAAAATGTCAGTAAAATAAGTGACTTTTCTTTGAATATAGAAATAAGCTGCTAATTTCTTATAATATTAATATAGACTCATCTTATATACGTGTTTTACATACATATATTCATAAAATAAGCGTTGAGTATCAAGGTAGGTACAATAAGTAAATTTTTGGTTCATTATTAAATGAATATAAAATACGATTGCAAAAATACGAATATGTTAATCAATGTTATGGTTAGATAAATAACTAGTAGGTAAGTACTTTGTGTCTACTGCATAGCGTTTTTTCTACTTTTCTGTCTGCACTTTCGTATCGAATTATATTATATTATGCACTATTTTAAGAACTTCTATCAATAAAATTATTATTCTATAGTTAATGCTAAGCATATAATATAGGCATATGCAGAAAGTACTTACGTATATTTTATTTTGCTCAAATATGGCATTTCATTTCAAAGACTAGTTATATTAAAAATAGGGGAAGGATCTCTTGTATTTTAAGATGATAATGTAAATTTATTTATAAACTTTCTAATATTACTTTATTTATTCTTTCCCCAAAGCTTTGGTGGGCTATCGTTTACCAATTTGGGATTTTTAAGAATTTTATTTTGTTGCAAAATGCAATCAATATTTTATGATTAAATGTTTTTTTATTGTTTATTCTTTCAGCAATATTTAAAGGGTTTTAAACTCCTAAGTTAATATCTTAAATAACATATTCAATTTAGATAAGGAAATCAGTTTCCTTCAGCGGAATGATGATTCATACATTTGCTAGAATATACCTAAGTCTGATTGCTTTGTATATTATCATGGCTAAATAATACCAAAATATAATAAATTAAATAATAGTTAATCTTAAACGTATTGTCTCTATTTCATTAATTATTATAGTAATTCTTTTAGAGCAATAACGTAGCAGAAGTAATGTGTAATTAATTTTTAATTATTTGCTTATAATAATTACCAAAATAAATATAAGAATTATTTGTAAATTTCGACAGCCCTGCTTTATGTCAATTATAGATAAGGAAACGAATAAGATATTGTAATTGATGGTAACCATTGTTTTAGTAAATTTGAATGTATGATTCAGGCTAAATGTATGAGAACTTAAGTTGCCTAGTAATAAGTAAAAAGTTTTAGTCCATAGGTGTGTTAGTTTAGTCTTAAAAATGAAGCATTGATGGAAAAAATATTTCAGAGCTTATGGTCGGTTTAAATCAAAATAATAGGGTTCCTTCCTACCTACTGTAAATATTGAGTGTGACTAGATAGATACCTACTTATTATATATTATTGGAAGAAAAGATTTTGCGTTAAACTTTCTTGGACCTAAAAATAATGTTTGAAAGATTTTGTCCTCAATATTTCATTAGATAAGTACTTAGAATATTATCATTATCTGCCTTCTAAAAGGTAACTTGGTAGTCGGTAGTTAACATAAATTAAGTTTAATAATAAGAAATTGTGGCAACACCGCTTGGCCTTCAAAATATAGTGTCGTTTAAAATGTATTTAATAATAAGTATCTACCTTAATAAAAAAACCTTTAGCTGATAATAAAGATAGGGAACTTTGAACTATGCATGTCTTGATTGGTATTATTCTGAAAATACTTATGTCTTATGCTGTTTATATTATTCACATTTTGCCTCTCTTTACTTTTTGCAATATGAGTGTCGTTTTAAAAACGTTTTTTGTGAAATAAAAGATGTGTAATGAATATATCTTTCTATTATTTCCCATCCAAG
Source organism: Eupithecia centaureata (assembly GCA_944547425.1). Lineage (NCBI taxonomy): Eukaryota > Metazoa > Arthropoda > Insecta > Lepidoptera > Geometridae > Eupithecia > Eupithecia centaureata. The sequence continues at coordinate 6,558,035 of OX155698.1, forward strand.
ATGGATACTGTCATTATTTTCAAAGAAAAAAAACATTAACTAAATTAGTCTAAACAATTGAAACAATTGAGCTAACTGCAGACGGTTGCAAACAGTCTAAAGGTACCTAGATCAACGGATCCATGTCAATACCAGTCGTCGCGTCCCCAAGACACTGGCTGCTTTACCACGCTGTATAGTAATGCTGATGCGCTGAGCCAGCTCGGAGCACGCATCACATCGATTAGACGCTCAGATATTTTTTTAAAAACCCGAAACCTCGGTACCCCGCGGACTAGGGTCTCGTCTCGACTCCAAAAGGAGCAAAAGCGTAGTCCTGTCGAGACCTAATATTGCCATCTCTTGAGATCTTCAGCCAAATCGGCCGCCGCACCAGTACTCGTGGTTGGATAATTAGTTATTAGATATGCCTTAATAATTTGAGCGACAAACCCTTTTTTCTGTTTTAAATTAAAATAGGTAACTAAATACTCACCTTGATACACCTGTCTCTGAAAAATTCATCCTTTTTGTATAATATTCATCCTGCCATCTGTTGAAATTTTATGACACTAAAATAGGTACTTGTCAAGCAATGGTGGCATTTTTTAGCTTCTGCTACTCAACACGAGATGGCGTTAACAGGAAATGAATTAAATTTTTTCATCTGTTATTTTCTTTTCATTCATTCATCTATGCTCAAAATCTATCAAATTTTAATCAACACGACAACCGAAATTTTAAATTGAGTGACAGAAAAGAAAATTGCAGAAATTCAATTTAATTTATGCTGAGTTAAGGCCCTTTTATAACAACGTTGTATGTACCTCCTATTTATAAGTGTGTTGTATCTGTAGGTTGTTATAAATAAATGATATTCTATTCTAATCAATTTACAAAAAAAAATGGCTAATTTAGCGAGAAATCCATTCCCACCAGAGCAGTAGTTAGTGAATCTATGATGCCTACAGATTCAAATCCATCTACGATATCCATTCATACGCACGCGCATAGATAATACACAAAAAGACAACAACCAACAAACGCAGACTTTTGGTTGAATGAAAGAGTGATTCAAATATACTAACTACTCTAGTCTATGGAGTGATTGAACATTAGATACTAAAATGAAAGTCCTGGTGGGATGCCAACTTAACAATTCTTTTCCATATTTTCGGAAAACAACGATGGTAATGAGTAGGTACTAATTCTATTACACGCGAGTGGTTCCGCAGTAGCTTGTTGTAAGGCGATGACGGCAGAAAGATACGGAAGTGCTCCACACTGCATACCCACGCGCACCGTTCAAACGCCTCCGTGAGTCTTAAATCAAAACACTTGCGCTGTGCCGTTTGGAAGTAGGTAGTTGAGTTGAGTGTCATTTCAAATTATTGTTATTTTACAAAGTAGCTACTGCTATTGTTACTAAACTTATGTTCGTTATTATTCTTCACACGACAGTCAAAAATTAGGTGCCATAATTATAATTTGTCAGCATATTTTTGTACATTTCAAAACCTACATTATTAAACGAAACCATTACCATTTACCATTACATAATTTATTTACCCATATTATTAAACATTTTGGATTCTGCTTTGCGTCTTCGCATGCGCTTTTCCGAAATAAAAAACAGTATCTAGATTATAAAATCCAGTTCTAGTAATCAATGAAAAAAGTCTTCGCGAATTCGTTCAGTAGGATTTCACACTAATGCCTTATTTAAGTGTTGTAATTATTTATGTACCTTCCTTACTATTTCCTTTTTATTCCTATGATCTTAGGCCATTATGGTGATCTGGTCTTTTGGAACGCTATTTTTATTGAAATCTGATTCCCATTCCATTAGAACGACCCTTCGAAATTTTATTGATACTGACAATCGAAAACTACGCATCCAAAAACATTTTTTAAGGTAAAATTACATACACGGGTGGTAACACCAAACCGAAAACCTTGGCGAATGACAGCCGCTGCGCTGACAAAAAATTGAATGAAGGATTAGAATTGAAAGATTATTTTCAAGAAAATAGAAAGAAGTCTGTAATTTATTCAAGACGGCGTCTTTATTTTGAGATACATTGCCTAACTTTTACGCGAGTATTTCGTAATAATACGCTTTGCCCTTGGATTAGTGTACTTGATAATACGTGAACCCACATTGTATCAAAGTGTTTGGAAGGTAAGCATCTTTTTTTTCGCTATTTAGTGACGTAGCTCTAGTAGTTAAACTCCTAATGTACTTTTAAATTTCTATTTACAATCATAATTATTCTAAAACCCCACACATATGCTAATAATGATGTAAACAGTTGTAATTTAGCAGATATAAAAGTTACCACATTCATAATTTCTAACTTTTTTCAGTGAATTAGCATCCATTATGGGTGACCAACAGTTTTTTCTGAAATGGAACGACTTCCAAACGAATATGGTCACATCCTTCAGACACCTGAGGGATGAAAAAAGTTTTACAGATGTGAGTATCCAAAGGATTGTTTTAGTTGTAAACAAAAATAATAACCTGTGGTGAAAAAACTAAAGATTACCCTAGACATAAATAGTACTGAGCCTAACATTATTATTTATATTAGAGCTTTCAATTTACAGGATTCCGTAAGAGACAGGTCCTAAACCAGTACCTGCCTACCCACTTTTTAGTCATAAACTTAAAAGTTTAGAAACTGTATATAAATGTGTAAATTAGTATGTACTTAAACAAATAGTAATTATATTATATTTAATTATAACATATATAGTTCATATAACCATCAATCAAGCCAATACCCAGTTAGTAATTATGGTATTTTTTATTTTTCAGGTTACATTAGCTTGTGAGGGGCAAACATGTAAAGCACACAAAATGGTGTTATCTGCGTGTAGTCCATACTTCAAAAGTTTGCTAGAGGTATGACAAATTGAAACTTAATGGCACAAACTTAGGGTCTACACCGGCATTGGTAGTACAAGCACGTTGGACAAGTTTTGTCTCAATCAGAAGAGACAAGTACCTTATGAATTAAATTTTAATCAAGTTGACAGAACAAATTTCCGACAGTGAAGAACTAGCTTAGATGTGCTATGTATGATAAGCTGTAGGATCATGTCATATCGGGATATTTTTTAATATTGGAATATTACCAACAAAAGTTATTTACACTATCCTTAGTAATATTATAAACGCAAAAGTTTGTATGGATGTTTGTTCCTCTTTCACGCTAAAACTACTGAACGGATCAGGCTGAAATTTGGAATAGATGTAGGTCTAGCCCTAGGATAACATATACAGTAAAACCTGCTTAAGACGATTTCTCAGGGACCCTACCAAAAACGCGTCTTAAGCGTGAAAGTGTATTATGCGGGATAGGGAAAATAAAACATACTACTATATCTATTTTGGTCTAGTTTTGGTATAGTTTTGGTATATATAGGTATTCAATTATATATTTATAAATTACATTAAATATGTAGTGTAATTATAATTACATTATTTAAAATAATCACTTATTTTGGTTTGACAGAATAATTTTGAAGCATTAGCAATTAAAAGACTTTCAACATAATTCAACTTTTATAGTGCGTCTTCGCTTTGATCCAAAAAAGCTACATTGCGTCTTAAATCATTAACAGCTTATGCCTGGGCGTTTGACAAAACCGGAGTTGAGTCATCTTCGTCTTCATCATTATCACTAAGGGTCTTGTTCTGTGTTATTCACATTCTTAATTATAAGATCTTCAGTTGATTGAATTTCGTACGGTGCTACATTGTCATCAAATGAAGAATATCCAGGAAAACCCTGCAGTATCTCGGGTTCTTCTTCTTTCTGGGACTTCGCGTTAGAGCGCTCGGTTAGACCCCTCGGCTCGGGCTTGGGCGTATTAAACGGGATGACGAATCGTATTAAGCGTTAAGAAATGTATGAAAATATGTCTCAAGTTGCAGGGACTGGCGTAAAGTGGCGTATTATGCGAGAAATCGTATTAAGCGTGATCGTCTTAAACGGGTTCTACTGTAAACTGAATTTCATCCCGTAAATCAGTTCCCATGGGATAGCCTGGAACCATTTCTGAAGAAACAATGTGTGCAAAGCCATGGCAGATACTAGTAAAAACATAAACCTTAAGCTGTTGAATGTGTCTTCAATATTCAACAGAATGGCTTGAGTTTTAACCAAGGGTTATTGTGGATTCAATTAGACTTAAAAATTAGAAAGGCCATCAGTATGGGATAAATGCATAGTTTTTTTCTTGATGTCTATAGCTGAAGCCCTTAAGCCTATATGCTCAATCATCAATCTATACTTAAGTAACACTTTGCATAAACATCACTTAAGCTTATATACTATATAGCTACGCCCTGTGGCTTCACTTGTGTGAAAATTGATGAAAAGTAGTCCTATGTTTTATTAGAGTCCTAGAACTATGCCTAAGTATATAAATTTCAGTCCGATCCATTGTTAATTTATTTTATGTTGAACTAGCGACCCGCCCCGGCTTCACACGGTTTTATTTTATGTATAAACATTCCTCTCAAATCATTCATCTATTAAAAAAACCGCATTAAAATCCGTTGCGTAGTTTGAAAGATTTGAGCTTACAAAGGGACATAGGGACAGAGAAAGCGACTTTATTTTATACTATGTAGTGATTTTCAATCTCTTTTCATGTGTTGTCCTTTTGTTATCTTTTGATAGTGGACATGTAAATAGATAGTATGCCCAAAGTCTTAGCTCTACATCTAAATATTAGTAGTTTTCTCATCCACAAGTCGATGTTATGATTTGAAGTGGATCCCACAATACAACATTAGATTTTGAACTCCAAATATTCCTAAATATAGGTGATATTATGTAAACAGAGCTTGGAAAAGCAGGATGTTATCATAATTTGTGCTTGTTGTCTTTGCCAATGTGCTATTACTACTTTTAGACTATTTTTATTGAATGTATGAGGATACACCTTAAAATATATATATATTTATATCCTCTAGCCGATTTTGGCTACAGTGACTCGGACTTTAGACTCAATATTTATGTATAGGGTATATATAAATAAATATATATCCTACTAATATTATAAACGCGAAAGTTTGTAAGTATGGATGGATGTTTGTTACTCTTTCACGCAAAAACTACTGAACGGATATGGATGAAATTTGGCACAGAGATAGATTATAGTCTGGAATAACACAGGCTATATTTTATCCGGGAATTCCCACGGGAATTGGAATTACGCGGGTGAAGCCGCGAGGCGCTGCAAGTGGGTATATAAAGTTTATAAGACTAACCCAATTTTAATATCATTCACATAGTTGTAGTGAATATTAGAGGTCTTGTCTAAAAGTATCTTTAGATTATATCTACTTTCCAATCCTCATGCATTACATTTGGTATTTTAAGAGAAATAGTATCTTCATAACCTCTTTATCATCCATGTCATTTATATTCACGAATGGTGAATTATCTAGCATTTGTTTGGCTTCAGTTAGATTATGAAGATGACTTGTATGTATGGATCAATCTGTCTTGAAGCTATTTAGCCTTTATTAGTAAATGTTATGGCCAGTGGAGCATTAAGATAAAAAAATATCAGAACTAATATTCCTTAGTTATAACTTAAATTGCTACTATAATATAACCCATTGAAGTAATCAAGTAGGTATATAAAATTAATTATTATTATTAATTTTCAATGATGTAATATTTATTCAATAACACTTATGTTAAATAATAATGATCTTATATAAATATAAGTAGTTAGGTACCTACTTGCCTAATTTTAACTAAGCATTATTGTAAATGCGAAAGTGAGTTGTATCTATGGATTTTTGTTACTGTTTTACACAAAAACGGCTGAAATTTTGAATAGACTTCTATTCAAAATTTCAGCCGTTTTCAGTTCTAGGCCTGGAATAACACATAGGCTAATTTTCATAACATAATCAGTTCCCATGGAACAGAAATAGCCTGAAAACGTTTAAATAGTAATGACGCTTGCGAACTCAGCTTAGCATACTACACGGGCGGTTCTCTCGCCGCGGGATTCCGCTCGACAGCTGCCGTAGACCATCAAACTACACGGGACGCGGTTTATCGCTGTCTTTTGTTCATTTCAACATGCATTCGCACGAATGATAAGCGAGCGCCACGGTCCCGCGCCGAATGACGTTATAGCAGGAAAACGCCCTTGTAGTTTAAAACGACTCGCGCCGGTTATAAGCAGCGGTTTGACGCTGCATGCGGTCTTATTTCTCCCGCCTGTGAACCACGGTGGGAAACCGCGCAGTGTAGTATGCAGCATACTACTTTCATATTAAATTGTGCGGTAGAAGCGGAAACCCGCGGCGGGAGAACGGCCCATGTAGTATGACCCTTAGATTGCAAAGATTTTTTGTTTAATTTCTTTTTAAATTAAATCTTCTTAAATATTCCCCTAGTGCGAGGGCTTACGCACTATAATTCATCATCATCATCAACCTATATTAGTCCTCTGCTGGACATAGGACATAGGAATCCCCAATGAGCGCCGTAGCGCCCTGTCTTCATCTTGACGCATCCAGCATCTACCAGCAGTCTTTCGCAGATCGTCACCCCACCTGGCCGGAGGGCGTCCTACACTACGTTTACCGAGTCGCGGTCTCCACTTAAGAACACGTAATAAACTATAATTAAATGATTATAATTGTGTTGTTTTAGGAGAATCCATCGAAGCATCCGATAATAATCCTGAAGGACGTATCGTACCAGCACCTGCAGGCGATCCTCGAGTTCATGTACGCCGGGGAGGTGAACGTGTCGCAGGAACAACTGCCCGCCTTCCTCAAGACTGCTGCAAGGCTCAAGGTATCCTATAGACAAGATCATCATCATCATCATCAACCTATATTAGTCCACTGCTGGACATAGGCCTCCCCCAATGAGCGCCATAGCGCCCTGTCTTCAGCTTGACGCATCCAGCATCTGCCAGCAGTCTTTCGCAGATCGTCATCCCACCTGGCCGGAGGGCGTCCTACGCTACGTTTAGCTCTTTCCATAGCTCGCTGGGCGACTTTGAACTGGTGGACCAGCCCTACCGTGAGTGTCCACGTCTCTGCTCCGTAGGTCATTACGGGTAGGACGCACTGATTGAAAACTTTCGTTTTCAAACATTGCGGTATGGATGACGAGAAGACTTGACGTAGTTTCCCAAATGCTGCCCAGCCTAGCTGGATCCTCCTCTTGACAAGACAAGATAATCAAGTTTAAAAAAAAAAGTTAAGAATAGATGTAGTTCTAGACCTGGGCCCGAATTCCACTAAATTAATCGCTTCATCATTTAAATAGTATCGTGTCAAAATGTCAGTGTTAAACTCTTTTTGGTATTCTGCTAGCACAAACTTTTTGAGGTTCATTCATAACTGTGACGATTACCTTTATAACTACCAATTTGACATTCTAATTATGAAAGTCTCTTCAAGCGCAAAAATAGTAGAATAACAAATGCACAAACGTCATTTTAATCATCTTGATTGATTGGCACTATTGAGACCTTTGTTTTGAAATTAGTGGAATTCGGCCCCTGGAATAAAACATGCTCCTTTTATTCCATAAATAAGTTATCTTGGGATAGAACTAGAATTAAAACTTTTACTACAAAAATAAGAAAATCTTTATTTATGATTCTTATATACTACTTTTGCTAGTCACTACATAGTATAAAACAAAGTCGCTTTTTCTGTTCCTATGTCCCTTTGTATGCTTAAATCTTTAAAACTACGCAACGGATTTTGTTTTTTAATAGATAGAGTGGTTCAAGAGGAAGGTTTATACGTATAATAAAACCGTGCGAAGCCGGGGCGGGTAGCTAGTTTACTATAAAATATAATAATAATTAAATCTAACAAGTGTTGGGACTGAAGAGCCTTCGCCAGCAGCGATTTCATTCACGTGGACTTTAGACATACTGACCTCATTTTAACTACCTTTTTTTTACTCTATTTTTATTTTTCAATCCTGTATTACATACACAGACTATGCGGTATTTCATTATACGATATTCAGGGACCCTTACCCTAACTAAGAGAGGTTTAATAAGATTTAGAGCGTAAGGGTCCCTAAATTAGGGCGACCGGACTGACCCGGCAAGCCTTGCTCCCTAATCGCCCTAACTACCGGGCCCTGAATATGGTGTAGTAAAATACCGCTTTTAGACAATACTTTAACTTAAGACATCATAAACTATTTTAACTACCTTAGAATACGAATTCCCAAAAATCCGTTCGTAGCGGGTCCTAAAGCTTTGCTTAGCTTGATCAAGCTGTGTGGATTGTCCTGTATTTACTTATTAATTGTATTCCAGGTGAAAGGCCTCGCCGAGCCGCCGCCACAAATGCCCAGCATCAAGCGCGAAGGGTAGTGATAGTGCCTAAAGACTATAGTGCGATAACACCACACACTCACTTGACACATTGAGTCTGACACACAGGAAGTTTCTTCAAAACTGTCGTCATTTAAGTTCTGGTTCTCCTATCACTAACACAGATCTTGGTTTTTCTATTTAGTTTTTAGTATTATTTTATACACAATATTTTACTCCAAAAGGTTTATGACACTTAGCATTACGGACATTGGCAGAATTGTGTCGCTAAGACGCAGAGCCATTACACCAAGAATTGAATTGAAATCAAATTACAAATCAAGCAAACAAATTGCTAGAATACACAATCATACATGATTATATCAAATCTTATAACTATTCTTGTAATTGAATTCAGCCTGCAAGCAGGCGTGCAAATATTATGTGAGTATATGTCTTAAGATACCCTAAAGCTTAGTCATTTCTGCCAAATGGAGTCTATTCCATGGAGTATTTGCTCTGTGGTCTTTTCATAGACACTGGATATCAGCATCCTCCGAAGACCATTGCAATGGCTTTCTGTGCAATTACGCAAAATCTTGCTATCCAATGGATCAATGGACGGGGAGACATGGCATAAATGATTTCTATTACATCACTTTCATATGATATGAATAGATAAACCTAGAATTTTCTGGCTGAATTGAGCTGAACGACGACGAAGCTTTTAACTTCAATTAAGAAATCACAAATGTCAAACTCTTTTATGTTTTGTTGCTGATACTTTGATTAAAAGTAAATAAGTTGCACTCTGAAAAACGTAAACAAGCAAAAAAGGTCAGTTTTGTGTAGACTGTTCTTAGTTTTTGACATTGTTAGCTTCGTCGTTGGTCGTCTCCATCTAGACAATAGATCTTGTATTTATAATTTGTACCATGTAATTGAACGTAATAGTTTTTGCCCAGTATTCCCATCCATACCCATTGGATGGTAAGATGGAGTGTAATCGCACGGCAGACCAGCGTTTTCCCTCCAATTATCGCTACAATGAGTCCAGCTTGGATTTAGAGCGATTTCCTGCTACTTTTAGCAGGTTACCTTATACTGGCGTCAGCTTCTAGTAATGCCTTTATGAAAGGAAATATTATTCTACTCAATATTTAATTGATGTTTATAGCATCTTTTACAAATTAAATTTAAACAACATATGAATCGGTTTGGATCTTGAGTGTAGGAAAAGTTTCAGTCAATGCTCTATTTACCTATTTCAGACTCAATGTGAACAATTTAATAATAGAAAACACAAATAATTGACTATAACGTCTTGCAGTGAAGTTCATTCAACACAAATTAAAATGTTTGCACATATTGCCTTAATAGAAGTAGGTGTGTGTTATTTGCGATATGTATGTATTAATTATGTTTTTATGCGTGTGTATAAATTTAAAACACCACGCTGCCTTGTTCTTTACGTAGCTAGGCCGTGTTCTAAAAGCACTCACAATATAAAAATAAGAGAATTAAAAAAGTCATTTCGACACTACTTTTTTTTAGAATACGGCCGATTGACCACAGTAAGTGGTTTTTAGTAAAGGTCCAATTTCTTTTTTCATTTTTGTACGTAGGATCTCACATGTCTTGAGTTACATTGTAAGTTAATCGGTGGCTTATTGAGTTTAGCTATTTGATTGTTTAACCATTTTTTATACTACTTTTACCCGAATATCTGTTAATCCATCTTCACCAACAGATAAAGAAGAATAACTAAAAAAAAACACCAGCTGATATCAAGAAATTCGTCCTGCTTTTTGTTGAGAAAATTATGAGGTTATTTTTTTTAAATGATGTGATCAAAAGTCTCCTACCTATTTAAAAGTCAGATAAATAGGTAAAAAAACAATGATCACACTGAAAAATTAATTAATGTAATGATAAGCCCATTGTTTTTTTGAAAATCTTTTTTATCTATTGGTGAATATTATTGCTCTTTGTGTTGGTAGATATTCTTTGGCAACGCATTGATATGTAAGCAAACATACATTTAAGTTTCAAACCTCTTTCCATAAGTTACCCAACACGCCAAAGTTAACAAGTAGTATAACATTACCTCTCACGTTCTAACTCTTATAATGTTGGTAGGACTGGCAGAAAACTGGGTTCCCAAATGAAGTATAGAATTGGATGATCATACAAGCCTTTATTTAACTTGCCATGTTGCCATGTATGAAACAAATCTAGCAACTGTATTTTAGATAATTTATTTTTCTCTATATATCAGTGAATGAATTATCAAAATCAGGCTGAAATATTGATTATAAAAAATACAAAAAAAAATCTGGGCATTTTCAGCATTTTACTCTTATTTTATATTTTAAGGAATTCTTTTACGGTGCTATGAAATAAATACTAGCCAGACACCAGAAAGAGTCAAATGGCGGTCAATGATGATGAAATGACAATTTACTTAAAATATGTAAGAAGTTATTTCTGTATGTCCTACCCAACAGAACTTGGTCTTTGAATGTAATCTATGCTCGCATATCAATGCTTAGCTTTATATGGAAAACAATTGTTTACTTTAAGAATCAGTTTATTCATGTATTAGGTACATAGTTGTAGTTAGTTTACAGTTTCTTTTTAAATAAAACCATGAATCATTTTTTGCATCTAAGTTAATAAGTATTACTTTTAATTATCTATCAAAAATAATACTGTTTAAATTTTTACAAAATTTGTTTTTACTTACATGTCTATTTCATTTTTAATAATCTCTAACTAGATTATTGATTCATGAATTTATTTGAAATAGCTATAATGAATAAAACCATAATAAAGTTTATTAGAATGTTTTAATAAATAAATTAAATATTTATGTATGTACAATGTTATATATTGTCTCATGTTCAGATTTATGTATTTGACTAAATATAAATGATAATGAATATATATATGTAATCCAGCAATAAATAGGTACTTTCGTGTCTATTGTAATTATGCCTTTAATATAAACAAGCAATATGTATGTATGAATTTTATCATTACGGATGCCTTATATTTTCTCATTTTCATATCTCATTTTTATTATTATAATAAAGTAGATATTTTAAGGTTGATTGGTAATAAGTGCACAGTCTGTGCTTTTACTCAGTAATTACCTTAATATCAGTAAAATAATTAGTTTTGAGTGGAATTATGTGCAATTTTTCCATGTGAGAATAGGTTTTGTATGAACCATTGCGCACTAGGCATTTAACCAAATAATGAAATGAATACAAAAAGCTGGTAACTCCATTTGTATTAGATCTAACTTTTTATAAAGTCAGGGAGTTAATGTATGCCTAGCCGTCGCAATAGGGTCATTAGATTAAGTTTATAGAATATCAGCACACATGTTTCACACATGTTAAGTTTCAACAGAAGTTAATATTACGTTACACGTTATTTGGTTAGGGCAACTAATTATGGATGAACTTTTATGTCCGTAAGCCTCAATATTGCGAAATAATGTAAAAATTAATGTAAATCAGATATTTTTAGATCACAGTTATTATGTGCGTAACTCCGACTAGTTGTAAAGACAGAAATTATAAAAGATTTGTAATTTTAGAATACAGATTAATAAAATATCTTGTTTTTTATTTTTAATGAATTCCTCAAGCATGATAGATAAATACTTATATCTAGTTATATCGTACCATCAAAACTTGATGGGGTTACCATCAATAGCTTAAGCTGGGGGTAAACGCTAAGGGATGCTAGCTAGCTGAGGGCGGTAAGAAACTCCGAAGAGAATAAAATAACTGAACCCGGTGAGTTATGGTAGAACACTGAATTTATTGTTGCAGTCAATGCAAGCTAAGCTGAAATATATAAGGTTGAATGAACTGCGTGTACTGTGATAGCTTGAATAAAACTTGTAAAAATAATTTATCAAAGAATTATGAATTTATAATTGAGGCACAATCGACCTTATTGCTAATACTTATATTATAAAATACTAAGGTAAAATTCTATTACAATTCCGTGTGAAAGTTTTCATAACACGTGTCCAGTTGACGATAGTATCAAGACATGATTCTAACTTCTCATTTTTGTATGAGATTTGCGTTATTCCCTGTCCGCACCCCGTGTTCGGTTTTCTCTTGCGCTTTTCGGAGACCATACATACCTGATGGTGGGTGCCCGTCACCTACTGCGATAACACACACCTACACTTACACTCGCTCGGCAACTTGAAGTTGTAAATCGGTAGGGGCCGCCCCGCTATGTGAGTACACGCTGTGCTCGCGTATCGTAGGTACTACCTACACAATGCGTGACTTGTAACCTATAAGTCGACAACCCTGTGCCACGGCAATCCGCGCCAAACAGGGACAGAGTTACGAGTAAGAAGAGAGTGGCGATGTTAAGGTAAATATCGCAGTAGGCACCAAGTTCTTCTGAGCACTGAAATGTAGGTACATTGTTGCTTCTATGTGTTATTCCAGACTATAATCTATGTCTGTGCCAAATTTCATCCATATTCGTTCAGTAGTTTTTGCTTGAAAGAGTAACAAACATTCATCCATCTATCCATACATACAAACTTTCGCTTTATAAAGTAGGATATGTTATTCCAGACTATAACCTATCTCTGTGCCAAATTTCATCCATATTCGTTCAGTAGTTTTTGCGCAAAAGAGTAACAAACATCCATCCATACTTACAAACTTTAGCGTTTATAATATTAATAGAATATAGCTCCACAAATATTTACTAGTATTTAAAGCAGCTGGGTTGAAAAGGAATTTAATAGCTGATTCCGGACTCAGAACTGAAGTTTCAGTAATTTAAGGACAATTTCAAAATAAAAATGCGTTAATTCAATAAGTTACATACTTTATTAAGTAGATATATTAAAATTAAACTTTTGATAAATTATTTTAATAAATACATAACATCTTTGGATAAATTAGCACCTCATAGGCAATAAAATAAGAAGGAATGATAAGTTTACAATTAAATGCCAAAAGAATGTATTGCAATCAATGTTAAAAAATAATTAAAAGTCAACTATATAAATATACTTAACCTAACTTTCCAAGGTCCTAACATTTTCAATGTTTTTGGTATCACTATTGCTTTGGTTAAATTATTATGGCAAATGATAGGAACAACAAAACAAACAGTCAAACATTTACAAATAAATAAAAACAATTACATTGCAATGTAATAAGTAAATAAAATAGCCTTTTATGACACTGACTAAATGCATATAATAAAATCTTCACCCCTATTAGATATTGTAAACCACATCACTGGTTCGAGAAACCAATATATTTTTTGTAAAGAAAGACATTACAAAACTAAAAAAAAAAACTTTGATGGAAAATGTTTTAGGACATGCAAAGTTTTAAACAATTTTTAGTTTTGACAGCTTTTATTCAAAGTGTTATTCGTCACTCGTCGAATTTCTTGTTTTTTTTGGTTGTCGTTATCATTGTACATATAAGTTTAATTAAGGACTATTGACTCTTTGTTGACTTAAAATATCTTGGATTCTGGAACCACTATATAAGCCATTACGATATCTGGAACCATCCATCCATCTTAGCTCTTCTGAAACCCATTAGGATTCTGACTTTGCCACCGCCACGTGTCTCTACACATGTCATCTATTGTCTTTGTCGCTCGCCATGCCAACAGCCTGTGCGAGAGCGAGACGTCCGCATAGTTCGCAGCTATATCGCCGGTGCGCCGCGCGACGATGCGGTACGGAATCGTACGACCGCTGGCGACTTCGAACGCTTTTATCATTTGGAGGACTGAGTACCCGGTGCCGGTTCCTGGGGAAAAGTAACTCTATGAGTATCGGTATAAAGTGCATAATAAAAACTTTTCATATTTCATATTTGGTCTGGGTGTTTTCTATGTACTTATAATAAAAAATATCTATCTATGTAATATATTATATTAAGTATATCAGTCATCTAGTACCCACAACACAAGCTCTGCTATGTTGGTGCTAGATTAGTTGTGTGGACTGTCCGGAATTATTTATTATTATTACTATTAACCTAGTTTTAAAAAAGCCACCGTCGATTTTACTTTGACACTCAGGTAAGTATTTATAAAATATAGATCAGTACGAACATATTTCAAAAATAAAAATAACTAGCTGCGCCCCGCGGATTCGCCCGCATGGAAAGTTATTTGACAAATTTCAGAAATTTACTGCACGCCTCCTAGGGTATAGAGTTAGGTATAGTTTCGTATAAATAAGAGAAACGTTTTTTTATTTGTTACAGAGATAGATAAACACCCAAGCAAATATCTGTACGTATAAACATAAAAAAGCTAATGCCCAGGTTTGGGACGGACGACAACGGCTTTTTTTCAACAGTTTTTCAATTAAAGGATCATCAAAATTAATTTAAAAAATGTTTTGAGGTAACCCACATTCAACATCATAATCATCAGCCTATATCAGTCCACAACTGGACATAGGCCTCCCCTAACGAGCGCCATAGCGCCGCTGTCTTGCCGCATCCAATAATTGTTTGTAGTTTTTCAGGCGTCCTACACTACGTTTGCCGAGTCGCGGTCTCCACTCAAGAACACGTTTACTCCAACAGCGATTGTCAATACATATTAAAAAAAATATAGGTACATAGAAACAGTCGAATAGACAAACATTCTTTTTTGAAATATTTTAAAAAATACGGCCTTACGTACTTAAATACGAACCTTATTTTTGGAGATGGTTAAAAAGCATTTTTACCAAGCCAAAAACTATCATTCTCTCTCTTTGCGTTCCTCTGAAACTCTCATTTTAAAAGTCCCATCTCACACTCACTACCTCTTTCTATGATAAGTCTTTTACTGTACAAGCTACTCGTCTGTAGAATGCTCTTCCCCTGGACATCAGACGCGCGAAAACACTTAAGTACTACTTTTAAAAACTGCTTCACCAACATTATTTATCTATGTACAGTAAGGACAATTTATCTTGGCAGGTCCGAACTACGCGCGGAAGGCTGCGCAGCAAAACTTTTTAGGAACCAAATGGTGGCGTGAGTAGGGTGCGCGGGGCGGTGGTCTAGGCTAGAGACGCACCTTACATAAAAACAATCAATCCTATAATCGATCGAATTTCATAATCGATTAGTTTCATTTTGAACTCATTCATTTTAGGATATAGAAGATTATTTAAGTAGCTAAATTTACTAACAAAGTGAATTTACTCATTAATTAATTAATTAATTATTATTTATAAAGGATAAAAAAAAATGTTTGGTAAAACTATGCTTTCTATTTTAAAAGATATGATTTACTTAAATTTTAGAAATCTATTAAATACTATTTTAGTAACGACTGTTTGAGAACATTTAAAACCTCATTATAAAATCGAATAGAAACATTTTTTATCACTTAATTTCGATCTATTTAAATAAAAATCGATTAAACAACACCCACAAGTACGCACATTGCACATCTCTTTTATCTTGACTTTTGTTAACTTCGATCTTTATCGGCAATACTCGGTACGAGGTTTTTGTCTCTGTCACACGTCAGCATTGGTTTGGTGTTTGTGACGCTATCTCTGTCTTGACCACAGTTGCGTACAAAAGTGTTCGTTGTGTTTTTGTTCATTTTTTCAAATAATAAAACAAAGTTAGAGGATAAATATTGAGATATGATACAATTTAAAGATTAAAAAAAACAAACACTGAATAATAATAATGGCTTAATGCCATTATTATTATTAATCAGTATTTTCTCCCTGTATTAGATATTTTCTGATCTTATATTTGTTTATCTGGCAATAACAGTTTTCTTTGCAACTGTGCATGCGCAAAAGTTCGCAGAGCCTATGTTCAGAACTGCCAAGAAACTTTGTCCTTACTGTAGCGTTAGATGTTTATGTAAGTTTATTATAATATTTATTGGTAAGTTATATCTTATGTATTTAATATATTTTCCATTTCTCTATTTAAGTAGATATATTGTAACTGCCACCGTCTATATTGTTCACAGTCCATCCAAAGGTTGCCTGGAAGAGATCGCTTTTAGCGATAAGGCCGCACTTCATACTTAGTCTTAGTTAAATGTTAAATGTCTGTTAAAATACGGCCCAATTAAGAAGCCCACTTTTGACCTTGCCTTTCGACTCACCAAGGTTTTTAAGTCTATTACACGGCCGAATTGCGAAGCCCACTTTCTTCCTTTCGACTCACCAAGGTTAACAGCATGGAACCCCTGGAATCCTTTATGAGTGAACAGCTGGAGCGCCTTCGAGTGTCCCTCGGCCAGGTCCACCACGTGGATGTAGTCGCGGACGCCCGTGCCGTCGGACGTCGGGTAGTCATTGCCGAACACTTGCACCTCGGTTAGGCGACCGGTTGCTACCTGGAAAAGAAAAAAAACAGGTATCAGTACGTCTACCATGAGTTTTTGCTTACTTTTCATTACTCAGTATAGCTTTAGGGCTTTCGCCAGTCCTAGATGGACTAACATATATAAAAAAAATGCGGTAATTTGATTAATTTGTTTTCTCATGTTTTTATTTCTATTTCCTTGTATTCGTAATGAAAAGCACAGTGTTTACCTCGGGTGAAAGTAACTAATTTAGTCCCTCGAACTATTGGCGCCCTCGCTACACTGGGGCGCCAAACCCCATCTCGGGACTACATAAGTTACTTTCAACCCTTGGGTAACGAATGTACTATACTCGCTAGCGACTGTAGTTAAAAATGTATGAAAACTTGAACAGCGGCTCTTGCGGATAGTTGGGTACTAAAAATGCGCGTAAAAAAGCTAGCTGCGTATTTACGTAACTACTATAGTAAAGTCAGGTGATTGTTATGTCAAAATTCATGGTAGAGATACATATATCAGGTTTTTGGTCACGCGTCGCATCGACCAGAAGATAGATAGGTAATTTCTTTATTGACGACCGATGTGGCGCGGTGGGCGAAGGTCCAGACACATCCCGGACACCTCCCGGACACATCCCGGACACCTCCCGGACACATCCCGGACACCTCCCGGACACATCCCGGACACATCCCGGACACCTCCCGGACACATCCCGGACACCTCCCGGACATCTCCCGGACACCTCTCCATCATCCTGGACACCTCCTGGATGCTCTCCATCATCCTGGACACCTCCTGGATGCTCTCCATCATCCTGGACACCTCCTGGATGCTCTCCATCATCCCGGACACCTCCCGGACACCTGCCGGACACCTCCCGGACAGATGTAAGAGGTTGCGGATTCGATTCCCGCTTCGAAACAGATTTGTGTACGATCTGCAGAAATTTGTTCCGTTGGTCTGGGTGTTTTCTATGTAAGTTTTATAAAAATATCTATCTATGTATCTATATAATGTATTAAATTCATCAGTTATCTAATACCCATAACACAGATTTAAGTAGCTTACTTTGGGTCTAGATGGTGCTGTGTGGATTGTCCAGCATTCAGTCCAGCATTGGGCTTAATTAGCCTGTACGCAAATTCAGCCCAGGGCCTATGTCTAGCAGTGGACTGATATAGGTTGATGTATGTAAGGTATACCTGTGCAATATAAGGCATCAGGTTGTTAGGAATCCCGCTGGGGTCCTCTCCGATGCGGCCGCTGATGTGAGCGCCCACGGGGTTGAAGTATCTAAGAGATACTACTTGCTATGTCCAGTGCCTATGTCCAGCAGTGGACTGATATAGGTTGATGTAAGGTATACCTGTGCAATATAAGGCATCAGGTTGTTAGGAATGCCGCTGGGGTCCTCTCCGATCCGGCCGCTGATGTGAGCGCCCACGGGGTTGAAGTACCGAAGAGATACTACTTGCCATTTCTGGAAATAAAACCGTACCGTTATATAGAAAAATATGAAAAAAGATAATATCAGAATAGAAACTATAAACAAAGAAAGAACTTACATAACTACATAAATTTAAAATTTATTGAATATTTGCAGATACTACAAAGGAGTACTGCGGGTAAAGCGTGTAAAGATCGGGCTTAGTGATTGATCCGGTCTAGTGTCGGTTTTTGGACATAAATCAAAGGGCGCTTGCTTGTATGTACCGACATACTGACGCATTCACAAGCTTGTAAACGACTTCCAAATGCCAAGCGAGATTTGTGGACTCTTGGGGCTTGTACCTCGTGTGTTCATAAGTCTTGAGACACAGTAAAACTAAAATATTTTTGGAGCTAAGTTGAGTATTCATTTATTGGATATTAAAATTAAAACTACTGACATCTAGACAGTCCTGGATTTGTAAATAGGCCGTAGAGGCCGCGGCCTAGGGGCGGCGGCGTCCTAGGGGGCGGCAGATTTCAGAGAACGGTCACTCACACACACACATTCAAATTGTATGTCTACCGGGGGGGGGGGGGGGGTTGCGCAGCTAATAATGAACGGCTCAGTACATGGGGCGGCGGGAAAAAGTGGCCTACACCCATGAAAAATATAAATCCGGCACTGCATCTAGATCTGTTTTAAAAATAAATCATTCAAAATGGCCGCCTTTGCAGCCAATGCAGGCCTTCAAACGCGTGCGCCATTCATCTATGGCGGCACGAATCTTTTCAATGGGAATCCGTTTCGATTCTTTAATAAGGGCTCGCTTGAGAGAATCCAGAGAGTTTGGGTGAGACTTTCTGCATGCCCTCAGCTCCAATTCCGTCCATAAAGAATAATCCAAAGGATTCAAGTCAGGGCTTGCGTATCATTTAATGGTTTAACCACCGCTTCCAATATGTCGGTTTGGTAATTTTGTGCCCTCACCTTGACGCCTTGCTGGCAAAAATGAAGCGAAGTGACCCCCTCGTACAAAACACCCCACCAAACCATCACACTTGCTGGATGATGAGTGCGCTGGACATTGCGTACTTGATGGCTGGACGTCCTTTGAACTTCTGGCGTAAACCTTATTGTTCTGCCGGTTAAACTTTTCTTCCACCGTGAAGATCTTTTCATCGGTAAACAGGATATTTTTTGGATCGTGTCTCTTCAAATGAATGGCGCACGCGTTTGAAGGCCTGCATTGAATGCAAAGGCGGCCATTTTGAATGATTTATTTTTAAATACAGATCTAGATGTCAGTAGTTTTAATTTTAATATCCAATAATGAATACTCAACTTAGCTTTAAAAAAATATTTTAGTTTTACTGTGTCTCAAGACTTATGAACACACGAGGTAGATGCTTGTCGAGCCTTGGCAAGCATGCAAACGCATCATAAGGATACCTTATCACTGGTGTAGATGTCTTTCATGATCTCCTCGCAGAAGTACTTGGACTTCCCGTAGGGGCAGGTCATCCCGCGCCCCGTGGGGTGTCCCTCGTTGATAGGCAGTGTCTCCGGCTCTACACCGTGCACACGAGTAAGGATACAATACCTTATCACTGGTGCAGATGTCTTTCATGATCTCCTCGCAGAAGTACTTGGACTTCCCGTAGGGGCAGGTCATTCCGTGCCCCGTGGGGTGCCCCTCGTTGAAAGGCAGTGTCTCAGCCTCGCCGTACACCGTGCACACGAGTAAGGATACAGTACCTTATCACTGGTGCAGATGTCTTTCATGATCTCCTCGCAGAAGTACTTGGACTTCCCGTAGGGGCAGGTCATCCCGTGCCCCGTGGGGTGTCCCTCGTTGATAGGCAGTGTCTTCGGCTCGCCGTACACCGTGCACGATGAGCTGTATACCATTTTGTACACGCCGAACTTTCGCATCACCTGAGGGTATACCGTAGATTTATTTTAATAGCTGTTATTGTCTATAAAGGCTAGTTTGGCGAATTCATTATGAATGTCCGAATCGGGTTACAATACAATAATTTATTCAAAATGCCAAGTTACAAATCAAATACAAATTTTCTAAATTTAATTTAAATTTTATATTGACCTATAAAGTATTTCAAACAAAATTTAGAGTAAAAATAACTTTCTCAGAGCTATTTTTTCAATATATTTTTAAATACTACGCGTTCATACTTAAATTCTTAATATGTAACTACTACTAATGATAATATTTATTGTTATTTGGTGGAGGTGATTGCCCAGTTGTGGGACGAAATAATCGATAAAAAATAAGGTGTCTCAAAATTGGTGTAATAAACCTAAAGAGTGGGTTTTACTTATGATGTCAAAAAGCGCAGGCACGGCACTTTGGTAGGCGAGAAGAAGGTACGACATACGATGCATAAGAAAGCACATACGTTTCTATTTATTGACAAAAAAAACATCGCAGGTGTCTGAGAGTTTTTTTTGTTTTTATAGTACTTTAACACTCAGGTAAAATTCTAAAAATCCAAAAAAATACAAAAACCCTTGTAAAACTTGCAGGTTTTCAAGATATTCCACAGTAAGATTATAGTGATAACATAAAATAAATATGTAAAGATAGTGATAATAATGATACCTATTTGGACATATCATTGTGTATTTTGATAAAACAAGATTAGCTATAATTTGATTATCCTATATACCTATTAATTATTAAAAAACCACTAGTCAAATACGATATAAAAAAATCGAAAAAAGATTTTGTCGTCGTCGACAAAAGAGAAAATTTTAAGAAAAGAATATTCTGTAAGTATATTTTATAACTCTACACGTTTGGGATATTGTCTACCTACAAATCGCGGAGGCGGAAATCGAACCTGCACAGCTACGCCACTGAACTGAACGTAAATGTACATAATGATTGCAATAAATATGTATAAAATATGTGTATTAATATAAAATAAATATATTGTATATATAAATGCTTCGTTCTAAACGAATACGAACATACGGGCTCTACCTAGTAGTATGTAGATTGCAGATTGTATGGCAGATACGTAAGTAAATATGGGATGTAATGTAAGTAGCTTAAAGGCCTAGCCAATCATTCATTCAAAGCATTCGTTACGATTTGATTCTATTTCTACAATCGTCATCGCTCAAACGATAACGAAGTTCGACTGTAGACAAGCGACTTAGCGACATCGTTTATCATGTGTCACTTCATCACTTGGCTAGGCATTTGAAAAGCATTAAAATTGTTCGATGTTATCGATTCGCTTGATAGCATCGATACGTCGATGTGTATATTGTTTATCAATTATCTATTCGTTATCAAAAGATCTCATGACATATCAGAAATCAATAAATTTATTTATTTATGCTTACAAAATAAGCACATAAACAAGTGACATTTTAGTCTATAAATAATTATCAAATAATTATGAGAAAAAAGGTTTTAATTAATTTTCTCTTCGCTTAATTTTTTTGTCCCTTAGTGGAAGAAACGAAAAATACACACGTTTATAACTTGTGTCTAATACATGTGTATTTTATAAATTATTAATATATATGGCATAATTCAAATAAATTATTTTGCAACTTTTCTATAGTTATCGCTAATTGCATGTGACGTTGTCTTAGCCCTTTGTATTTACCTACGTATTTAACTAGTCTACAAAAATACATTTTTGTTCTAAAAACCCATATAAAAGAGTTTAACCAAATATTTGATGCCAGTCATTGACCAATTAATCGATTTTCTTATCGGTTGGGAAGTATTTACTAATTTACCAATAGACACCTTAAAAGAAGGTACAAAAATAAATTATATCAAATAAAAACAATAATATTACTTATATTATGCAGCCACCGTCTTAGAGATTGGATACTTTCTAGATAGAACTAGATATAAATATATGCTTCAGTTGAAGTAGAGCTACCTCTAGCTTTTTTGCAAAAAACAAATTCAAGCCCAGCCTCTGCAGTGCGATCCAAAGACGCGCCGCAAGTAGGTAGAGCTGACGGAAAAAGTCAATACACGTTACGGGCAGTTAAAGTATTAACCAAATATAAGTAAATAAAAACTGGTTTTTTAAGTTAAACTTTTCATCAAACGATACATTCGAATCTTCGTATTGAAATAGGTAATAATTAACTTTAAGTAAGTAGAGTGAGTGGGGGCAAGATCGAACGGTTTTTTGATGAGATGGTCAGTGTTGTTTTTGAATCCATGTAGAAGAATAGATATTAACTTTAGCTAAAAGTAAATTAGACATAATTAAAGGGTAAAGACTAGATTTTTATAATATGTCAATAACAGCCTGATAAAGCTGTCCAAAAAGTAGAAAACTGTAATTAAAAATATAATTTTTAGTTAATTGAAACAGGGGGAAGATGAAAAGGTGATGGGGTAAGATCGAATAAAAATCTAAAATCGTTAAAACGTGTCTTAGGCAGGTCTTAGGCAAAGTTTATGGTCCTTAGTCTATAGTGTTAAGTAATTTAAAAAGTTGTAACTGACTGTAGTGCCAAAATACCTATTTTTAACAAAGATATAACAAATTTAAAAAAATATATATTCCGAACTTACCCCACTGGGGGAAGATTGAAGAAGAGATTCTCAAACTTTGGAGCCAATTTGCATAAGTTTTGACTGAAGAAAAAAAATATTTTCTTTTAATGAAAAATCAAATAAAAACTTAAAACTTTTTTTATTTCACATGAAACCTATATGAATATTTTTCTCATCACCATAAGTAATTCTTTATTTTTTTCTTTTATACTCTTTAAAGTATTTTCTTTTTCTATTGGATTTCTTTTTTTATTTCACATTTCTTAGCATTCTTGTTATTTTTTGTTTTACTACTTTCAGCAATTGTTTTTTATTTCTTATTTTTCTTGCTGAAACTTACACTAAGATACAGTTTGAGAACATCTGGCTTTTAGTATGAAATCTGAAAAAGGGTCACGATTAAAACTTTGATATGTTTGTCTTACCCCGTTAAATGTAAATGGGGAAAGATGAAAAGTTGAAATAAATTCTAAAATACGAGAAATAGAGAGATTTAGAAGTAATTACATAAATATGTACAAAAAATAATAGGCAGATGTTTCAATGAAACACTCGTACCTGCCTTGTAATTTAATTTACAAGACACGGGGCAAGATGAAATCACTTTTGTGAATCCTGAAAAAAACACTGTCTTAGAAAATTGCACTTTACACACAATCAGGCGTTCTCAGCCGCAACCGCTGACTGAGTTGTGATAAGTAACAAATTGGTGGCCCTAACGATATTGCCAGCACAGTAATAAGTACTATAAATCTGGTGTTACTGAAGACTTTTTGTCTTACCCCTTTTTTCAACTTCCCCCCACTCACTCTATATAATTTTCTAAACTCTATTCCTTTTGAATTCGGAGTTATCATCTACGACACAGTTTTTTAACTTCTGCAAATGGCATCGTTTTTAACCATGAAACCATTGTCATTATTCCATAAATTTATAAATATTCTATACCTACTTAAACATTTTTTTGAATAATAACTCACCTCAAAAAGGTTGCACGTCCCTGTAATGTTGGTCTGGTAGTACTCGAGCGGCTTGTCGACTGACTCCCCCACTGCTTTTAGCGCCGCGAAGTGAATGACGCAGTAGATGTCATGCTGGGATTAGAGAAATAAACAAATGCTTACTAATATTATAAGGCTGTGTCCCCAGTAGGCAAACTGTGAGCAGCCGACTGAGTTTGCGGCGTATCAGTTCAGTACGCCCTTCCATATATTTTAAATTGAGTGTCCACAGTTAGCTAGTTTGCGCTCACTGTACGCAGTTTGCAGCGTTACGTGCGCCGACTGTCTCAGTTCCAGACTCGCAGGTTCCAGTGCTTGCGATACGCACGCAAACTGATCTGAGTTTGTTGCTGTTCACCACAAATTTGCGGCTCACTCAGTCGGCCGCTCACAGTTTGTCTACTGGGGACACAGCCTAAACGAAGCTGAAGAGAGGGCGCTATGGCGCTCATTAGGGGAGGCATATGTCCAGCAGTTGACTAATATAGGCTGATGATGATTATAAACGCGTAAGTTTCTATGGATGTTTGTTACTCATTCAGGTAAAAACTAATGAACGGATTGGACTGTAATTTATAATAGACGAAGTTATAGTTCTGGAATAAAACATATGCTACTTTCATCCAATAAATCAGTTCCGATGAGATAAAAATAGCCTTGAGACGATACCATAGAAACAATAAGTTTGAAGACACTGTTTAAATTTAAGTTAATTAATAAATAGATATTTTAGATATTTAATACTAAATTGAATATTAATTTAAAATTATTTTTATAATTTTAGTTATTCTGGGACAACTTGTATCAAAAGAAACCCTTTCTTTTGATACAAGTTGTCCCAGAATAACTGTCTATCTTCTAACGTTTTTATGACGCTAAGTAATTGTCATTTTCTTGAATGGATAGGCAAGGAAGCGCATAAGGGACTCTACTTGGACTCTTATTCAATACATATATGTATAAGTTTTTCATAAGAAATTTAGAATTTATATTAAAAACTTACATTTTCAAAAACCCTAGTCAACCCAGCAATATCTCTTATATCTATTTCATAGAAATGTATCTTCTTATTCGTAATTTCTTCAATAATTGTCAACGAAGCCGGTTTTTTCGCCCCCGCCTCTTTATAAGCATTGGTGAGGTTGTCTATGACCACCACTTCTAGGTTATTGTCTTCTTTCTCGAGGATATTGGCGACGGTGTGAGAGCCTATGTACCCAGCCCCGCCGGTTACTAATACAGCTGGCATTTTGGCGCTGAAAACATAAAAAAATTATAATTAATTTTCCCGGCTGTTGCTGGGTTTATTGATTACCTAGGTCTAGAATAGAATATATTATTTATACATTTTTATTGATTTACTCCAAATACACATTATAAACTTCAATAAATTAACCTTTTTTATCGTAACTGGCTTTGTCTGTTTATACATGTTTTTGTTTTTTGCTATTCTGCTAAATTTCAAAAATAATAATAATGTTTATTTGTGTTTATAGCTCGCTGTTATAATGAACAAAATTATAATTAACATAATAACTTGAAGAATAATGTACCAGTTTAAATAAAATCAAAAGTTGAAGAATAGTTTAGTCACCAGTTTTTTGATAAAAATAGAGAAAACCGAATAATTCACTGAAATCAAAAACAGGACTGGACATCGTACATCCCACTCAATGATTTTATAACATTTGCTATGGCTGATAAGAGAAAAGGGGTTCGGGTGATAACAAAAAGGGAGGAAACCACTGATAGCGAAAAGGGTCAGAATGCAAGGGTTTTTTAATTCTCAGCGAAAATGGAAACCATTTGCGTGCAATTTTAATATTGCTGACCACATGCAGGGCTTTGAACTCTAAGACATTATCATCATCAACCTATATCTGTGTGGGTTGTCCAGCATTATTTATTTAATTCAGTCCACTGCTGGACAGACTACATCATTTCCAATAATTATAGGTACTTAAACTCCAAAACAGTGATATTTTAATGTCATGTTATTGTATTGATACGTCAAACCGTAGTTTACTCGTTAGATAATAATAGAAACACTGTTTTATTTTCCCTTATCGTGGATAAATTCATTTGCGTCATAATGGTTATCGCGAAAACGGGTATAATAGTTCAAAATTGAACTATAAAAATACAAAAATACAATTGAACTAGAAAAGAAAAACAGAAAATTTAAATATACTTTTTGTTGACTCGATTGTATTTAAACAATTCTTAATATAGGAACATAGACACATAAACATAGTATAGCTAGACTAACTGATAAAAATAAAACAGAACTTAATTTTATAACTCACGAAGTCATCGTTCAATAATGTAAATTATCTAAGTTGGTATGCTATCTCGTCTCGCCTATGATATTATCTTGACATCAAATACGTTTTAGAATCGGTACCTACGTTTGTTAACTCTATAGCAGTGAGTTATTTCTTTATATACCTAAGTCTATAGATTATGTCTTGAATAATGGTGTTATTGAAAAGCCTAAGTAAGCTCGCGATCTAGTATCATCAGAATTTTCGTTTAGGTTATTTATTAAGGTATGTTATTTTGGATCGGTTGAGGTTAATAATTTGAAATCAGATGACGACCTCTATAGTGTGGAATGCGAAGGTCCGTCTGCCGACGCCAGAGGTTGTGGATTCGATTCCCACCTAGGGTCAAATGTTTGTACAATTTAAAATACAACATCTATCTAGGTATACCCATATTTATGTACCTAACGTATTGTATTAAGTATATCAGTCATAATACAAGCTGTGCTAAGCTTATGGCTGAACGATGTTGTGGGTATTGTGCAGCAATACTTATTTATTATTAATATTATCTCAATTTAGATTTAAGAGTTTAAACTGCAGATTGTTGCATACAATCTAGAGGTCAACGGAAAAGAAGAGTCCAGAATCCTAAGAATTATCTTTTAAGTGTGGGTTAACATCAGTAGCTAGAGGTTTCATCCCAGTAAACATCCAAGAGTCTCAAATGAGTAGCTCGCTATAATTATTGTGTCCTATATTTTGTTCCAAGTACGAACGAGAATAGTCAAGTGGCTTCAATAACTTGTTGATTGGAATTATTGCCACAAGTGTACACTAGATAAATAAACCAAGTACCTAGGCGAAGTACCTAAATAAACTCAAAGAATACCTACCCACCGGTGAATAGCAAAGTTATTTGTTACTGGTATATGCTCGCGGCATCGCGCGCATTGTTTCTTTGTCAAAGTTTCATGGTTTTTGGCTAATGATAATGAGTGTGGGATTCATTATTGGGCTATTCATTATGGTAGGAAAATCAGTGTAGTGAAACTTACAGAGAATGAAAAAAACACAAAATTACTGATCACCTGTTTCAGGATTTTTCCAAAAAATTCTGAAAATGGGGTTTAAGGGTTTTTATTTAAAGTTCGAGATTCGTTACTAGGCTCCGTTTTGAATTTTCTGTATTGTGGACGCTGCATGTCTTATTGCCATAGTAGATTACTACAGCAAAACTTAAATTTAAGAACCATATTAATTATTGTTATGCATTTACCACGCCTTGTTTATTATATTATAATAAATATATTTAATTATATACTAAATGTATAAGGCTTTGTAAAAATCGGCTGAAAACAATGCGTTATGGCGCTCATTGGAGGAGGCCTATGTCCAGCTGTGGAATGATATTAGGCCACTATTAAGCTGATGATGAATAACAATTAAAGATTATCTATCTATCATGTAGATGTCTTTTTGAATAAATCAAAAAATAAATAAGTAAGTGCGTAGCTGGTATGTAGTTGCTGTGTAAGTATAAATCAATGAATACCAAAGAAAATGGCAAATTTTAATGACGTGAAGACATGATAGATAAATATAGAATTTATAAGGGGGCGTTCATTAATTACGTGAGGTGTTCAAGGGTCCCCCTTGGGGGTCAAGCTAAATCTTTGCAAATCTCACTTGTGGGGGGGGTTTTAGCAAATATCGCGTATTTTTTTTTCTAGTAGAAAACGGCTAAAATTTTGCTTGAATGTAAGTAAGTGATTTTTAACTCACGTAATACACACAAATTTCAAGTAGGTACTAGTCTAAAGTAATGTAACAATTTATCTTTTTGTATGTTTTGTTTATAATCCAACGCGTTCCCAGCCAAAAGACAAATTTAAAAAAATCTCACGTGAGATTTGGGGAGGGGCGGGAGTTGAGGAAAATCTTACGAAATGTCACCAGAAGGGGCGGGGGGTTAAAAATCCTGAAAAATGCCTCACGTAATTTATGAACGCTCCCTTAAGTCGCGTCGTACCGTAGGTATCACATTACATGACGTGTAGGTTAGTATACATTATTGACATTTATGTGACACAGAATACGTAGGCAGTAGGTTAAACATTACTTATTTTTTAGCATTGAAGTTATTCAAAACATCCTCTGTATGAAATCTGAAGATCTTGTGAAGGTTGAAGAATGATGAAATTGTTTTGTTAAAAAAAACGGCAAACAGTGAAATTTTATTTTCATTTCCTTAGTGTAGTATATTTTCGTTCGCAGTTTAGTAATATTTAACGTCTTATACATAGTTTTAAATAATAGTTTTTATTTTTATATGTGGCGAATTAATGGTTACTAAAATTCTTTTTTTAAGAAACGATTGAGGGCGAGAGGAAACTTTTTACTACGTACGTACGTTTTTTTCTCTTGTTATTTAAATAAAGAGTCACTAACTTGATTCTCGGTGTTGTCAAAAGCAGCCACCGACGAGCGCGGTCGCTAGGTCACTGGAGTAAAGGCGTTATCAGTTAACTTATAATGAAAGGATTAGTTTTATCACCACTTGTATCGCGCTCGTGCAATACACTATATTTTGTAATTCGTGATAGGGCGACATATTTAACAATAATATATTGATTGATTGATGGTATGGAGTTGAATGCAAATCATTATAAACCGGCAAAGTGAGAGAGTCGAACTAGACCTAAGATCTTCTATCTAGAATAAAAATAAAATTTAACATTTGCTTCACTCATGTGGCAATCTATTTAATTAGTAGGTATCCATCTAGGTTTGAAAGTTTATTTAGATTTTTTTCTTAGTTAGGTTTCCCCTAAACTGTGGCAGGGCTTAAAATAATTATATTAATGAAAATACATTATTACCCTGACAACTTTTGTGTTTGTTTTACATGTCCTGGGGTACCCTGTAGAAAAAAGTGACTAAAGGAATTGCCAGCTCTATACAGTGGCAAACCACATACAAGTAGCCATCAAATAAGTCAAGTCATTAAATTTCATTCCTAGGGAACTTTCGAGCAAATGAATAAAATATAATTTGAAGACTCCAAGAAGAAAGGGTTTTTAAAAAATTATCTGAGCATCTGGTCAAAATAGAAAATAATAGAGAGAAACGAATAACCAACTTCTAATCACTACAGACCGATTTAGATAGGACTTTTGCTGGATGATAATAGCTGATATTATATTGGGTGACCAACAGTACACTAGGTACTATTTTTTTAAAATAAAGTCTAAATATTGTGAAAATCATCACAATCAATTTTACATGTTAAAATGTGGATGGTTTCTCGAAGCACTGGGTAGGCAAGGTAAGAATTTCAGGCTTCATTTACTACATTTGATATGTACTCACCGTTACCACAAAAGCAGGCAGAACACAGAAAAAATAGCTGACAGTACAGACACACAATGCTAATTCTTATTATTTGTGGTACACATGCCTGTGCTGTGGCTGTGTATCACAAGGAATATGAATTCCTGAGAAAGACTCAGTTAAACACTTCCCAGTGTGAATTAGAGTATTTCAAACTCGCTCTCATTTAGGAGGCCTAAAAAATTGCCTACCATTGGAAATAAACCAAGATACCTACGCCAATGGTTGTGTAGATGGGTTGGGTGCCTTAAAGACTGTCTGTAGCCATACTACAGATAATACTATGTGTTCCTCAATTCTTCCAGACTACAAGGGCTGATTAACTGAGTAAAAATTACTAGTGTATTTATTAAACCACCAAATATATGGCATAAATTACAAAATACGTCAAGAAAAGTAGGTACTCTAAGGCGAGTGTTCCCTCAAATATAGGTGGCTACATATTACAAAAGTGGGTGGTAAATAATAGCAGCGAAATATGTATTGCTTTAAAGTTATTATTGAAGTGTGAATAAATTATTTATTATAAACTTACCCATTGAAACACGCCTTCATAGTCTCTTCCTGTGCACACGTCATGCAATCCAAGGTCTTCAAACAATTACAGCAGCGAATAGATGTAATGTAAACATTGTTTCAGTTTCATTATTGTTTTGTTTACGATATTGGTTTCGAGTTTCAACTCAATGAACTGTTAAACAAAACAGCATTAGCTGTTTCGTATTAGATACACATATAAATTAACTATGAAGTGTAGGAGACAGAATGTTGGTGTTATCTTCCTGCCATTTCTTCAAATTAATAAAATTTTAAGAAAACTGGAAATTAAATTTCCTTTCCACTTCCTTCCACTATGGCTCACTCACTGACTTGAGTTGCGTTCAAATAGTAGTACTATATGATTAATTTGGGAATAAACATTTTTGCTGATCCACGCTACTTTTAAGTTTGAAACACACAGAAGCCGGAGGCGGATCGGAGGCGAAGGCGTGCGAGTTGTATTCTATGGAATCCTATGAAAGCCTACACACACACCGCAGGCCATGGCGGGGCGGCGCGGCGGCGGCGTCGCGGTGCCGCCATAGGAAAAACCGGCTTCGGTGTGTGTGTTTCGAACTTTTTCCATGACAGATTTTCGATAACGAGCACTTTCAGGGATCTATGAAGTTATCGAACGTGTTTTCTTCGTTCTGAATTCGTCAAAAACGTTACTGCCACTTTGACGTTCAGAAAAATGACACTGTCAATTTCAAATTGAAAACCAAAAGTGCTGCCATTGTAGTCAAACTTCCCTAAAAATTTAGAACGTTAAATGTGAACTAACGTTCAAATTATGACTAGCTAGAGTATTGCTACGTGCCACAAACAAGACGTAACGATGTGTGTTGCTTTGATGATTTGAATTTTATCCTTGTTTTGTTTTTTCGGGAATATAAAAATAATGGTCCGCTTAACATGTGAAACGTCATGTATAGTTCACGTCATGTAAGAAGAACGCTGGCGGTCAAGCTGCGCAGAAGGCGATTTATGGGTCTATTTGGAGGTAGGCGGTGGGGCGCGGGGTGGAAGGGTCATGCGCCGCATGCTTGCCGGTGCGCTATTGGTTCGTCATTTGACATTTGCTGTCACACGTCACGTTTCTTGTCAAAATACCATCGCGCACAAAGGTTTACGAAATGGTTTTACATTTTAATGGTTTTTGGAAATTATGCACAAAGGTAAAGGAAATAGAGGTAGAGACCGACTACTGTAAAAGCGATCATTTGGTAGATATGATTACAGAAACATTTATTATTCGTGTAGGGGATGATGATTCTGACTCAAATAATGATGAAAGCTCAAGTGACGACAGCGATGATGATGAAATAGCCACCTCCAGTATCAATCCCGCGTCCTCATCTGGTTTTCACGTCACCCAAGACGACTTAATGGATGGAGTTGCTACATTACATTATTTTTTTGTAATTAGATTAAACAATCTAAACTTAATCGAACTTGTTTTTAATTTTATCTAATATTATTTTCTTATAACCAACACCAAGCCGCGAGTGAAATATTAGTTAAAAATAGGCACAGCAAATTGGCATAGTACTATCGTACGCGAGTGTACCCATGCGCGAACATACCCCTTCCACTTTCTTCCAGCGTTCTTTTTACGTGACGCGACCTATACCACTATTGTTATTACTAAATCTGAGTAGGTGTTACTTTTGGGTACTCTTAAGTGCTGACAACACTGATTGTCTGTCTCTTTCGCTCCCGTACAGTTCTCAAGGTAGTCGAACTTGTGTATTTTTACGAAAATTTTCAAGTTTTTATAGAAAATATAACACAAATACTGTTTTCTTCTCATAAATAAATATCTCCGCTATCCACTGATATCGATTCCCAATTAATTACGGTAAAGATTCCCTAGATAAATAGTGATGACAAATCCGCTCCCTCAGTGTTCAACGTTGTTTTGGTTTTTCAAAGTGATGTAAAAGTATTATTAGATAATTATGCCGTCTAAACGCTTCGGATTTGTGTTATCCTGATAAACAGCTAGTGATTTTGAGTGGAAAATCGTACTTGTTATGATGTGAGGCGGTGCAAGTTTCCTAACCTCCAAGATGGGTGTTGTGAATAAAAGTTGGTGCTTCGCCTTTGCAGATGAGTACGAAGATCATCAAGGCTAGCGCCGCTGATCCCGATGCTTTCGAGACTTCGATCTCGCAAGCCCTGGTCGAGTTGGAGACCAACTCTGACCTGAAGGCTCAACTGAGGGAGCTCTACATTACAAAGGCTAAGGAAATTGAACTTCACAACAAAAAAGTACGTTGATATGCTTCACAATACACCATGGTACATAGCAGTTATCAATTTTATTGGTCAGAAGTGAGAGTAACATCATTCAATAGAAATTACAACTCAACCTGTTACCCAAAGATCTGATATTATTAATTATTAATGTAGGGTAAATTTAATCAATAATATCAGATCTTCCATATCAATACAAGAATACAGGATAGCTTACCTATAACTTGGCGGGACTGAGACAAAAGTAGCAAGCATTGCTCTATCACCTCTAAACATACACTTGATGTTGTTTGAATTGTCCACTATTACTATTTATTTCACATTTACAACAATACTATTTTGATTGCTAAAAGAAATCTTCTAAAATCTAGACATGTTTAACCTCTTGTAGTACTCTAATTGTTAGGTTATTGTTAGCAAGTCCACTTTTTATCTTAAAGACATGCAAAATTAAATTTAAAAAGTAATGTTGTAAAATGTATCCATTCCAGTCAATCATCATCTATGTGCCAATGCCAAAACTGAAGCAGTTCCAGAAGATTCAGATCCGCCTTGTCCGTGAGCTGGAGAAGAAGTTCAGCGGGAAGCATGTAGTGTTTGTTGGAGACCGCAAGATCCTGCCCAAGCCCAGCCACAAGACCCGAGTCGCACACAAACAGAAGAGGCCCCGATCCAGGTATGACGCTGATGAAGATGATTCTGATTGTTCTGACATGTTAAGATTCTTGATAGGGTTTAAAGGATATAAAGAAATTGGAGCAGGGTTGATTACTATTTTGAAAACAAAATAATTTGATGTTAGAGGTGAAAATAACTGATTTGGTTGTCAATTTTGGATACCTGTGGTCAAATTATTGAAAATTAAAAAGAGATTGATAAATAGAGTTTAAAAAAAATCATGAAAGTGTAGAAAAGTCTGGTTGGAGTTCTCAGGAACCTGTCTATTGAAATACTACTACATACTAATTGTTGATTAAATCATTGATAAAAATAGTAAATCATAATCAACAGGGAAAATTACAAATACATTTTTCTTTCCTTGGTTATGTTGTCCTAATTCTGAATGAGAAATCTTATACCATTGCAACCACTAATTTTTTTTTGACTTCACTAGTAAATGCTTGTGTCTAAAGCTAGATATTTTCTGAATATCACTACATAGTATAAAACAAAGTCGCTTTTTCTGTCCCTATGTCCTTATGTCCCTATGTCCCTTTGAATGCTTAAATCTTTAAAACTATGCAACGGATTTTGAAGCGGTTTTTTTTAATAGATAGAGTGATTCAAGAGGAAGGTTGATATGTATAATAAAACCGTGCTAAGCCGGGGCGGGTCGCTAGTTATTTATATTATTAAAAAGCTTGCTTAAGCCATAATGTCATTACTGGACTGATAATCATAGTGCTATTTGAAAGAACAATTGAAACAAGTGTCTTTCTATTAATTTGAGACAATAAGAAAAGTGCTAATGCACACATTCTTACTATGTATACTTAATATGTTTTTATCGAAGTAAGTTAAAACCATATTACCCATTAGCCAATTCTATGGCTACATTGTCATGTTACTCTAGTATATTTACCATTAATCTAAAACATATGCAAGTAAATAAAGGAAAACCAAATAATTACTGGACTAAGACTTTACAGACACTACTAGCCGTGTGGTACTCCACCCTTACTGTCCCCGATAAAATCCCTGCTACCATGAGAGCCCAATTTTCCTCCATATTGCTGACTTGCTTAAGCCAAGCTACCTTAACTGACAAAGTTCCCTTATGAACACAATCTTCGATTCCAGGACGCTGACGTCCGTATATGATGCTATCCTCGAGGATCTGGTCTTCCCTGCCGAGATCGTAGGCAAGCGCATCCGGGTCAAGCTTGACGGCTCACAGCTCATCAAGGTGCATCTAGACAAGAACCAGCAGACGACTATTGAGCACAAGGTACTTCTTATCATCTAAGATGAAAACAGGAAGCAATGGCGATTATTCATCAGGGGAGGCCTATGTCCAGCTGTGGACCAACATAGGTTGATGATGATGATCATCTAAGCTGGACTCATTCTCTGCTAGATATATCTTTCACAAAAAAGATTATTTCATTTTTTTATGCAATTTAACCACTGGTTGATCCCATAATGCTTCACTCCAGTAGTTAACAGTAGTTTCTGCCCAAGTTGTACCTTCTTGTAATATTGTAATTCTACATATTTTTAGCAAAATTTTTTACTGCTAGATAATACACACAGCATCATCATCCATACTCTGCTAAAAGGAGCAGTGTCTTGCTGCTTGATGGAAATATTTTCTAATTTCTGCTGTATACAGTAATTAGACTTTGGTGACTGTGGATTGTTTCATTTATTTGATAATAGACAAGCAGCCTGTGTTGAAGTCTATAAAACAGTGTTTTAGTGTCAGTTTTATAAATTTATTGTCTCATAACCAATTGTTGAGTTTTTGATTATTTAAATGAGAAGCCAAACAACGAAATTACAAATGTTATAAGTTATTGCATTATTTTCATCATAAAATCTATCAATTATATAAGATGAACTTGTAAGTTGATAATGTTTTAGAAGCACAATTTTTCTTGGGATATGAAATGAAATCTTTCTATCCATTCAGTAGTTTAGCGTGAGAGGTATCATACACCCAACTAACGTAAAAAATACACGACGACCGATGTGGCGGGCGAAGATCCGCCTGCGACGCAGGAGGTTGCGGGTTCGATTCCCGCCTTGGAACAAATGTTTGGACGATCTGCAAATACTTGTTCTGGGGTTCTGGGTGTTTTCTATGTATACTAAAAAATATATCTATGTAGTATATTGTATTAAGTAATAACAGTCATCTTGTAACCATAACACAAGCTCGGCTTAGCTTGAGGCTAGAAGATGATGTGTGGATTGTCCAGCTTTATTTATTTATATTTTATTTATAAAATGTTTTCTTTGTCTTCAGGTGGACACCTTCCAGTCTGTATACAAGAAGCTGACGGGCCGCGAAGTGACCTTCGAGTTCCCAGAACCTTACTTGTAAACTTAGGGCTATGTTCGCAATAAAACTAAAAACCTATTATTTCTTTTATTTCAACTGGCAAGGGGTTTCTAACACAACGCTTTTCAAAAGTTAGTTCGCATACGCCATACGAACGTGTATTGTCGCACATTAGGAAAGGACATTCTTTGACATAGTGAGAATTACACAATCGAAGTTTTGGTTCTCAATGCATGTATTCATTATCACTACATAGTATAAAACAAAGTCGCTTTCTCTGTCCCTATATGCTTTTGTCCCTTTGAATGCTTAAATCTTTAAAACTACGCAACGGATTATGATGCGGTTTTTTCAATAGTGATTCAAGAGGAAGGTTTATACGTATAAAATAAAACCGTGAGAAGCTGGGGCGGGTCGCTAGTTATAAATATTTCGCACTACATTCAAAAGCTTGAGATGCTATAATGATACGATGGTCGATGGCAGAATCCTAACTAGACCCAGAGCCGTACTACACGAAGTTAAATAGCGTCGCGAAGTCTTGACAGTACCAACCAGTACCCCGAGTCTCGCTCGAGTAACACTAGAACCTCCACCTATTTAATCTTGTTACGTTAAGCAAAGTTATAACGAGTAGACCAAATGCACGTTTGATATCTGGCTAATTCGAAATAAGATAAAAAAGGTGGCCCATGGCGCGGCGGTGCTAGTGTACGTCGGGGTACAACGAATAGATAGGTACAATACTAAAACGTACCGTACGGTAGTGATTATATTCAATCGCACCGCATTCAACTCTCTCCTGTGAATGCCTCCCGTAGACAAACTGAGCGGCCGACTGAGTGAGCCGCAAATTTGTGGAGCTACAAACTGAGATTAGTTTGCGTGCGTATAGCAAGCACTGGAACCTGCGAGTCGGCCGCTAACTGAGACAGTCGGCGCACACGTATCGCTGCAAACTGCGTACAGTGAGCGCAAACTAGCAAACTGGACACTCAATTTAAAATATATGGAAGGGCGTACTGAACTGATACGCCGCAAACTCAGTCGGCTGCTCACTGTTTGCCTACTGGGGACACAGCCTAAGGAGTGTTAACCTAGTCGTGTAGCATGTACTCGAAACTGATACAGTATCAAGTGAGTAGGTAGGTAGGTACCTGCGAAGGAGTGAGCCACTGGCACGTGAGCTCGCACTTGCAGGTTGATAAAATATCAGCTGCGTTACTTACTGTCTAGCTTGAAATCGATTATCAGGTCAGCCAGTGGTACATACAATAGAAGTCCAGGCTTAGTTTCAAAT
This sequence comes from Eupithecia centaureata, assembly GCA_944547425.1. NCBI lineage: Eukaryota > Metazoa > Arthropoda > Insecta > Lepidoptera > Geometridae > Eupithecia > Eupithecia centaureata. The sequence continues at coordinate 6,594,457 of OX155698.1, forward strand.
GTCAAAAATGAATCGATCTCGGTTATCAGTTGAGTTAGACAATAAGGCCCTAGATACGGTTAGTTTAGTAAACCGGCTGTTAACAAAGGCGGTATTAGGTAGGTTCGCTCTATCATCAAAAACCTGCAAACCTATCGGCGGTGTATGCTTCCTTCTAGGCTCTCCAATCCAAGTATCTTGCGCTCCCATATTTTTCCAGCTACTTGACTTTTGTCGTCACTCCATCTTTTGAATGGCCTTCCTTTTTTTGTAGAGAGGTATCCAGTTTGTGTCTATATTATAGACAATATTATAATAAATCAAAAGAATTTGATTTTGTAGGTAGGTAGGTACCTACACGGAATAAAACAAGGTAAATAATATTTACAAATTTATTTGAATTGTAATGAAATAATTATATTTTACAATTAAATTCGATAGTGATAAGGTAGGTAGTAATGAGATAGCCCGTAACCTTAGAATTATTTTCATAAAAGCCAGAAACATACAAGACTAAAAATTAAAATGCAGGTAGACAGTCCAAAGTGTAACTAAACTAAACCCACAATTCCCACATGTAAACCTAATTTATTAAAATAATTACAAAACGTATGTGTAAGTATCACTAAAAGACTAGCCCAACAAGAATAAACGAAATCCATAAAACTATTGAATACAACAAAGATAATTTAGATAAATCATAAAATAATTTTGTCAAGTCATAGGCAAGAAATAGTAAAAATTTATTGAAATCTTGGAGATTTCAGTCGATTCAGAACTCATTAAATTAAACAATTAATAAAACAAATTTAGTTTTGAATTCAATGCCCATGATCATTTACCTAAAAACGTGAAACATTTTGATAAAACAAATAATCAGAATTATGTTTATTGTTAAACGTTGTATGAAAATCTTATAAATCACTAAGTATATCAAACATTTCATCGCTATCAAAGTTAACTAGATGACTGAATCGAAAATATACATAAGGCGATACCCCGAGGCGCCACCTATTTTCGTGTCTCGTCGTGGACCATCCTATAATATTATAAACGCGAAAGTTTGTAAGTATGAATGAATGTATGGATGTTTATTACACTTTCACACAAAAACTACTCAACGGATATGGATAAAATTTGGCACAGAGATAGATTATAGTCTGGAATAACAAATAGGCTATATTTTTATCTATCTATCCTGGAAAAGCCATAAACTGTAACAAGTAATTTATTGAAAATAAAACAAAAACGACTTGGTCCCCGCTTTTCACTTTTTATGCAAAAAGTGGGGGCATTCTAATAACTCATACTTATAGGAGTTTAGACAAGTACTATCACAACAATAATAAACGGTAGGAGTTTAGGCAAGTACTCTAAAAATAATAATAAACGGTTAATTCAGTATCATTATTTGAAAACACCTTTTAAGTATTATAGATACTTGTGATAGGTAATTTCACTCTTCCACTTTTTAAATCAAGTATTACTTTTTGTAGGTCTCATGCATCATTTATCGAAATTGCTTTAGCTGTGCATGTTTCGAGGTAGGATTACCTAAGTAGGTATCTGAAACCACATAGAAATTTCTTGTGTTTCTTAAAAGTTATTTTTTACGCAGTAGGAGGGTTATGTACACTTTCAGCGTCCACACATATAAACTTGCTTGTGGTAGCACCACGGAAAATGGGCAGTGTAAAGGTTAACCCGGTCTACTGGATAAAAAAATACCTATATGTATATCGGTCGCTCATTTCTTCGTCAATTTCGTGCTCATATTTCGTTAACAAAGTATCATACTTACATATTTTAGTAAACACGTATTTTGTCCATAAGGCCACACAAGAGGTACATAATAATTGATTTGATGATAAATAAACAATGTACCTATACAAAAAGCACTTTCATGGGATTACATGATTTGATGCAAGGTTGCCTGGATGAAGCCGCCTTTTGTATTTATTTTTAAATTTGATATAGACTTTATATAAGTTAACTTGAAGTGACCTTGGATTTCTTGAATTTGTCTTCATCAGAATGCCAATCAAACTTTTAAAGCTCCAAACAAAAAAAGCTTTAGGAACAGATAGTTGAAAAAAAAATTCAAAAAAACCGTTCGAAATATTGCCAGTAATAATTCTTAAAACTATTAACTTCAGTCTATTCCACCTGGCTGGGCATCTCAACGGGGTTCTCTGGTGGTTTGACAGCTTCGGGTGTGTTTGTGTTGTCAGCTGTGCTCGGTACAACTATCTTTATGTAAGGTACGGGGACGAGACCGGGTGTGTTGCCATCTGCGGTTGCCATTAACCAGCCGGAGTTCCAGAGGTTGCCTTGCAGCATCTGTAAGAAATGTAAGAACTGTAGGCCTAGCCAACCAGCATTCGTAACGAAGCGATTCTATTCCAACAATCGTCATCGCTCAAGCGACATAATGCAATCGCATGTCAAAACTGTCCCTTGGCTTTATGTGGAAGTAAAATTGTTAGATGTTATAGATTCGCTTGATGACATCGAAATTTATATACATTGTCGGGCAATGATCTATTCGTTAAGAACAGATCACGTGACAGAACTTTTCTACTATCGTTAACGTTTATGTGTCGAATGTTAAGCCGCGTACAGATTGCAGTAACGTAACATGCAATGTATCACGCAATGAAAGAATTTGCCTTCCACACTGTCGCAATGTATCATGCAATGTAACAGAAATCACATAGTGTGGACGCCTCGCGCGCACGAACCGCGCACACTACGCGCACGAACAGAGCATTTCAACTCGTGCGCGCCGCGATCCACCATTTGTCGGTTTTTTCGCCGAACACAAAGGGGCGCGCAGTGTGCGCGGAGCGCCAGTGTGGAAGGGTTGTTTACTCGAACGCGGGCGAACGTTGGAAAATGGAAGAAAACACAGCTACAGCAGAGCCGTTTACGTTACGTTTTTTTTTCACATGATTGATGATTATCATTAAATAAATAAATGAAAAGTTTCTTTATTCAGACATTTTTGTCCACATAAAAATAAAAATCACAATTAAACACAAATATTGGTAACTAATTAAAAAGCATCATTGAAGCATCGACAATCATCGTAGCCAGTAATAATTGTATAATAAATTATGTCCGCGTGTTCTCGGCAGACTGAGCTATGTTCGCCGCGCGCATCGCGTACGTGCTCAGTTCGTGCGCGCGCTGCGTCCACACTTATGAAATGCTTCTTTCATGTTACATTGCATGTTACGTTACAGCAGTCTGTACGCGGCTTAACGTTGTCTAGGCCCTGTGATTAGAGATACAGTAATGAAATTAAATTAAAATATTTATTGAAAAATAAATACACACTAAATGATTAACTTCATGTTAAGGTGTTATCAGTTTCTCGTCATATTAAATTACCTATAAAATAGGTAGGTACATAAATTAGTTCAAATTAGGCATGTAGATTGTAGAGATCAGGCAAGGTTCGTCTTTGAGGAATTTCAAATTTTTTGTAATCATCATCTAGAAATTCACTAAAAAGTATATATAGTTTTGTATAACAAAAGAACTTTCACATAATTTAAAAATGTTCGTTCACAGGTTATAATTCTAACACACAATGGAAGTTTGTTAAAGAGTTTAGGGCCGATTACTTACGTGAGAAGAGTGGTGTATATTATGGTTGTAATCATATTTCAACTAAAGCGCGGCGTCTATAGGTAGACGACGGTGCGGTGTAGGTACATCTAGTTTTTAAGGCCTTATGGAGACATTTAGTGAATAAAGCTAGTGTTACCTGTGGCGCCACCTTCAGAACCTGGTGCTCGTGGAAGCTGAGCTCCTGCGGAGAACTCGCCTGGAATGCGTGCTGCGCCACCGCGCGTAGAGGATTCTTCCATGTCTTCGGGTCGCTCACTGGAAATAACGTTCTACTATTAAAAAAATCTACTTCTAATTTACTTCTATAAAGGCAAAAGTTTACGCCGTTTGAAGATGTTTGTGCAAAGATGTTGACAAAACTACTGAATGGATCGAGCTGACATTTTGTACACATAAAGTTGTGGACCTCGAATTGGATCTGTGCTAATTTAAGTTCCGAAAAAATGCGTGCGAAGCTGCTGGAAGAAACCTACAGGACTCAAAACACTGGCCAGCTGGAGCATTCGACATACTTACAGGTATCGGCTGCAGAGGTCACGTTATTGAACATTCTCAGTAAGATGTAGGGCGCGGCGGCGATCACTGCGAAGAACAGAAGCACTGGCCAGCTGGAGCATCCGACATACTTACAGGTATCGGCTGCAGAGGTCACGTTATTGAACATTCTCAGTAAGATGTAGGGCGCGGCGGCGATCACTGCGAAGAACAGAAGCACTGGCCAGCTGGAGCATCCGACATACTTACAGGTATCGGCTGCAGAGGTCACGTTATTGAACATTCTCAGTAAGATGTAGGGCGCAGCGGCGATCACTGCGAAGAACAGAAGCACTGGCCAGCTGGAGCATCCGACATACTTACAGGTCTCGGCTGCAGAGGTCACGTTATTGAACATTGTCAGTAAGATGTAGGGCGCGGCGGCGATCACTGCGAAGAACAGAAGCACTGGCCAGCTGGAGCATCCGACATACTTACAGGTATCGGCTGCAGAGGTCACGTTATTGAACATTCTCAGTAAGATGTAGGGCGCGGCGGCGATCACTGCGAAGAACAGAAGCACTGGCCAGCTGGAGCATCCGACATACTTACAGGTATCGGCTGCAGAGGTCACGTTATTGAACATTCTCAGTAAGATGTAGGGCGCGGCGGCGATCACTGCGAAGAACAGAAGCACTGGCCAGCTGGAGCATCCGACATACTTACAGGTATCGGCTGCAGAGGTCACGTTATTGAACATTCTCAGTAAGATGTAGGGCGCAGCGGCGATCACTGCGAAGAACAGAAGCACTGGCCAGCTGGAGCATCCGACATACTTACAGGTATCGGCTGCAGAGGTCACGTTATTGAACATTCTCAGTAAGATGTAGGGCGCAGCGGCGATCACTGCGAAGAACAGACGCACTGGCCAGCTGGAGCATCCGACATACTTACAGGTCTCGGCTGCAGAGGTCACGTTATTGAACATTCTCAGTAAGATGTAGGGCGCGGCGGCGATCACTGCGAAGAACAGAAGCACTGGCCAGCTGGAGCATCCGACATACTTACAGGTATCGGCTGCAGAGGTCACGTTATTGAACATTCTCAGTAAGATGTAGGGCGCAGCGGCGATCACTGCGAAGAACAGACGCACTGGCCAGCTGGAGCATCCGACATACTTACAGGTCTCGGCTGCAGAGGTCACGTTATTGAACATTCTCAGTAAGATGTAGGGCGCGGCGGCGATCACTGCGAAGAACAGAAGCACTGGCCAGCTGGAGCATCCGACATACTTACAGGTATCGGCTGCAGAGGTCACGTTATTGAACATTCTCAGTAAGATGTAGGGCGCAGCGGCGATCACTGCGAAGAACAGAAGCACTGGCCAGCTGGAGCATCCGACATACTTACAGGTAACGGCTGCAGAGGTCACGTTATTGAACATTCTCAGTAAGATGTAGGGCGCGGCGGCGATCACTGCGAAGAACAGAAGCACTGGCCAGCTGGAGCATCCGACATACTTACAGGTCTCGGCTGCAGAGGTCACGTTATTGAACATTCTCAGTAAGATGTAGGGCGCGGCGGCGATCACTGCGAAGAACAGAAGCACTGGCCAGCTGGAGCATCCGACATACTTACAGGTCTCGGCCGCAGAGGTCACGTTATTGAACATTCTCAGTAAGATGTAGGGCGCAGCGGCGATCACTGCGAAGAACAGAAGCACTGGCCAGCTGGAGCATCCGACATACTTACAGGTAACGGCTGCAGAGGTCACGTTATTGAACATTCTCAGTAAGATGTAGGGCGCAGCGGCGATCACTGCGAAGAACAGAAGCACTGGCCAGCTGGAGCATCCGACATACTTACAGGTCTCGGCTGCAGAGGGCACGTTATTGAACATTCTCAGTAAGATGTAGGGCGCAGCGGCGATCACTGCGAAGAACAGAAGCACTGGCCAGCTGGAGCATCCGACATACTTACAGGTCTCGGCTGCAGAGGTCACGTTATTGAACATTCTCAGTAAGATGTAGGGCGCAGCGGCGATCACTGCGAAGAACAGAAGCACTGGCCAGCTGGAGCATCCGACATACTTACAGGTCTCGGCTGCAGAGGTCACGTTATTGAACATTCTCAGTAAGATGTAGGGCGCGGCGGCGATCACTGCGAAGAACAGAAGCACTGGCCAGCTGGAGCATCCGACATACTTACAGGTAACGGCTGCAGAGGTCACGTTATTGAACATTCTCAGTAAGATGTAGGGCGCGGCGGCGATCACTGCGAAGAACAGAAGCACTGGCCAGCTGGAGCATCCGACATACTTACAGGTCTCGGCCGCAGAGGTCACGTTATTGAACATTCTCAGTAAGATGTAGGGCGCAGCGGCGATCACTGCGAAGAACAGAAGCACTGGCCAGCTGGAGCATCCGACATACTTACAGGTCTCGGCTGCAGAGGTCACGTTATTGAACATTCTCAGTAAGATGTAGGGCGCAGCGGCGATCACTGCGAAGAACAGAAGCACTGGCCAGCTGGAGCATCCGACATACTTACAGGTCTCGGCTGCAGAGGTCACGTTATTGAACATTCTCAGTAAGATGTAGGGCGCAGCGGCGATCACTGCGAAGAACAGAAGCACTGGCCAGCTGGAGCATCCGACATACTTACAGGTCTCGGCTGCAGAGGTCACGTTATTGAACATTCTCAGTAAGATGTAGGGCGCGGCGGCGATCACTGCGAAGAACAGAAGCACTGGCCAGCTGGAGCCGCGCGCCCGCTGCTCGGGGGTGGCCGTGCCCGCTGTGGTGGCGGCCACTGCTTCTGCCCAAGCCTGAAGGAATATTTAGGACCATCAATGATTTGACCTTTTTTTTATTAAAACAAAATACGTTGGGGCCTATTCACATATTTCTGTTTTTATTAAAAAGTTTTAAAACCGATGTTGGGGCCCAATAACATACTGAAGGATTAATTAGGACCATCAATGATTTGACATTTTTTTTATTAAAACAAATTATGTTGGGTACTACTGTTGCTGAAACTGAGAGATCAAATATGATTCTGGGGTTTGGAGAGACCTTTAAATGAGTTAGTTTGTAATTCTTGAAATCGTGCAAAAGGAAAAGGACGGAGTCGCTAGTTAGTCAATAACGCTATATTATACAATTCATACACAATCATTATTGTTTTAGCAATGTCTAGCTTTAGTTTGTGTTTTTTTAGTGAAGGCAATTTTTGTAATAGAGCTCAAAATCTGTGTAAATAAGATACATTCATTTATTTATCGAATGATAAGCTACCTCGATTCATAAGTACCTACATCTAAACACAAAGGTATTTTAGACAAAGTTATCTTGAAATGATAAGGTACACAACAACCGATAAAAACAATCTTCTTTATCATGGCAAAAAAGGAGTTACTCATATTATGATAACAGAAATTATTTTTTTGGATATGGTAATAAATTAAACTGGCCAAGTGTGAGTAGGACTCGCGGACGAAGGATTCCGTACCATTATCTACAAAATGGCAAAAAAACTAAGTCAGTTGTAAGGGAGCCCCCTTAAATTTTTTATTTATTCTGTTTTTTTTAGAATTTGTTGTTAAAGCGGCTACAGAAATACATCATTTGTGAATCTTAAGTAATTTTAACTGTCTAACTACCACGGTTCATGAAATACACGGACCACTCGCCACCCCACCCATACACGACCTCAGTGGCACAGCGGGCGAGAGTCCGCTGCCACGCAAGAGGTTGCGGCTTCGATTCCCGCCTCGGAACAAATTTATGTACGATCTGCAGAAATTTATTCCGTTGGTCTGGGTGTTTTCTATGTATAATAAAACTATATCTATCTATGTACCTATATAATGTTTTGTATGTGTTTGAATATATCAGTTATCTATTACCCATAACACAAGCTTTGAGTAGCTTACTTTGGGGCTAGATGGTTCTTTATTTATTTTATTATACGCCAATGCTCTTCACCCTGGTGTGGGCACGGATGCGATGAATGTATTTTGAAAAAAAATTATCTAACCTTGAACTCAGCTTCAGTTCTGATGCCCAGCATGACAGACAGTTTCCTGATAAGCCAGTTTAAGGTCCTCATCACGCCGAAGGTTGTCCAGAACTGCGCGAATAACGACCGCAGACGACCAAAGTTCTCTGCCACACCTGTAGAATTAAGATTGATTTAATTATTGACAGAAAAAATACATATTTTGGTAAATTATCTTAAATCCTAAATAAGGAATATCGAGACACTAGAATTCTATAAAAATATCCTTAAAGTGTAACACGGTAGGCAGTTTCGCATACAAACACAGAGTCACCAACAACCTGTATATGTGTAGCTGCATGACGTGGTTGGTAGATATATTATACAAAGTACAATGTAGTTTTGATTATCAGGAAGAATCTTATTTGTGTTAAATCTTTGTTATTGGTAAACAATTTTTCACAGGCGATCCACCAATCACGCCAGTGCTAGAAAACTAGAAGCTAGAGTGCAAGAAGTTAAACACAGTCTCAAGCGCAAAGCTAAGCAAAACTGTCTCTAAGATGGATCCTCATACCCGAAATTGAAATTTAATTAGAAGTTTTCTTTGATAGCATAATTTCGTAGCAAATGGCTTAGGGTCTAGACAGACGGACTGCAATTCAACTGCAATCCGACTGCCAAATGGCAGTTCAGATGCAGTTGGGGTCGGGGTGGAGTTTACGGGACGCAGGACTTAGAAAATTTTCGACGATTTTTTTCATGTATATAACATATATTTTTTTTTATGGCATCGTGAAGAGAGTCACTAGAGGTCCAACATTGGTTAATGTCATTGACCCCAAAGTTCAATGACCTCGGCGCTAGAGGTCAAAGAATGTCGGCAGGACTTAGAAAATTTTCGACGATTTTTTTCATGTATATATAACATATATTTTTTTTTATGGCATCGTGAAGAGAGTCATTAGAGATGCAACTTTGGATCAGGTGATTGACCTCAAAGTTCAATGACCTCGGCGCTAGAGGTCAAAGAATGTCGTTCTGTACTCTGTAAACTTTAGAGGTGGCTGTGGCAGTATACAAAATTACGCCCTAATGCAACGGGGGTGGCACCGGCAGTTTGTTATTTTGATGTTAAAGCAAATAATACTTTTTTTTCATTCCGACAAGAGTTGATTAGGTTCAACTTGAGTGGCGGATCCGACACAGAGTACCCCGACTCCACGTGGTCTTGTGCGTGGCGCCCCTAGAGTGTATTTAATAAGCCGGAGGGGCGAAGGGAGTGCAGCCTCCGCCAGCCGTAACAAGGGACAGGCACCGTGCGAGCCACAGCGGCTGAGGCTGGTCGCCGAAGGCGACCAAAAAGCCGAAGCTGCGGAGGTGAGCCGTGGTGCCTGTCCCTTGTTACGCAATGGCGGAGAGGCTGCACTTCCCGAAGCGCCGGAGCTATGGCGAATCGTGATGGAACCAAAAAAATATGAAAAAATACCTTGACCTCGTAGGTCACTGACCTTGAGTTCGAAAATGATTAATTTAGATTTCCATCATCGATTTCAGCTAAAACCAACGTTTTTACAGAAAAAGTAAGTGACCTTGACCTCAAAGGTCACTGACCTAATGATAGAAAATGATTAATTTAAGTTTTCGGCATCGACTCTAGCAAAAACCAACGTTTTCTCAAAAAAGGTCAGTGACCTTGACCTCGTAGGTGACACTGACCTTGAGTTCGACTATGATTAATTTAACTTTCCATCATCGATTCCAGCTAAAACCAACGTTTTTACAGAAAAGGTAAGTGACCTTGACCTCAAAGGTCACTGACCTTATGATCGAAAATGATTTATTTAAGTTTTCGGCATCGATTCTATCAAAAACCAACGTTTTCACAAAAAAAGGTCAGTGACCTTGAGGTTAATGACCTCAAGGTCACTTTTGTCAAGGTCCTTGAACTTTGGGGTCAAAGGTCAATGACCTTGACCAAAAAAAAATCCTTATTTTTTTGCGTCCCGTAAACTCCACAGCGACCGCAGTTGGAATGCAGTTGGCTCGACTGCAATCAAACTGCACGTCGACGGGCAGTTGGCGTGCAGTTGGATTGCAGTCTGAGTGCAGTTACTAGTAACTAGCAGTTTGATTGCAGTCGAGCCAACTGCATTCCAACTGCATCTGAACTGCCATTTGGCAGCCGGATTGCAGTTGAATTGCAGTCCGTCTGTCTAGACCCTTACAGTGGTTGCCAAACTGCTTATCTGCTAGTTAAATTACTTCTAAAATTCAGATATAATAAAAAACCTTTTTTTTCATGGCATGTCACATTGCATTCAAATAAAAAAAATTGCAAAAAATTTCACCAAAAAAAAGGGTATACAATTTTAGAAGAATTTAACTTTTCAAAATATTAATTCCCTGTTGTATTCAATTTTAAGCATCAAGCCATTATTATGATATATTGGTGATAATAAGAGTGACTATTCCATTTCAATCGACTCAAATTTGGTACCAGAAATGGAATAGTTATTATGAAGTACAAACTTTTAAAAGAAGATTTGAAACAAGTATGAGAAAAAAGGTCTGATTAAGTTTATCTGAAAAGAACAGCACACTAAAAATTTCTACTTACTAGTTTCTACAATTTCAACCCAATATCCTAAAAGAGAAGAATACATTAAAATATAACATTTGATTTTACTGCCGTTCTCAGCATGTGCATGATTCTAATTCTAAGTGGGGGAACTGTGATCTGCAATGTTCCTAAGCGCCGCAATGAAATCTTGCATCGATTCATTTTTACCCTGCATCCGTGTGTGAAATTTGAACGAGTCTACAATTTCATTAGGCCGCAGACTAAAGTGATATTTAGTTTAGTTTCTATTTCAACTAAAGTAGCCTCACTAACAAATTTTTGAAACACTAATGTTTTTACTAAATTGTACAAATCACTGCCACATGAGGCGAAAAAGATGGCTTTTTTGCTGAGATCGTCAGTCACCCCTTGTGATATTAGAAAGAATCCGAATCTCTCTATATAAGATTCCCAGTCCGCATTTTTTAGTTCAAATGTTTCGAATCTTTTATCAGCCATTGTCACACACACAATTCACTACTTTTTCACTGGTTTTTTACTATATTTCGCGCTTTTTCCGTAGTCGCCAATGTTATGGATTTACTTGGTAAATCAGGACTGAAGATTAGTAGTTGTCATCATCATCTTTTCAACCAAGTACCCTGGCATAATTTGTTATTCTACTCACTATCAATTACACTATAATGAGTGCACTCACACATAGGTATCTAATACACCACACTTCTGTATTATATTTCTCTTTTAATTAAGTTACGACTTTGTACCTTCCACTTTAAAAAATATTTTGTAATTTGTCAATAATCTTGGTATAGTACACGCTGAGACATCCTATATTATAGAGACACATAGATTTAAGAACCATTTATATAACTTGATTTTAATCACGCCTTGTGATCCATGTTGGATGTCCTATTAAATAAATAAAAAAAAATAACAATGTTGCGTCTAGAAATCGCACTTACAAGACGCAGGTGTCACTTGCACTTGATACTTAACAAACTGTAAACCAGGCATTAAGCTAAAACCACTATGAAAGTGTACTTAAAACCAGAGTTGTAGGTACTGTATGTACAGTTAGTATTTACTTTATAACCAGTAGGTGTTTAATATGATAATAAAAAAAGGTTTCTCACCTAAAATAGCTCTAAAAGAACTGGTCAATGCAAAGAAAGTATTTTCTAACATCATTGACACCCCGCCTACTGCATAGACAAGGCTCTGTATAGACTCGAATGCAGGTCGTGAATTCTCTTCTGCTAATTGGATGAATCTGTAATAAATTGTTATCTTCAGTAAAGTTCATGAAAACACTGGCATACTTTAAAAAGTAAAAGTTCTTAAAACAAAGAAGAAAAAATGAAAATATAATACAAAAATGTTTAGTTAAAATATTTCTTGGTTCAACAGTAGTAATTAAACTGTGTTCTTTAAGTTTTTGGATCAATGGAAAAAAGAAAGTTAGAAAAACAACGAGTCTGCCTTTTGAATGCATTTAATATTGTAATGATGTACTAATTATTTTACTGCAATGCTACTGATTTGAAAATAAAAATGGGCAGTGTTAAGAAATAAGGAATTCAGTAAAAGATGTATTCTAAAAGTTTTCTCAACAAACAAGATCCTTGCTCACCTGCTTTCAATATTTCCATATCCATAAGGATTTTGTCCATTCATTGTGTTCATACCCATTCCCATTCCATAGCCCCCACTGTATCCTCCATAGCCACCCATTCCATACCCTCCCATGCCTCCATATCCAGCATAGCCTCCCATGGAACCCATTCCATACCCACCCATTCCATAGGATCCCATCCCCATACCCCCGTAGGAATAAGGCTGATTCATCCCATAGTTTTGAGTAGATAGCTGTAAGTCTGGTCTGGGAGGCAGAGCTGGCACGGCAGATTGCGGAAAGTTCACAGCAGAGGGAACTGAATTTCTGTACGTCGTAATATTCGGAGGCGCCACTCCAGCATTCGTCAACAGAGGGGCAGATTCGCCAATGCTATTTGATTCACTCATATTTCACAACTAACAAGATTTAGACAGTATCTGTGTATGTAATCGAGATTGAGAGTTCACTGATACGATGAGTGCGCCATTCGAGCTTCAGATTATTCTTCTATCTTGATTTTATCGCGAAAAATAAAATAGATTTCTCGCGATGAACCTTGTACCAATCTCTTGTCAATAAAAGTAAAGTGCTGCCAACAAAAACCGAAATCCACCACTTTTATATTATTTTTGTTATTTATAAATTATTTTAAAGTTGTCTAAATTGGAATAAATTAATCAAAATACTTAAATAGTTAATGGAGAACGGTATTAGATTTATTTTATTTATTATTTATTACAGTAAAACATACTTATTGTACCTAACTGTCATACAAGGTATTAATTAGTGTAAACAGTCTTGTCCTTGTAACCTAAAGTTTGGCATCATAAATGAAGACTGAAGTTCAAAATAGAGATGGGCCGAATATGTTTCACCGAATACGAACATTCAGCCGAATATTCGATACAACTTTGAACTTTGACTTTGAACTTTGATTCCGTTCAGTCGCACAAATGCAAGTCTAAACTTCTTTACGCCAAGCGCGCGGATTGCCGCCAGGCCCACCATTTGCATTAAGTTATTATGGATTCCTTGCCTACCCTGCAAGGGATAGGGGTGAAGATATTGACTGAAGTTATTATCTTTTTACCAACCTACTTTAATTGAATATAAAGCTTCAGTGACGACAAAATCAGAAAGCACTACACTCTAAAATACTTACTTCATTACGTTGTACACTCAAATCATGATAATACATCGGGATTCACATCGGGTGTATCGCCAATTCCCTCTGGCGTTCCCCAAGGTTCGATTCTAGGCCCGCTGCTATTCACAATATTTATTAACGACATCGGGTCATGTTTTAAATACTGTGAATTTCTTTTATTTGCCGATGACATGAAGATCTTCAAAAAGATTGGTGATCCGTCTGACTTCTTACTTCTTCAAAGTGATCTAGTGCGTCTACATTCTTACTGCACCGTCAATAAACTGGACCTTAATGCCAAGAAGTGCTTCTGTGTCTCGTTTAGTAGATCGCCTAAAATCATGATTCACAATTATAACATCAATAGTCAAATTCTCGTCAGAAGCAGCTCCATTGTTGATCTTGGAGTGACTCTAGACTCCAAATTTCTTTTCGACCAACACATTTATAAAATCACCTCTAGAGCAACGAAGATGCTCGGTTTTCTATTCCGGGTGACTAAGGATTTCAGTTCACTCAAAACCCTAAAAATTCTTTACTGCTCACTGGTCCGAAGTCACCTCGAATATGCCTCGCAGGTATGGAATCCTCAGTACAATAATTATGTGACTTTACTTGAAAAACCCCAAAAGAAATTTTTAAAGTTTATTAATTATAAACATAAAATAATTAATCCCGACTACTTAGATAGTTGCAAACATCATCACTTGCTACCGCTTGAGTTGAGAAGAGAAGCTGCTGACCTGTCACTTCTGCTAAATATTGTGCTGAATTTAGTTGACTCACCCACGCTCTTATCCGGGATAGGACTGACTGTTCCGTCGAGCCGAACTTCTAGACGCAACCACCTTAAATTACACATTCCGAACTGCGCCACAAATTACCGGAGGAACTCGTACCTACTGCGGACCATGCAAGCATTTAACACCAAATATTCAAAAACTGTAGACCTTTTCAACATGAGATGTAATGCTTTTAAGAAATTAATTAACATAAACTTCTTCCAATGAGGCCCCATTTATTCATTTATTTATATATTATCTATAAGCATAGTAAGTTTAATTAACTATTTATCCATCCTACTTTCCAACCTCTTAGTTGTTAATCTTCAGGATTATTATCGGGCAAACAAGACGAAGTGTATTTGTTTGTGTAATTTGTTTTTTTTTTTAATTTTATTTTTAAGTAGTTATTTGTTAGTTTTTCTTTTCGATTTTAAATTTTGGGTACAGGTACTATTATGTACGCTCTATTCATTAAAGTTTCGTGATTAGTATTATATTTGTATAAATCAAAGTTTCGTGATTAGTATTATATTTGTATAAATAATTTATTTTTAGTTAGTTTTAGTTCAGTTACTTAATTTTACTATGAGTGGAAACTGTCCTAGCTTCATTTGTTCTAGCGCACTGACCTATTGTTACTTAAATATAAGCTTTTTGTTTCCCAAATAAATAAATAAATAAATAAATACACAGGTCTTAACAGTAAAAACTTTGAGTATTACTTTGCCAAACATTAGGTGATTTAGCCGAATATTCACATTCGGTAAAGCTGCCGAATATGCCGAATACCGAATGTAAAACGAATATTCAGCCCATCTCTAGTTCAAAACATATGAGAGAAGATAAAATGTTCATTGTAGTTTTAGTTTCGATGAATATTCATAATACACTTCTTCGCTTTTATTCGTGGTTTCATAGACATCACTTGTGATGTATGTTACTTTTCCTTCATACCTTTTCAGCATTACGATTAGTAAAAATGGCTAGGTAGGTATGTACCTAAGTACCTATAAAATATTTAGAATCTATGAGTTAGATATTTTTTTATAATAATAATAATAAAGTCATTTATTTCGGACAACATTAGAACAAGTAATAAGATCTTATATAACTTATTATACGGTCCATATCAATATATATACCTTAAAACTAAAAACATATTCAAGTATAAAAACTAATAACTAATGGACACGCGTGGTCGCCGGCGTGTCTCGGCGCGGGGTATCATGTGATAGGCGGCCCTTGAACCGCCGGAACTTCACCCCTTCCGGCCAGAAGTCAGGGCTCATGAAGGTCTTTAACATCTCCGTCGGGACCCTCACCATAAATGAGCCGAAGCTAACCTTATGACGAGAGTCCAGCTTCTCGACCCTCAATTTTTATAAATGTTGTCATGAGTGAGTGGTGTTGAGCTGTGCCATAAATAACCTAATTCGATTAATATAATCAGTGCTATTAGTAGTACCTTAATAACTTCTTAAAGTGATCAATAAGGTGAATTTGAATAATCATCATCCAACACAATATCATAGCATAATTAAACCCATAAATATTGTTAAATCTGGCATTAAATTTTTGAACCAGCTGAAACATTTGAACTGACAGCAAATCAAATTGACATTTGGCAACAGCAGCTTTGGATTTTGCATATTTCTATTGTCTATTGTCGATATTTGACCAAAGAATTTGACTGCTTTCTTGAGGGTGTGAGAGTGAGATAACAAACTCAGCAAAGCAGCAAACGAAACCAACAAAACAACAAACGAAAGAGAAGGAAGAAAGGGTACTGGGAGGGAAGGGCCAATATTTTTGATCCAATCCATTTCAGAGTTTTATTAGAAATCAAAGTGATAATTTCAGTTTTTTGTGACAAAAACTTAGGTGATTATAGTGCAAATTAAAGTGGGCCATAGAAAACAGTGAGTAGTTTTACACATATCCTCTTACAAACTTAATATTTCGAATGTTTGTTATTGCTCGCCAATGTTGTCCCAAAAATCGATGTTTTTTCAAATTCCTACTGTTTTACAACCAAATATTCGCTCAAATTATGTTTATCTGGTCGTCCTTGATATCCAGCGTCTATTAGAAATGAATGTGCTCGTGATTTTCTGTTTTGCTTGGTTTTCTTGGCTGTTTGTTTTGAAGTCATTCTGGTAGTATTCCCGACCGGTTCTCTAGCAAACGGTATAGTAATGTCTACGAATCAGAGTCAATTATTCCAGAATTAGTGTTAAGTGGCTATATTATTTGCCGTTCGCTAGTGACTTCTAGCGGTCTATGTAAATTCCCGCTATTTTGCTCATCTGCCTCTGTAAATGAATCGAATGTAAATAACATGTATTTACATAAATGTATTGTATTTCTGAACATCATTTCTCAATCGAACTGATGATACCTACAATACAACCTACTTTCTCCAAAGAGCATTAATTAATTTGTTAGTTACCTACATACAATTGAACAAGGTAAATTAGCAGTAAGTACCTACAACTAATTGCTCTTATCGCAATCAGGTCTAAGGTCAATGACTTTATTGGATTGATAAATAAATATCTTTAGAGGAAAATGGACTTTTACAAAATACCCTCTCATTCTAAATTTCGGAAATGTTTGGAATTGTTCAGAGGATTTCACATTTATTTCCTTCTAAAAATTATGTATCAGAAATTGTGTTTCTACAATTTAAATGATTAATGTTTTACCTAATTGCTACTCTACTAATATATATTAATATATATTGTTGCTCAAATATTTCCACTAAATGCAGCTCTATTTTTTTTGCTTGCTAAAACATTTTTCAGCTGATCAAAACTTCTTTATTTTGCTGACCATTTCAATGATACAGATTGTAGGTAAATCTAGTACCCATAACACAAGCTCTGCTCAGCTTGGGGCTAGATGATGCTGTGTGGAATGTCCAGCATTATTTATTAGGTTTAATATCCTTTAATAATTATAAACGCGAAATTTTGTAAGTGGATGTATGTTGGATGGATGGATGTATGTTACTCTTTCACGCAAAAACTACTGAACGGATATGGCACAGAGATAGATTATAGTCTGGAATAACACAAAGACTATATTTTATCCCGGAATTCCCACGGAAACGGGAATTGCCGCGGGTGAAACCGCGAGGCGCTGCTAGTTATTTATAAAGTTTCTTAGTAAGAATATGCCTTTTTATTTTTGTAGACTCAGATGGCCAATGACTTGCCCACTTCTGGACAAAAACCTCTCCATACAATCATGGAGCTAGAGCATGGCGGAAATGGGTACAAAATAACAAATAACTGATCATTTTCACTTCTACCTTGACAAAAAAATTATGTGAATGGAACCAAGTAACACCTTATTTCTCATTTGATAATAGGTATTAAGTGCTAATTACAAATTTCATTTCATACCAACAATCAAGGTTAATGTCATCTAACTTTTGAAAAATAACTCGGTAATTTTCTAATATAATTAATAAAAAAATATGTTATGAATAAACAGATGTCCTTAATTTTTTTTTGTAGAATTTTTAAAAGTTTTACTTAGTTATGTTTTAATATTTTTATTTGATTTATATTTTGACTCATCTAGCTAGAGTCTAGAAAACGGTCACTTTTCTATGTCTTTCAAGACCTCTTAGGAGACTGGCAGTTAGCAAGGAATGAGAAAGAAGAAATGAGCAAGGAATATGATAATCTGTACCCTGACTGAAATCAGCACAATCACAATAGGTTATAGCTTAGATTCTCATCAACGCTGACCTAAGTCACTTTTAAATCTCTTTTAAGGTTTTGCAACGATTGCTACTCTTAGAGAGAAACCTTCTTCTCAGTATAAGTATTTGTAAATTAAAAGTAAAATATGGTTAAAGAAAATCATAGACATTGTAAACTAAATAAAAAAAACATTTGTCATCTATAGCTATCTAATTTATTTAGGATTTCAGATCTCATGATTTAGGAATATTGAAAAAAAATTGTATTCTTACCAACAATTTGTTGTTGAATTGTTAAAAGTCATCAATGAAGGTGTTATAATAAAATGGGTATTATAAGTACTTAACATAGATAGATTATTAAAAGGACAAATATTTGCTTTCAATTCCCAAATGTTTGTACCTACCACATTTGTCCCATGGCGGGAATCGAAACCGCAACGCATTAGTCGTCAGAAAATGTTCATACTAGCAGCGCATCGCGATTTCACCCGCGTTAATCCCCGTACCCGTGGGAATTCCGGGATGAAATATATTTTATTCCAGACTATTTGTTGTTCCAGACTATAATCTATCTCTGTGCAAAATTTCATCCATATCCGTTCTGTAGTTTTTGCGTGAAAGAGTAACAAACATCCGTCCATACCTACAAACTTGCGCGTTTATAATATTAGTAGGAATGGCAAGCCATGTCACAAACATACATAAAGTATTTTTAGGCAAATAAAATTACACAAAAAATATAATTCCATTTCTGCAAACAATTCCAACAGAGGCTGTTGTCACCTCAGTTTTCTTGACACCTTGTTTGAATTCAGTGCTCAGAGGTGTAATTTAGCCCTTCTAATTTAGTAATTCATTGAAAGTATGAACTGTGCAACAAGGCGAACTTATGAATCTGAACTATATATAATTATCTTATTACATTGGCAATTTGCATGTCAGACTTGCAGCTTTAGTTGAACGACAAATGCTACGGTCGCATTTGTATTGACAAAAGGGTGTGCCGTTGTTATACAAATGTCTTTTTGAGATGGGAGTTTATGTTAATCATAATCCGATATTTGCAAAAATGTGTTTACACTTACACGTTTCTTATGACACTATAGTAAAAGAACGCAAATATACCTATATTTTTACAATAATTGAGGCACTAATGTTGAAATAGAAAAATACTACCTATAAAATTATAATACATCGAATCTCAGTCACATATTAAGTACCTAATATGGCCAAATCAGAAACCGTAACATTTGCAGAACAGTCGTGAAACCGAGCTATGACCTAGAAAACTAAACACTTATCTACTTAACTTATTTTGATTTTGTGTTTACATTAAATTTAATTTTTGTTGCTGTATTACAGTCAGATGTTCTGGGAAAGCGTGCTCCATCTTAGGCCACATCTTCACTTACCTGAGATAGTGGCCAAACGCTCGACCATTTTCAATAAAAAAAAAAAAAAAAAAAAAAAAAAAAAAAAAAGATAGAATAAAATCTTTCATGGTTTCGGATTAGGCCATACACTGCTTCTAAAAAAACTATTGTATAATGTCTATGTACGCATGCAAATGCCGCCGCCAATGTGCTACGAGTATAGCAGCTATTTTGCCAACGGTTCACACTTCATCACCCCTAGCCTATACCCTGCTTATCCACCCCTCTTTGAATCTAGGCCACTGGCACTCCAGTGACATGTATTGTTCAGAATGTCTGCGCTGCGGTAAATGGGTTTCTGGAAGCAGATGTCAGCCGCGTGGAATACGGGATGGGTTTTATCTATTGAAGTGCTGGTGTTTCTTTTCTCGACCTAGAGGTCGTTGCGGTGAAATCAGAGGCCTTACGTTCCTTTAATTTCACTGTAAATTGTATAGAAAGGTCACTCTTCCTGACTAATAACGTTATGTTAGTCTCTGTATAGTTTATGTTAAGTTAGCTTAAATATAATATTTTTATTAATTTTTATCATATCAGTTACGCCACCGTCAATTTAGTAAATTAACCGATCCTGTCCATCCAGAGGTTGCCTGGAAGAGATAGCCATTAGAGATAAGGCCGATTGTGCCACTTTACAAGTAATTATTAGTATTAAACTTCTCTGTTACTACAAATTTTGATGGTGCTGTAAAGAAGTTATCTATCTATCTAATTAGCTGCTATATTAGAAACTAGCGACCCGCCTCGGCTTCGCACGGTTTTATTATACGTATAAACCATCCTCTTGAATCACTCTATCTATAAAAAAACCGCATCAAAATCCGTTGCGTAGTTTTAAAGATTTAAGCATACAAAGGGACATAGGGACAGAGAAAGCGACTTTGTTTTATACTATTTAGTGATGTAGTGATAGCTTGTAATTTTGTAATTTTACCATCACTGAGGTCGTTATCAGACTAGTTACTTTTCCTGACTAAGTAGCTGAAAGGGTTCATTACGTGTGTTAAAACGTTATCTACGAACCTTGTCTGTGTTTGAAGAACAACGAACGAAGGTCTTCAGGGTGAGTGGTGAGGGCTGGTGTTCTTTCAAAATAAATATGGTTCTTAGTTAACCCATTTCCGTATTCAATTCGTCAAACGACGATAGTTTTATGACAAAATCATCTTATCATCATCATCAACAACCTATACTAGTTCTAAAATCATTTATTACCTACCTACAAAAAAACTACTTCATACAAATCACAAAACAAATACACCAAAGTTACAACTAGTACCTACTACCTACATGGTTAGGCAGGAGTCAGAAGTTCAAAACAGCTGAATAACCTAATAAAATTTACGAGGAGATGATTATTCAGTCATGAAAAATAACTTTATTCGAGCTTTCCCCAGATCTTACATATAGTCTCAAAATTAATAGCCGCGGGCAAAGCTAGATGTATACAGTTGTTAACTTTCTTGTTTTTTTTCTCAGGTCAAATTCTCAGCTTCGCTGTTGCCGTTGGTGAGTTTTTAATAGTTTTAAGTTTAAGTTTATTTATTCACAAAATTACCTGTTCATTTGAATATCATTGAGCTTTACGATGTGATAACCATTTATTTTTACAATTTAGCACCAACTTACGATTTTGACGAAAGGCAATCAACATTTACTGCGATCATAATTCATAAGATGAAATAATACTTTCATTGCCCACGCCTAACATGGCCATCTATAGGTACCTACTTCCCTGGAGCGCCAAACCAAGGCCGGGTTGTCAAAGCGTTAAGATTAAGAAAGTAAAATTAAGCGACGTTGTAACATCTTAATCTAAAATTTGTTTAATGATATCGTTTCCGATTTAAACCTTGCCCAGTTGAGGTGTTAAGAGTGAATTTTACTCACGACGGTAGTTTAACTTCACGGCACTAATTTGAAACCTATTCTTTTCAATTGTATTATTGTATTGTTATTTCTTAAATTTTTCATAATGAGATGTTTTCCCTATCAAAAAGTTACATCAAAACTCGAAACATGGCAGAGATCTGGCGTGGAAGAGTAGAGGTTGTCCATGAGATATTATTTCAAGCTTTGCATCATTATTGGAACGGGCCAAACTAAAAGCGCTGTTTTTTAGTCTAAACGAAAAATTTTTACGGTAAAAAACGCCTCATTGGTCTTTCGAGCGCCGCCGTCGCCGCGTCGTCGCGTCGTTGGCCATCGAACGTCATACATAGGTACTACATGTAGGTAGCTGTGTGATAGGTACCCTTAACCTTAACCTTCTCGCCAGTACCTACGTAGTTTTCTAAAGACAGTTCGTCTTATTTCCTAACTTAATCAACCTACTTAGTACTTAGTTAAAAAGCGAAAAACTCCGCTCATGCAATTAAAAAAAAAATGGCGCAGCCTACTGACCTAATAGCTACTGCCACTCGAACACGCGCGTTTCCACATGTGCAAAAAGTTTGTCTAGAACTAGAACTACATAATAATATGTGTTCGTAAGATATATACGGACGGATTTATCGTTATTTAAGTTCAATTGTCGGTTGGACTGCACCAGCCGATGGCCAACCGTATGTAAAGTGCTTTTCCCTATATCTTATGAAACGAATTACCAACAAACATTTAAACCTTATTCTTATATTGAGCTTTTTCTTTACCGAACTCTCAGAACTATAAGGCCTGTAGGTACTATATGAAAGCTTACATAACTCGGTCGTCGATCTATGCGTGAGTTACGCTTATACTTTGTGAAACCGTTACTCAAGTACTAAGATGAGTGTGTTTACATAATACAGACCTAAGGATATCTGGTCCTTCGAACCAACCGGAAATGTTAAATTTTCCCTAATTGGTCTTTCGAGCCGGACTGTCATCGCAAGTCATACGACAAACGACATGTAGTTGGGTGTGTAATTGTGCGTCACGACTTCGTAGCTGATATTTATGATCAGACTGACAAACATAGTCACGTATAATCGATACAATTTAATCGATTAGTCACATTTCGACTCGCACGGATTAACATTGTCGCCGTTATTCGATTGTGCGGATAAACCGGCCAGTAATCGTATACGAGAATCGATTTTATTCAGATTCATTTGGATTAACTACTGGATTTCATTTGGGGAGGTGAATAAACTGTGGCGAATTGTTTTTAATCGATTCTTGCCGAATTTAATAAAGCTTTTACATTGTCCAGCTTCCAGATAGTTGTTTAATTATGTTCCATTCAGTCAAGTTCTCTGACAAAATCATCTAGCCCCATGCTAAGCAGAGCTTGTGTTTAAGTACTAGACAACTGGTATACTTAATGCATTGTATATAGATATATATTTTATATTGCACACAGAAAAACCCAGAAACCCCGAAAAAATATTGCAGATAGACATTAGTTTTAAGGTTGGAATCGAACCCGCAACCTCCTGCGTTGCAGGCGAATCCAGCTTGTTTACAAAGCAAAATAATAAATTAGATAGTGAAAGTCATCTATACCGATCCTGTAGAAATCTACAACAAGCCTGCGGCTGTATCGACCTTCATTCAATAAAAACTCATTACTACGCTCACGATTGCAGACAGTGTCTCGAATTAACTCTAAATGAAACAGTATATTAGTCATCGATGGCAAAAATGCCATATATTACGAGCAGTAGAGCAACTTCAAGAATTGGGATTTATCTCCTCTAGTAGAGCTTCCTTAAAATAGATAACTGTGCAGCAAATATTTAGTTGAGTATTACGGTAGGTACTAGTTTTTGTTCTTTTGACACTCGTTTGCTGAAAAAGCAAACTATAGTTAGGTAGGCGTGTAATGCTCAATACATAAACGAGATTTTAGTTCCCCTCTTACAAATTAGAATAGAAATATATATTTTTTTGAGACTAACACAGAATAACATGAGTAACGTAGATTACAGACATTGGTAGAATTGTGTCGAACAGACGCAGAGCCAAGAATTGAAATTAAATTGACAGGAAATCATGTTGACTTACTGCTTAGACGTTTCTACAATGTTAAGGTGTAGAATAGTTGGCATAGACTGACCATAATTAAATGGTTACTCACACAAGCTTGAGTGTTTAAAAATTTTATGGCATGATCTTAAAGACCTAGATTACTCAATTTAATGAGTCTTGATGAACAAGTAGTGTGTGATGCTGTGAAGATATTCTTTGCGATCGCTATAATATTCCGTCTGTTATTACTTTAGTCTCGCTATGGCATGATATTGGGTCTATTTTCAAGCAGTGTTTATTTTTCTGTTAAATACCTACTTTCCAAATTGCAACGCATTTGCATCGCAACGAAATATAAACCTTGTTTGTTTTCTTGAGTTGAGTATTTTAAGAGATTGCTTACCCTGTACTTTCAAAACAAAGCTTTTACAATCTTAACGTTTAGAAACATTGTAGTTCTTATATTTTCAATTATGTACCGACAGCTTAAGCTACTTATCCTATTTGATCAGGTTGTTCCTTCCGAAACGTGTGTTTGGTTTTAAAACCAGGTGTGAAAGTTCACGATAAGTTTGCCCATGATTTTGATGGATGGGTTCTCTTCTCATGTGTTTGCTTTATGTAAACTCTGATGCCTCCATCCCTACGCCTTCTGTCTACACAAAACGGTCTTAACTGCAAGAGTATATTAAATCAAATAAGGATGCTCATAAGTTTGTTTGCGTGTGCTTACTAGCATGTTAAAACGGGTAAAACAAACGAACACTGGCTTGCTTGCTTTTTGCTAGCATAGTATGTATGCCTAATGAGCGCTTAAGTTTGGCCTGATATACACCTTCTGAGAGCTATAAAGCGGAAGAGTCAACAACCAAGACCTTGGTTGTTTTAGCTTAGACATACTTTGATATTAAGATATTAGACGCTTCTATAAACATTTCGACATTGCAGAGGTCGTTTCCCCACGGAAAAACCACGGAATCTGTTCTCAACTCTACATAGGTATTCTTAGCATTTTTGGTAGATAGCGGCGTCTTAACAATTTTTAAATTTAAAGAGAATATAGCGTATGGCGTGCAACCGTTCTAACGAGTAATGTTATAAATCCTTACCAGCTTCTACTGCCTACCGAATACCCTGTGAGAATTCCAAGTTGCTTTTCCCAGGCAAGACTAGACTCAACTGGAGCGGAACGGAACATTCTAGATCTAGACTGCAGTTGCCGAACTGTTTTATGCTTTGTTATTCCAGACCGTTCAGCTTCCCACAGTAATTTGCATTGCGGTTATGCTGTTTTACTATTTAATGCCGTTTTCGCGGTGTTCCGTCAGATTTGTGGTATTCTGTGGTTTCCATTTTCTATTTGATTCAATTACTACATTAGCTTCATCATCATTATAAGCCTATATTAGTCCACTGCTGGACATCGACTAAATGCTTGAATAAATTAGCTTACTGCTCATGATTTCGTGGCTTGGACTATTATTTTTAACCAATTTTTAAAGTGTTTGCAATTTATTGACTGGATAATCTAAGATACATTTTAAATACTTGTTCTCTTACCTTACATAATAAATTTCGTCTTATAAATTGATTTAATGAACAATTTACTCTGTCTCTGTGCCGAAATCACCTAAGTTAGGTACTATATCTTCCGTTTTGACGCAAAGCTAGGTTCCCTTCTACACATGATTTAGGAGTCTGGTTAAATTATTGATGTGATCCTCCACAGCTCTAGCATTGATAGATAGGCATGTGTCTGTCCCGGCCATTCCGTTTATTACATTCCTGCCATATCTATCCAAGCAGATATTGGTGAATTTCCAGTGGCAGGGTATTGACCTGTGTAAAACAACCGTATGATTAATGCTTTCTATGAGAAGTCGTGAAATAGTACCAATGGTAATAGAACCAATAGTAGAGGCAAATAGGTGGATGTTATTTATTTGTTTAGGTAACATATTTACATTGCCATTACAGATCAGGACCAAAGCGAAAATGAAATATAAGAGATACAAAAATATACTTACTAATAACATTATAAAAAAATACTACCACTAACAAGATACTAATTATAATTTAATTCTATATCTTTAATCGAACTACTCTAGAATACATGTTCATGTGTGTAATAACGGCGAGCTACTAGAGGTAACAAGAAATTTTAAAATGAATATTAAAAACTAGGTCACTCTGAATTACAGGTTGCCTTGCCACAACATGTGCAAAAAGCAACTAAACTAAATGGTACCATTATGGAATGATTCTGCAACGACTGATGATGATGTTAGAGATTTATTAGACCCTCTTAAAGCAACATAGGTTCATGTAACGTATTTGATGGTAATAGAATGTATTTCCTTGAACGATTCGTTCACCTTTGCATAATGTTACACAGTACACTTTGTTTTATTGATCCGATTTCCGTTGTCCCTATTTGCAAACCCACATGAATGACAAACGCGAATAGTTTTGCAAGTAGCTATCTTGGCTTTAGTAATCCGAACCGGCTTGTATAGAGTTTGCAATTGGATCGCTTCGATCCATCGAAATAGTCGCATTTTCTTTACTTATCATGATTTTGCTGTACGGGTTTCTTGTTTCTTTATTGTATCGACAAGCGTGATTTGATTACCTTTCAAGTACGAACTTTACTAGAGTTTTCAGTTTAAATTATGTAAAATTAGACAAACATGGACGTATGACGATCCTAACAATTGCTTTGTGTTTATGATTGGGTTCATTATCAATTTGTTTATATTATACTTTTTTACAGTTATCTGCAATACTAACAGAGTTATTGTTATCGCTCTCATTAGTAATGTGAACTTGCGATAAATCCGAGAGTTCTTTCCTCATTACTTTGGATCAATTTGTGCGAAGCAAATATAACCTGTGTATGTGTTATACGAACCGAGATTGCCAAAGCAATATAATCTCAGAACTTACGATCGAAGAGAACACATATATGTATTTATAACTTAAAGCCTGTTTACACCCGGCGAGGTATTCCAACGCATCGTTATCCTAATGAAATTCGAGATGCGTTATATCGATTCGATTATTAAAATTTGTTTGGAAATGCTCGAAATTGGCGTGAATTTGTATCGGTGACGACTCTGTAGCGGAGGCGGAAGATGTGTTGTCCTGTTTCAGGCGCATCGATTGGCGTTTTTGTAGTTTGCGGGGCAAAAACAGCTTTTGTGTCTAGTGCGTAAGGTTGTGATTGGTTTGTGGCGTTGGGGTGTTTAGGTTTTCAGGGTTCTAAGGAGGGGTGACACGCGGCCGGCCGGCGGCGGCGGTGGCGGCAGTGGCACCGCAGTGCCTCGCCGCTCGCCGGCAACACCGCCCGCGTTCGACCTCACCCCATTCGGGAAAATTCGGTAACAGTCGTCACGTTGCGGTAGGTTGATGTCGGCCGAATCGGCTGAGTGCGAAAATTGTTTTGCCGAAAAAAATGAGGAGTGATGTGATTTTTTAAAATTATAACGCTTCTTAGCGGTGTTTTGCAGTTTTTTAGTGATGTGATGGATTTTGTACAGTTTCCGCCCTACTGGTTGGTAATTGTTTTCCAAGTTTTTCAAATTTGTTTTTTTGGCTTGTGTTTCCACAATGAATGACGTTTCCATGATTCAAAGAGTTTTTAAGGTGCCTTTACGACAAAACTAGGGAGAGGCTTTTAAAAATTTCACCGTATGTAGGTATCTATCTTATTCTTTTGAAGTTTCTAATGAATCAATCGATGACGTGCCAGACAAAATATGGCATTCTTAATTATCTTACAATTTACTTAACCTTAACAAAATAATACTTAAGTTTTGTAGCAGAATAGTAAGTAGGGACACTAGGGACTTAACCATCCACCAACTACATCACATATTAGAATTAAAAAAACATCCCCAATAATTGGAACACAGAACTAGTCATACATCTTAAAACCACAACTTCCAAATTGACTAAACAAGAAGCTCAAAAGGAGGTTCCACGCCACATACAGTGCGTAATACCACTGTAGGTACATAACGTACCTATCGATCGATGCACAAGTGCACACACCTACCCGCATCATGGAACCTACAGTAGCACAATTTGTGCACAATACAGTAGGTATAGCTGACCAGTAGCACAATTTGTGGACAATACGGTAGGTATATAGCTGACCACATAAGGGGAAAAGATAGCCTTACTGTCACTGAAGTTAGCGGATAAATTGAGGAAGAAACTGTGCCATGATAATAGTAGGTGTTATTGTACTGTACATGTTCAAATGTGTAACATATGTAAATGTGGTGTTATGACTTATATTTATCATCATCATCACCAGCCTATAATAGTCCACTGCTGGACATAGGCCTCTCCTAATGAGCGCCATATATGGCATCATTATGTATACTTATATTTATACATACTGTTTATTATTATGTAGGTTAGGTGTATGATTAAAAAAAATGAATTGTTTTTAAATATTGACAAAATATTTTCACTTTGTATGGTGTTTGAAAAATGGCGATGTTGTAGCTTTTTGAATTCAATACAGTGCGTTAGGTACTATGGTATGGATTCTTCTCGAAAAAAAGTTCGGAGATACGCGATGATTTTGCAGTTTTATCATGAAACCAATATCGCGACAGCTTGGTGTATAAATCAGCAATAATATCGTTGACATAACAACTCCCTAGCTAACCCTATTTCAAATTCCTACGAGTTCGAATTTCCAAATCTATTTATATCTGTGGCTATAAAGCAAATATTAGGCAAGGCTTCGTCCCAAAGAGATCGTTATCCAGTCATGCGAATTGGTTTTAAAATGTTGCTATCCTTGATGCCTAGCCTGCGTTCATTCGAATTTCGAAGGGCGTTAGATTGAGCGGAATTTATTGCTATCATGTCAGTTCATTAATTTGGTGAACTGCTGGGGCTCGTTCCACATGTTGTTGATTTTCCCTCATTAAGGAATTCCAATCCACCACCAAGCTTGCAGATTATATTAAAATCCCCCTACTTTTGAGTGTGAACCTGAAATAATAATTTTCCACATAAGTAACCTAATTTTCCACATAACCTATGTAGAGTGGTTTAATAGATAGATATAATGGATACAGGAAATAGAAATTTTCAATTCTCTTTTCTACACGACCAAAACAAAGCAACGAAACAACGGTTCCTAATTTCATTCGCAATTTTCAATTATCACAAACTGCAAAGTGCAAAATAAGACATTCAAATTACTCGCTGCACCTGCATTTCCGGAAACAAAACCAAGACAAAGATTCAATTTAAACAGTTGGCAGGCTTGGAAGGTTTGAAATTTTCAAGGCAGCGTGGAGCTGATTGGCTGTGGGGCTGCCAGTATTGTGCTGGGAGCGCTAATTAAAGGGGAATCGTGAATGTGCGATGAAAGCAATCATTGCATCTATCCTATTTTATGATCAGAATTCAATGAACGCAAGTTGCGTGGTATTTCGATTGTTTAGTAGAGTTGGTTTTGTCTGTACAATTCAGGATTTGAATAAGTCATGTATTTATAATTCGATTTCCTCCTTTAGTCATTTTGGATCAGGTAATCCAGGCGTTATCGTAGCACCAAATTACCTATTTATTATTTGCCATCAAAACTTGGGAAAGTCTTGGTGTTTACTGTTTTAAGGCCCTTGACACGTGCGAGCGAGCACCCTGAAATATTCTGAATAAGCTCCAATGAGCTCCGACCGTATAACACTGTCAGTGTCATTTGACTACCAGCTGCCTCCTGACAATTGCCTAAAGCGTTGAAAGAGAACACACCACGGCTTAAGGTCATGTTTAGCTAGGCTTAAAACTAAGCTTGTTCTAATACTAAGGTAGGAAGAAACTTAGGGAAAAAATCTATAACTCCGGATGCTACCTTATATTGTATGCAGTTAGTCATTTCATAGTGAATTTACCGATTGTCACTCATCTGATAACAAGGAACATATTGTTATTATATAATGACATCAATTTGTTTCAATATATTATCCTTCGGCACTATGCGTTTTATTAGTAGGTATAAATGACTAGTGTCACTTTAGTAGACATTTGTGGGTCAAGCGGTCTAAATATAGACCAATCGCAATTTGTAGTAAGTTACTGTACGACCCGGTTGTTATTGAGAACGATATACTGACAATGACGAGTCATAACACTGCGTCCGACGTTTTTTCAACAAAGCTAGGAAGGGAGATTATGCTTTCATTTCGATGTTACCTTGCTAACGGACACTGTCAGAATAATTATGACGTGTCCAAGTATCCTGTAAGGTCGGAAATAAAGCACTTTGACTTTGAATTGTTTTGAATTAGACTCAGAGCTATTTTTCAAGAAATTGAATATATTTCGCTTTAGGTGTTGAGTTTAAAGTTTGTTGTCGGTTTGAACCGGCGTAGATAAATCTAAATTAAGTGTCTACTTTCGAAAACTAACATTGTAGGCTATAGGTACTAAAGTGACAATGTTTTTGTACTTAAATTTAAATAGGCAATGTACTAAATGTTCCATTGAGTTAGTGTTACTTCCTTTTATATTTACTACCTCGTACACATACGCGTTTTCCTGAACAATAAGTACCTCTACAATAAGTACCTCTACATACCTCTACAATGCTATATCTTTGCCAGATTTAAATTATAGCTGTTCATCTTTAGAAAAAAAAGCAACAGACTGTGTACCTTTTGCATTTATAAAAACCCTTTGTATTCTTTTTGTCTGTATATTCGGTGTGTTTCTTATTAAGATCTTTTTCTGGACATATTTTCACTTACAAATTTGCACTTTAGAGCCTTTTCACCTTTGCAAAACTAAAGCTGGTCTATAAATACCAGCGCTTCCTTCTTACTTGGTTAGATCCAGTATGTCTGCAATAGCCATGACTACGTAAACATTTGTTTCAATTACTTCGTAATTAACATATGCCAGTCTCCCGCAGTGGGTCGTTGACTGTTGTACATACATATCAAGCTCTATATTATCTTCTTCCTCTAAATTGGTTGTTCCGTATAATGTCGCTCTTAGTTTTGTCGTTTCATTTACACAAATATCATCTAATGTCGTCTATTAAGGAGCTTTTTTGCTTGTTCTCTGATAAAGGTTTGTTTACTTATCTTAGACCTGAGTTCACTAACAGATGGTTAAGTTTTCAGCAGTTGTTTTGAAGTTTTCTTTCATTATACGTCAAAATTAACCGACGAAGCTGCCTAATTTTCTGGTTAGGTATCTTTTAGTGAACAACCTTAGTCGGTAATGAGTGTTATATAGATTATATGTTAGCTTGTGCCCACGGCTTATCATTCATTTTTCATGATATAAATAAGCTAAATATTTAGCTATATTACTTTTTAAGCTTTTGTCCTTCCCCAGATTACAATAATTTTACTTATCAAATTTTATGAGATCGTTTAGCCATTTCGTCGTAAAAAAGTAACAGACAGACGACCACATTACACATTACATTACAGATAGGTATATCTCCACAATAACGCTTCGTTTGTAGCTAAGCACAAATGTTTTTCATAAAAGAAGATAAATATTTTCTAATATCCTTAGTAGGTACTCCTTTTGTAGTAAGTAAAAGATACTCTCAGCCTCTTTACCGAGAAACTTTTTCATTAGAGCTGCTGGAAATTCTGTGAAGGGTTATTGAATACTTACCTACCTACAAAATATTAATTTTTCTATATTTATTGCTAAGGAAATCCCGGGAATACCACCAATAGCAGTCCTAAAATTATCCTCTTATTCTATTCGACATTGTTAGTAAATAATTTTATATTATTTAATAAGAAAGTGGTATTTACGTAAAAAATATAAATTTTCTTATTGCGTTGCGTGTTTGCTGTAATTTTTTTTTAAAGGACAATCTCATTTGAAACGAAAATTGCAGTCGCAATTGGTTTATTTTGGCAGTTCGTATTTGTTTATACCATACCTATAATAATATCCGTAGTCTTTTTTCGCATTTGACAGTGAGTTTTGCCTGGTCCAGGTGCCTTAAAAAGCATCGAGATAAAAACTCGTAGTAAACAAGACACGACACTCAATACAAATCTAGTTTATATTGTATTGTATGAATCATTCATGCTGAATTGTTGAGTCAAAGCTCCAACTGTCTTTATGTTGGTACACGTGGGAGTACTAGAACTTGATTTTCTAATGACTAGGGATTGGGTTGATCAGGTTTTGTGTCTGACCTTGTGTCCCAGATTTGATTGTAGTTTTGTAGATGACCTCTTCATTAATATTAGACTAGCGACACCCGCCCCGGCTTCGCACGGGTGTTTTTTACTTAAAAACATTCCTCTTGAATTTATATACAAAAACGCTTCAAAATCCGTTGCGTAGTTTTAAAGATACATGGGACCTTCTACATTACTTTCTATGCATATTTTGCTATCAAGACTTCGTTCTTGGTTCCTGAAATTAACGAGATTGAGATTCCAGACAAATTGTTTAATTACATATGTATATCTTCTTCTCTTTTTTCGTCTAAAAATGCGAGTTAATAGCCCTATTATGTAGCTCTATGGCCAGATTTGATGGGTCAAGTCATGTGATACCATATGGGGCTACCTGCTCTGACCTTAGGATGCCATTGATCAGGGTCATTCTCCAGGTCCGATGCAATTTAAATAAAACCTATTCAACATCATTACATAAAATAAGTCCCTCCCGTCGCGCCTGTCTGAACGCGATAAACTCAAAAATTGCCAAACGGATTTTCAAATGGTTAACATTAATGAACGAAATGATTCGTGATAAAGGTTTAGGTGTTTATGTCGTATTTTTTTCATATATAAGTATTTTTATTTCAGGCTAAATTAAAAATGGTGGTTACTAACATTTTAGTTTATTGTTATGGATTAGGTATGTTTATAATGTATTTGATTTAAATTGTAATTTGTGTCTATGGGAGAAGATTGAATTTTGTGTAAACCTCCTCGATGACTCGCTTTAGCCTTGAATGATTAGTGATTAGGTTTATCAGTCAACAAGTTAAAAAGCTGTTAATTCTTGATAAAGCCTCTTAAAATATTTGCGAAAGCTTATCCGATTCGAAATAATATAATAATTACAACAAATTGCAATATTTGCAATTACAAATTGTGTTCCACTGCTGGGCAAAGGCCTTCCATTGCAATATTTATAAACAAAATAATATGAACAGAAAATATGTTTAGTTTTTATGTTAATAATTCAAAAACTAGTATCATTTAAGTACTTTACAAAAAAGATCGCCTCGCTATTCGTGGCCATGGTAGCGGTCATGGTAACGGCGGGGCAGGGGGTGCTAAGAATCACCGGTATTTAGGCTACCACAGGCTTACTAAAATGACCCTGACCTACGGAGCTGAGACGTGGACACTCACGGTAGGGCTGGTCCACCAGTTCAAAGTCGCCCAGCGAGCTATGGAAAGAGCTATGCTCGGAGTCTCTCTGAAGGATAGAATTCGTAACGAATACATCCGACAGAGAACCAAAGTTATCGACATAGCTCAAAGAATTAGCAAGCTGAAGTGGCAATGGGCCGGCCATATCTCGCGAAGAACCGACAACCGTTGGGGTAAACGTGTTCTTGAGTGGAGACCGCGACTCGGTAAACGTAGCGTAGGACGCCCTCCGGCCAGGTGGGATGACGATCTGCGAAAGACTGCTGGCAGATGCTGGATGCGTCAAGCTGAAGACAGGGCGCTATGGCGCTCATTGGGGGAGGCCTATGTCCAGCAGTGGACTAATATAGGTTGATGATGATGATGATGATGATGATGACAAAAAAGATCCTTAAAGAGGAGGAAATTTCCATTTAAAACATTTTATTAGATTACGTAAGTACATATTTCATCTCATATGTAAAACAATGTATGAGCATTGAGCATAATAAGTTTACGGTTTACTTCTCGGATCTCCTGTGAAAGAAGAGAATTTTGAGTGAGTCGTTTGTAGCTCGCTCATTAGAATGTTAGACTTAAGAGGCGGTTCACAAATCTACGTTATGCTGATTTAGGTATTTCGACACCGAGTGGGCGGGGCATCGTGCTACGCAAGCGAGTATTGCTATAAAATCTTGATCCACCAGTAATTTTTACAAAGTTTTCTTAGGACTGATTTCGGTAGATGATTTTTTTATGTGAATCAAATATCGCTTCCATAGATTTATAAATAATTTAATTGTATCTGTTTGTCTTATCGTTTTTATGTAGGTAATTTTATTTATACTTACTATGTTACTATTACATTAAAAGTGAAAGTCTGTGTGAATGTTTTTTATAATTATTGCAGTAACTACTAATTTATTTTACCTACAATAACACATGTGAAGTATTATTTTGAAAATTAACCTTTGAAGGGGTTAAATAGGGTGGTAAATTTTGTACACAGTGCAAATAAATTTTGAAGTGAATAATTAAATACGTATTTTTATGTTTTACAATATAACCCCTAGGGCTTTTGCAATAAATTTTTAGGAAAAGAAAAATAACTTTTCCTTTTTCTCTCATTCACTCAAAACATGATACCATTACCTGAAAACCATTACGTATGTAAATAATAGATAAGCGCATCCGCTCTCCGCGTCGGCTCTAAATTCCAAAACGTGGCCTACCCACCAAAGAATAAAACGTAGTGATTATTCTCAGCCTTGGACATCGATATAGTTCTCAATTTGACAAATAAATTTACAAGCGGGCGAAGCCGTGGGGCGCAACTAGTAATATTATAATGTGAAAGATTTGTATGTATGTAACGAATAAACTCACAAAGTGACCGATTTCGAAGACTCTTTCACCATTAGAATGCTACTTATCCTTCAGCAACATAGACTATATTTATAAGTAAAAAAAGGATCCCTACTAAAACTTAAATTATCTAAAACAAGGTGTAAAAAAGTTAGTCACAAAATGTCTTTCGGCGCGTGCGCTACGAAAACTATTGATGATAGAACAAAACAATGTACTACGACTTTGCAGAACACATTATTATCTACAAAAAATATCGCTACAATATATGTCTAACTATTACAGTGACGTCATAATAAATATTCATTTAAAAAACGCCATCATTAACGCCGTCGTCGCAAGAAAAGGCTCTTTATTTGTACCCTGGTATAATAATAATAATAATGCAGGACAATCCACACAGCACCATCTAGTCCCAAAATTAGCTAGTCAAAGCTTGTGTTATGGGAACTAGAAAACTATTATAATTATATAGGTAATACAATATGTATATGGATAGTTTTTTTTATTACAATAAAAAACGTATGCCACTAATTATTATTTTTTTAAAAATGTATTGAATGAAATACATGTTGAATTGATTAATTGATTCCAAACAATAAACTTGTTTTAATTTAAATATTGTTATTAATAAAATAAGTGAAACGATACCAAAGATTAATTTTAGGGACATGAATAAGGCGTATTGGATTAAAAATAATTAAGTAATTTATATCCTCAGTTTATACGAAAATAAAAAAAAACGCCTTAAATGAAAAATAAACTTGGAAAAATTAAAAACACCTCAAATTCGTAGCAACATACCCTGGGTTTAGTCGGAAACGATCACGTGATTGAAATTTGTCTGGGTGTTTTTATAATAAAAAACTAATTTTTAGCTGCAAGCAGCTCGCGTCGGTTGTGTAGGCTGTTTTTTTTATTTAGAACCCCTTTTCGTAACCTACACTCCTGAATTGGTCGAAATCGAAACCCATGACAATATTTTGCGATAAAAAATGTCGAGGGGCTCGATTTTTTTTCTTCCTATTAAAGATTATACCCTCTATACGATCCCGCCATCCGAAATTATCTATCGGTACGCTATCCGGTAGCAATTCAAAAGCGGGGGGTCTTGGGGGTCAAAAAAATTTCACCCCACAACGATTTGGAACCTTCCACACGACCCCACAAAAATCTGACCCACCCCCCTACACTGCCGAAGAAACCCAGGGGGGGGGGGGTCGAGGGGGTTGTCCTGGGGGTCGTGGGGGGAACGCAGCTCAGCGAGCGAAGCGAGCCGTACTGGTCCCGGTGTCGCATCTCGGCTCGTTTCGCTCGCCTCGATGCACCTTAAAAAAACCTCAAAAATGGGGCAAAAAATAGTTTTTTTAAAAAAAAGGGGGTCTGGGGGTGCAAATGGGTCTATTTTTTTTTGGTTTCCGCAACTATTCGTCCTCCTCTACGTGACTACGAAAAGATTTTTTTTCCATCGCGAGCCGTTCGGGAGATTTGAAAGGGGGTTCTAAAAAGGGGTCATGGGGGGGGTCGATTTTTTTTCTTCCTATTAAAGATTATACCCTCTATACGATCCCGCCATCCGAAATTATCTATCGGTACGCTATCCGGTAGCAATTCAAAAGTGGGGGTCTTGGGGGGTCTTAGGGGTAAAAAAATGTAACCCCCCAAAACGATTTTGAACCCTCCACACGACCCCACAAAAAAATCTGACCCACCCCCTACACGGCCGAAGAACCCCAGGGGGGGGGGTCGAGGGGGTTGTCCTGGGGGTAGTGGGGGGAATGCAGCACGGCTCGCTTCGCTCGCCGTGCTGGATCCCAGTGTCGCATCTCGGCTCGCTTCGCTCGCCTCGATGCTCCACCCTAAAAAAACCCTTAAAATTGGCCAAAAAACGGTTTTTTAAAAAAAAAGAGGGTCTGGGGGTGCAAAGGTGTCAAACTTTTTTTGGCTTCCGCAACTATTCGACCTCCTCTACGCGACTGCGAAAAGACTTTTTTTCCATCGCGAGCCGTTCGGGAGATACGAAGGGGGGTTCTAAAAAGGGGTCATGAGGGGGGGTCGATTTTTTTTTCCTTCCTATTAAGGACTTAACCCTCTATACGATCCCGCCATCCGAAATCCTCTATCCGGTAGCAAGTCAAAAGCGGGGGGTGTTGGGGGTCTTGGGGGTCAAAAAAATTTCACCCCCCAAAACGAATTCTAACCCTCCATACGACCCCACGAAAAAATCTGACCCACCCCCCCCACACGGCCGAAGAACCCCCGGGGGGTCCTAAAGGGGGTTCGAAATTTAAAAAAGTGGAAATTTTCCCAAACTCACCCCCACCCCCCTACACATTTCCGAAAAAAAAAACATACCTCCCCCTCCACCAACAGGGAGAACAATCATGTCAGTCAGTGAGTGGGTGAGTCAGTGAGTGGTAAACCAATTTTATATAAAGGGTAATAAAATAATACCATACCTTGCTTTCTTCAACGATAGAATATTTAGTTTTTTTTTTGTTTAGTAACGCATTTGTATTTATTTTTCCCCATTTCGGCTTGTGATAAACCTCAGTTATAATAAAAATAACTATCTGGTAAAATATGTAATAATCATGTTACGAATTTAAAAATTATTGAAATGCGAATGTAAATATTTACAACGATCAAAACGTTCCAACTCGCTCATAAACACTGCATTTTTTGGGCGTTTCGTCCGACGGAGAGTGCGAGCAAAAGTGACATAGGTCCACCTTCGACAAGCGCTCGCGCGGTACTGAGGGCAGATTGCCAGCACAATGAAATATATACCTTTTTTAATAAATTCATTAAAAAAAATTAGTTGGGATTTAAAACGTAAAATTAATATTGTAGTTTAAGAAAACAATGAAGATTATTTTGGTATAAATTTTATGTCAAAATGATGTAGAACTTTGGAGATATTAGGGTTTGTTTCGAAGCCTTTTCGATCGATAGTTAACCTCGGTTCAGATTTTTTTCCCTTCATATAAAGGCATGTAACGAAAATGTATTTAATTATTATCGAAGAATGGGATATTTGTTACCTTAAAAAAAATAGTTTTATGGTCTATATTCAATGGAATCTTCAAATTAGAGCTCTCAAAACAGGTCTCCGAGCGTTTTTGCCTAAACTAGCATCGGGAGAATGATTATAACTAAATAAACAAATAAGTTATCTAAAATCTGGTTAATTATTACTGAAGTTGAGGAAACAATCTACTATTAACAAGAAATTGTTATTTCAAGCAACGAACGAAAGCTATAGAATTTGGACGACGAATAAGTGCATTTTCGCCTTTTTTCGTAATAGGGGCCTTATGTTATACAGTCTGGGCTGCTTTCTTCCTTTTAGGTTATTTTTGTCTTTGTAACGTCGCAAATCGCAATCAATATTGAAATTGCTACGTCTGGATTTTGTTGGCGGTCTCGATGTAAACGCTAAGTTTTATAAATAAAATAACTTAAATGCATGAGCAATTTACTGTATGATACCGAAAACTTGAGTTTTCACACGAATTAAAGTGAATAAACCAGGGTAGGATGAACGCGTTGAATGACTTATGATGACTTCTATTAACTACTTTCGGTTTGGTGACATAGGAATTCCACCAGAACCAATGCACGGCGAAAATAGTATGAGTGCTGCACTCACAAACTTATCTCGACTTTTAAAAGAGAAAACTGTGTGACTCATCAAAAGATACGAAGATGAAATTTTGTGTGAAGGTTCCTTTTCTAACGTAGGCTCCCAATAAGAACAGATTTTTGGAAATTCGTATGCTGAGATAGTTAAAATGGGGTCACTCATCAAGAGATCTTTTAAACTACAAGTTACAAAGCTAAAATTTTGCGTGAAGATTCCTTTTCGGACGTATCACTCGATAAGAACTGATTTTTGGAAATCCGTATGCTGAGATAGTTAAGATGGGGTCAATATTACTAAAGTCCACGCAAAATCTCGAGCGGATCAGCTCGTATGAAATAAACCAGGGTAGGTAGATATATCAACGTTTGATGACTTCAAATGACTTCAGTTAACATGCCACGATATAAATGAACAAGTAAAAGCAGCCAATACTTCCAATTACGATGCATGATTTGAATACCCTCAAGTAATGATATGCCTATTCATAGCCAGCCTATAAAAGCAAACAGCCTCGAGGCTGCACGCCGTAACTAGAGTTAATTACGAGATTCGCAAGTACAAGTAATATCAATCGACGCACTTTCTACCGTGACTCACATGTTTACAAAATTATGAGTTTTTTAACCTGTGTTTCTTCTTTTCTGAGATCTTTGTATTGTTATTTACTATTAAATAGTCTTTTTTTCTAGGTATCATCGAGTTACAAGTTATTGGTTTTATGATTTCTGTTTTCTGAATATTTTTTTTTTAAATTTTATTCAATTTTTATATGTTTTTTAAATTCTTTCTGTAATTTGGGATTCTAAAATAAAATATACATTGTATATATTTTATTTTAAAGTTTTATTTTAAAGTTTTAAAGTTAGAAAGTCGTACGACGATGTTCTTCGGACGGTTACTCATAGTAACAGCTTGTGGTACGCGGTGTATTGCGATGATGTCTGATTTGATTACAGGCTCTTTCATAGCCGCTGCGATATCCAGGAACAAAGCCAGAAGGTTTTCTCCTCGTTTCTCTGGTAGATTGCAGATTTCAAGATTGCATTGACGAGCTCGCTGTTCCATCATATCTAGCCTGATTGCAAGGTCAGCGATACGTGATGTGCTGCTCTGGACTGCTGCAGCCTCTGACTCCAGCCTCGTCACGCGAATTGCCACGTCATCATGCTTAGACTTGAGGTCGTCATATTTGTCACCAATGAATTTTATGGAAGTCTTGATGTCGTTGAAGTCTTCAGTGAACTGTGCAAGTCTAGCTTCCTGTTTAGAGAAGCCGGAAGTCAGTAAGGAGGATATACTGGCTTCGAAGGCTTTGAAGTCGGCCTTCATTTCAGCACGTAGGTCTCTAATGGATTCCGAATCCGCTCCTCTTCTGTGTGTGACATATTGGGGAGGTGTTTCCTTCTCAATGAGCGATTCGTCAATACTCATTTCACGGGATATTTCTTCTTGCACACTAGGTTCGACTTGATCGAATGTACTGTTCAGCGCCATATTGAAATCTCTGAATTTAGATTACTCTATGCAAACGCACACTAACTGCCGGTCGGAAGCGACGGGTTGGGTGACGTCACGACGAACACGTATTGTCACTGAGCGCGAGCGAGATGATAGGGACGCGACCGGCTCACCCAAGCGCAAGCGGCGGAATGATATATTAACTATATAAGGCATGACCTTAATTCCTCAGATTTACCGCCATGCCAGTCTATTGATAATAACTACTTTATTAGGAAATGTCTATTTGACTTTTTGCAAAATACAAACAGTAAACAATATAATCTTATAACTAATAATATGGACCGAACATTAGACCTCTTTATCACCAATTCGGAGCCATGTATCTGCCAACCTCCACTGAACCCGCTGGTACCCACAGATAGTCTCCATCCACCATTCTGTGTATTAGTTGACTTCAGGTTATTATTGAACAATTCTATGAAAACTTCCTCTGTTCCTAGATATTGCTACCTTGAAGCTAACTATTCTTTATTTAACAAACAAGCGAGTGAGATAAACTGGGACTTTCTTTATGAATTTCCCTTAGAGGATGCTGTTAATATTTTCTATGAAAGAATATATGCCTTAATAAAGCTACATGTACCTTTGCGTCCCATAAAAAATAAAAGTTTTCCAACATGGTTTTCTCGGTCATTAATTCACATATTTAAAAATAAAGAAAAAGCTTGGATAAAATGGAAAAAATACAAAACCACAGAACACTATGAATGTTTTTCTTTACTAAGACTAAATTTTAAATCAGTGAGCAAAACCTGCTTTGACTCCTACATAAATACTATTGAAGAAAGGTTGAGGGTTGATGTTAGAGCGTTCTGGTCTTATGTGAAAAATAATAATAAAAAATCTGGTATACCATCAACGATGAGATACAACGATACCGAGTCAGACAGGCCTGAAGAAATCTGTGAACTTTTCTCAGATTTCTTCAGCTCTGTTTATGAGCCCAGTAGTAATGAACATAATAATCTTGAATCCTCCTCGTCCAATAGAAACTGTGATTTTGTCTACCAAAACCTACACTTATCAAAAGATGATATTCTCAAGGAACTTAAATTGTTAGATGTAACTAAAGGACCTGGCCCAGACGACCTGCCTCCATTCTTCATTAAACAGATAGCAGATACAATTGTTACTCCACTACATATCTTATACAATCGTAGCATCAAAGAAGGCACAGTTCCTAGCCATTGGAAAACTGCTCACATTACTCCAGTTTTTAAACAAGGTTGTAAGAATGATGTCACCAACTATCGTCCCATCTCGTTGTTATCCACTTTGTCGAAGATTTTAGAACGTTTAATTCATAATAAAATTTATCCTAGCTTACATAAAATAATAATACCAGAACAACATGGTTTTGTCAAAAAACGATCCACAGTCAGTAACCTACTTCTATATACTAATTATATTTTTCATTCCATGGACAATCGTATTCAAGTTGACTCTATTTACACCGACTTCTGTAAAGCCTTCGACAAAGTGGACCATGTACTACTTCTAAAAAAGCTTGCATTTAATGGAATCCAAGGTAACTTACTGAGATGGTTTACCTCTTATGTAAAAAATAGAACTCAACGTATCGCCATTAATGGATACACTTCTAAGATTATCACAGTTACTTCTGGCGTGGCTCAAGGATCTATTCTAGGGCCCTTGTTATTTGTTATTTTTATTAACGACATTTCCCTCTGTTTTAAGCACACCCAATATCTATTATATGCTGATGACTTAAAAATTTATCGCAAAATCATCTCAGTCCAGGATTGTATCTTGCTACAAGAGGACCTTGACCGCCTCACCACATACTGTTCAGTTAATAAATTACACCTCAGCTTACCTAAATGCAAATCCATCACCTTTACTAAAAAAATTAACACTATAAGCTTTACTTACTCTTTATGTGGTTCTCCACTAGAAAAAGTACCTATAATTAAGGATTTAGGCATACTAATTGATTCTAAACTACACTTTGACGCTCATATTGAAAATATAGTTAGTAAAGCTTTTAAACTTTACGGCTTTGTTATGCGAACATGCATCCCTTTCAAAAGGCCTGAGTCTTACCTTCTTCTTTACACATCTTTAGTCAGATCACAATTAGAATACGCCACTTCTGTCTGGAACCCTTTATATGATAAATATAACAATCAAATTGAAAAAGTTCAACGTAAATTCTTAAGCTCAACCAACTACCGATGCTTCCGTTCGAAGTCCACCTATGATCACCTACTTGATAAATATTCTCTTCCTACACTGAAACTGAGAAGACTGCTCCTTGATCAACTTACTTTATATAAAATTTGCCATAATAACTTTGATTGTAATAGGTTAGTTAACCAAGTTTATATACATGTACCTTATTGTTCACGTCCAATTAGAGAGACCCGTAAAAAGGCTTTATTCGCTCCTACTCCTTGTAAAACTAATGCAGGTGTACGCGCTCCACTGCATAGAATGACAAAAGCATACAATAAGTACTTTTCTGAAATTGATCCATTTGCTACTTCACCTGCTCTGTATAAGAAATCCATTATTAACCTTATCTTGTCATCTGATATTACTTTTGAATAACAAATTAAATACATTTGAAATTGATAAAATAAATAATTTAAACTTTTGTAAACTAAACTAAGTACTTAACTTCAATTAAACTTCAATAAACCAATAATAATAAACCTCAATTAACTAAATATCAATTATTCTGTAATAGCGCCATCATAGTTCTTTTATCCATGTAATTTACCACTCTAGCACCTACTTATATGCATATAGCTAATAATATTAAATCTTACATACATATTCTCACTAACACCACCCCTTTTTATTGTGTTAACTTGCGGATAACGGGGCTGGTTACACTTTTAGAATTAAGTTTATTTAAGATCTCTTATAGTTAATATTTAAGTGTAATTGTTTGTTATCCCTAAGAAATAAAAATAAAAATAAATAAAATAAAAAATTTTAGAATCCTAAATTACTAGCACAGTACAATACTACTAAGGCCTATGGTGGAATGGAACTGACAAGGCGCACACAATAGGTGAAGATATAAACAAGTATTGTATGCAATCTGCATGACAAGGGGAATGGCCGTGTCTGATGCAAATTAAATTTCGGCCTCCGTCCACGGGTTTTGTACACGGGTGACATTTTGGACATAAATAATTCTGGATTCTTAAAAATGCAATTAGGTAAATTTTTGTCTTTCTTAACAAGATCTTAACGTATGTTTGTTGTTTTAAGCTAAATCTACCTTCCTGGCTCGGTTGTAATTATGTCAGCCGTTTTATTTTTTCGTCGTTTTTGTATTCCAACTGTATAGCATACTTACTCAAACGAAAAATAATACGATTTGAATTTGGAATCCAACGCAGAGGCACATTGGTAAGGTTCTCATTATGTTTTTGAAATAAGCATTCGGAATACGAAAAATAAAATTGGCAACTAAATGTTCTTATAGGACCTTATTCTTGTATTTATCAATAGATAACATATCTAAGCTACGTAGTTCTACCTTTACACCGAAGTTTCTAGAAGCTTAAATAATTTCCAGTTCTCTCAATCTACATTACGTATCCTAATAAGAAAACAGATTTCTTTTTATTCTCAGATCTATCAATGTCAACCGCCATTTAATCAGTGCTCTATTCGCAATAGTCTGCGGTTAGCCGTCACGGGAGGCGATCACTTCATTCCTCTATTTAGTCTATGGTTAACGTCACGGTTCAAAGCGTGACGCTCGACCATGTCCTATTGAAGCTTGCCTTGTTAAACATAAATCTGTAGACTGCGGGCAATTTGGGTCGTGTAGATTGGACATTTCCATTTAGCATTTGTTCCCATTTATCTCTGTATTAGAGTCGTGACCTACTAATTCATGGCCTTCACTGAAAACCCTGGGTGGACACTCAGTGTTCGTCCAGCACAATGCTGAGGGAAGTCCATGTTTTCCTAAACACTGCTGGAAACGATATATTAGCATCTCATAACACAAACTCTTTTTAGCCCCTTAGGGGTGGAATCACCAAAAATCCCTCCTTACGGACGTCTATGTAGTAAAATATATCTCCAATATAAAAGCCTCCTTCTAAATCCCTTCAGCTTTCTAGCTTCAAGGTTTTGGGCTGGGCGTTGTCTCCAAAACATCGCTTGTTCCTGTAATATTAAGATTTGCTGAATAAGAAGTAAGAAAGTAACACAAAATTAATGACTTTCTGGACGAAGGAACAGAACTTGTTAAATAATGGATTACTGTACAAGACTTGTCAG
The DNA here is from genome assembly GCA_944547425.1 of Eupithecia centaureata. NCBI lineage: Eukaryota > Metazoa > Arthropoda > Insecta > Lepidoptera > Geometridae > Eupithecia > Eupithecia centaureata. The sequence goes on from OX155698.1 coordinate 6,637,953, forward strand.
CTCAACCGCAAACTGACCGCGACATTACAGAAGTCTTTAGTTTTCAGAGCACGTCACAGTAAGTTATGTATTTACTTATTTAATTTATTTTATTTTATTTAAATTGTTATTTTTTTTTCATTGTCATACAACGCGCTGTAGCTTCTAGAAACTTTGGTGTAATTGTTATTTTATTCATTGTTATACAGCGCGTTGTATGACAATGAATTAAAATATTTATAATTATTTATTACTAGTAGTGCCTCGGGGTTTCACCCGCGTAATTCCTGTTCCTATGTATATGAATTCCGGGAAAATATACACTATACTCTATCTCTGTACCAAATTTCATCCAAATCCGTTCAGTAGTTTTTGCGTGAAAGAGTTACAAACATCCATCCATCCATACTTACAAACTTTCGCGTTTATAATATTAGTAGGATTTTTGTTTTGTCGTCTAGGTACCTACTGTTATTGATATTGATCAGTTTAGCTATTTCTCGATTGATTGTAACTGTCTACAGTTAGCTCAATTGTTTCAATTGTTATACTATCGATCTACCTACTTCCTAAAATAATGAGACGAAATTAAAGATTGTCTCGAAAAAGATCGGCGCTGTGTACATCAACATTATTAAACTCTGTAGGAACTTACGTGAACCTTATTAGTTCCTAGCCAACCAGTTCTAGAATTTCCCTGGCTTTATCTAAATTCTAAATAATGAGCATATAACGGTGTCACTGCGTATCTTCAGATAGCATCACATCGCGGATTGTATGGACCTATTCCCACGGACTACGGAACTCATTTAGACTTGGACCTCCTTGTATAATGTGGGTGCATTGGATACAGTATTCAACAGGGTTTATAAGCGATCCCACAACTGGCTGGGAAAATAGTCTATTTCCATTTTCATAAGGGGTACCTAGCCAACACACCATTCAATATTTTAGCTCATCACTACATAGTATAAAACAAAGTCGCTTTCTCTGTCCCTATATCCCTATTTCCCCTTGAATGCTTAAATCTTTAAAACTACGCAACGGATTTTGATGCGTTTTTTTTTAATAGAATGATTCAAGAGGAAGCTTATAGGTACGTATAATAAAACCGTGCGAAGCCGGGGCGGGTCGCTAGTTGATGATAATATATTATTATCTTCTTTTTACGCGTAATTACACATTAATATCTCAATCAGAAAAGAAAACATTATGAAAGTATGAGTACCTACATAATGTTTAATTATGTATCACAGCTTCATTCTTAGCGATTTAGAGATTTTACATGTTGTAGTAGCGTTTCCTAGTACTAGCCTTACACACGATATTTTAAAGTTATTTTTTATAAAAATGAAGTTGCTAATTTGACTTGACAAGCCCTCTATTGACTCTACGGTACCATGCTGCCCTGTTATTGGCTCTACCGATCGTGGCGTTGTTGGGTCTTTATGGCTCTACCTGTTACCTGCGCTGCGACCTCTCGTCATTACGTGTTTTCGTGCTCAAGCCTTCGCACGTTTCTGCGCTAGCTAGTTCAATCTATGTTAAAATTATTAAATTATTATTAAAGTGAAATAAAAAGCGAGGTAATAGGAAGCCACAAAAGGAAGAACAAAGACAAGGATGAAGAAATACGATGAAAAATAAGGAAGTTAGAGGAGCGCTTGCAGCCACCCCGTCGTCGAAGAATAATGATTTTAACTTCGTCTTCCGAAGATGAAATGCCACGTGAGTTTTAAAATTTTATTTTTAGTAACTCAACAGTTTTTTCTCACCTATTCCGCAATCTTATTTCATCCCAATGGCAAAATAAGTTGTTGTGACCGATTAGTGATGAGAGCTGTCCTTTAGCTCCTTCAGATCTATTTCTGTTTACCGGAAATTCTAATCAGACACATAATCCGTATAAAATACCATATCGATTAGTGATGCGAGCTTCCATTTTGGTTCTCCTTCAGATCTATTCTTGTTAACCAGGAATTCTAATCGAATCTCTGCATTGTTGTATGATTAGTGATGAGAGTTTTCTCCGTCAGATCTATTTCTGTAAACCAGAAATTCTAATCATGAACTGGTATTTTCCACGCACTGGCCAGAGCGATGGCAGCACATCGCGCTCACAATCACCGCGGGCACAGCCTCGAGACGAGCCGTTTCCAGGCCAACCATGGCAGGACGAGCCGCTGAAAGGTCCATCCACTTCGTCGATCGTAGACGTGAAGCAAACAATAGCCGATGATATTATTGAGCCTGGCCATCTGGAACCCTCACAGGTGAGGAAATACTGAATTTACTGGGCGAGGCCCCAAAACCGCAAACTTCCCTCGGAAAAGATTCACATCGCGTTGGCAGGAAGTGCAATCTAAGGGATTAGCGAAAGATTCAAAGGACAAAATTCATCAGGAATATCTAGTTGCTCGAAAATGTGAACTACTTAATAGCACTAGTTCTCAACCCCGAGGCTAAGGTAGCGCTCACTAATTTTATGGTTAAGACTAATTGGAAACGCTCTTGCTGCTCTTGCCCAGGCCACTGAGTCGTTGATTGCGAAAGAAGCACCTGAAAAAGCCTTGAAGGCTCTAAGGGATGCCTGCCGCCTTTTATGCGATATCCATTTTCAAGACTCTACAACTCGACGAACATTCGACGTCATCATCATCATCATCATCTTCAACCTATACTAGTCCACTGCTGGACATAGACCTCCCCCAATGAGCGCTATAGCGCCCTTTTTTCAGCTTGACATCCAGCATCTTCCAGCAGTCTTTCGCAGATCGTCATCCCACCTGGCTGGAGGGCGTCCTACACTACGTTTACCGAGTCGCGGTCTCCACTCAAGAACATGTTTAACCCAACGGTTGTCGGTTCTCCGCGAGATATGGCTGGCTCATTGCCACTTCAGCATTACACATTCAACATTCGACGTATCGTCGTCGGTAAAACCAGATCTGAAAGAAACTTTGGTTAACACCGCTAGGGATAAGTTTCTTTTTCGAAACAAGTTAAAGCGGCGCAGACCATACAGAGGTCCGGCGAGGAATTAAACTACAAAGTTCTGCATCGACAGGCGCCGAGAGAAGAAAGAAATCAGTCAACCCAGCGCCTACCTACCAGGGATAGTACCAGGGACGGAACCACTCACCAGCACGGAAGACGGCGTAGAGGAATATACGAACATGGGGTAAGTCACGCTGGTCGACTTCAGTGGTTTGCTCATAAATGGGCGACATAACAACAAACTCAAAGTTTTTATCTTTGATAAAAGGCTATGTTATACCGTTTTCTTCGATTCCATCTAGAAATGATTATCTTAGTAATAACAAAGATCTAAAGAAGAAGAAACTGATTTCTGAAAGTCCATTGACTTGCTCTTGTCTATTGGAGCAATTTATAGATGTAATAAAAAGCAGAGCAATTTTTATACAGTATTTTCTTAGTGCCGAAGCCAAATGGTGACGGTTTATTTTAAATCTAAAGTGTTTAAATAAATCATTCAAAATTATCATTTTAAAATGGAAGACTATTGTACAGCATCGAAACTTATAACACAAAAATTTTAAATGGCAACATATATATAAAGGATGCCTATTTTTCGATAGGTCGTATGGTATAGGTCGTATTATTCATGAATCGCATAAAAAATACCTACTTACATTTCGAATATGAACATATTTTATATCAAATTAATTGGCTATTTTTCTTGTACACTGGACCTTATGTATTTACGAAGGCTTTAAAGCCGGTCATGAAATACATACTGTAACAGGAAACTCATTTGCAGCTTCCTATTATTCGATCATTACTAGAAAGTCTAGGCTTCGTTGTAAACTACGATAAATTCATGAAATCTTGGTAGTATACAAAACTAGGTTTTGTTACTTTGATAAATATTTTACTTAAGTACTTACTTTTACTAAGACAAATACCTTTCTTTGTTGAAAAATCCAAGCTATAATCAGAATATCATATAAAAATAGATTTTGGTTGGTGCATTGAAAATCTTAAAGGTCGTAGCTCATTTATTTTCAATTATTTCACGCTGAAATATTTTCAGACGCATCAGGTAAAGGCTGGGGGGTTTATAGCAATAATAATCGGTCTTATGGTTATTGGAAATACACCGAAAACTATCTACACATCAACGTCTTGGAGTTAAAAGCAGCTTTTTTCGCACTTAAAGTATTTGCTAAGGATTATTTTGTTTGTGAAATACTTTTACGTATTGATTGATGCCACGACAGCAATCTCTTGTATAAATTTAAGTGCAATCCCCACACTTAAATTACTTAGCGAGAGCTATTTGGCAATGGTGTGAAATGAGTAGAATCGGAATATAAATAGAATCGGTATAAAAAATATTTTTGGATCATACTTAGACACTAAAGATAATTTTGAAGCAGATCCAAATGGGAAATAGGAGACAGCTTTTGATAAAATAAAAACAATTAGGAATTCCAACAAACTAGTCATAGTAACAGTAAATGTTCATCGAACGTTACCTTTCATTTTATGTTTCATCGAAGGTTGACCCAGAAGCATGGGCAGTAGATGTTTTTACTAGATCATGGTCAAAATTGTCATTTTACACATTTCCACCATTCTCACTTAATCTCAATATGTTACAAAAGATCGTTACTGACCGAGTAAAGGGCATCGTATTTGTTCCAAACTGGGCATCAGAGCCTTGGTTTTCTTTATTTCAACAACTTGTTATTTCTCATATTATATTATATTTTTACCTTTTCTGATCAACCCACAACCATCACAGCGTGCTGAACCCTCCGCAATAAAAATAATATTTTCGCCTCTTTTCGAAAATAAATACAAACACTACGATGTTTGTATTCGTAATATTAGGGTTATTATAGGGTTTAGGGTAATATATAACATAAAAAAAAAAAAAAAAAAAAAATCATCATTTACAACATTTTGTTCCAAGGGTTCTTGATTTCTCAAATGAAATATTTCGTAAAGGTACTAAAATATGGAACAGTAAATGCCAACAAATTTGCTCTGTCACTTATTTTAGGAAGCAATATTGTAATTAAATAGATGAAAACGATAAAACGCTTTAAGAAAGGGATGTTTAGATTGTGACCTTCCTTGCGTCGGTATTCTGTTACTTGGCATCCAGCTCAACTCTTGAATTTTTTAACCCGAAAATGGCCTCATGAAAATTTTGGTCTAGAAACTCTTCCTAAAAAGACAATTACTCTGCTGGCATAATTAATTGGGATATAAAGGTTGTCAACGGTAACGTATAACAATAGTAATTCAGGCTTTAATAAAACTTCAGACCAAATTTAAAAATACTTTAGTTTACTGAAAGACCAGAAATATGCCCATTAACGTGCCTAGAGTCATATTTTAATAAAACCCATTCGTTCAGATCTGCTAGTAATGAATTTCTTTTTATCAGTTACCGTAGACCTCGCTCAAAATTAAGCTCCCAGTGGTTTAAACAGAACAGTGCCATTGTCACCAGCATGTTTAGTGCTCACAGCACGCGACATGCTTCTACATCGAGAGCCCACAGAGCAGGTCCAAAATCCTGATGTAATTAGGAAAACTGCTCTAACTCGACTAACTCGAAAAATAACAACCTAACAAGGTAAAGGTTTCTGTTCGCTTCTTTGTCTTAAAAAGATTGAAGTGAACAAAAATCAAAGTGAGCACTTTATTTCCTAGTTTTAATTATTAATAATATGAATTTTATGACGTGTCCAAGTGTCCTGTAAGGTCTTAAGGAATAAAGCACTTTGATTATTCATGATACCAATCAGTTTGCGAGATCAATTCTACAGTCTTAAAGCTAAAAGTGATTTGAACTTAGAAATTATTTTAACATATTTCTTAAAACATAAATAAATGTATTTACTAAGCTCATTATTTATTTTGAAAAATTTCACATTTGTTAATCTCTGAACATCCTACAACATGTAAAATCTCTAAATCGCTAAGAATGAAGCTGTGATACATAATTAATGATCAAACGAACTTACCCTTACGTGAAGTTCGATCATAATTATGTGAACAGCTTCATTCGATGCGATTTATATACACCCTCCCTTATTTAACCCCAATCCCCCTGTGAAATTTTTACATTACAGGTAATAACATCATCAATCAAGGCACTTGATCAAAGATATAACCAGATATAACTTTAAACAAATGACGAGAGGTCGCAGCGCAGGTAACAGGTAGAGCCATAAAGACCCAACAACGCCACGATCGGTAGAGCCAATAACAGGGCAGCATGGTACCGTAGAGTCAATAGAGGGCTTGTCAAGTCAAATTAGCAACTTCATTTTTATAAAAAATAACTTTAAAATATCGTGTGTAAGGCTAGTACTAGGAAACGCTACTACAACATGTAAAATCTCTAAATCGCATCGAATGAAGCTGTTCACATAATTATGATCGAACTTCACGTAAGGGTAAGTTCGTTTGATCATTAATTATTATCACTATGTTTTCCTTTCTTATCTTTATATGCAGATGCCTTATTTTGCTAAGTGTTGTATACATTAAAATTTCTTTTCTAAATCATACTTCATCATTCATATAGGATTTTGAATCGTGGTATAGTCTCGCAAATTCTGTAGATAGGCCATGTCCATAGTATCAATGGAAATGTCTGTCTCTGTGCTGTCCATTGATAAAAGACCCGATAGTAATCTTCTTTACATAATTTGTCGGTTTGATAAAATCGAAACTTTCTTTAATCCCGATGTTTATCGAGTTCACAGATTCCCATCCCTAATGTTGAAAAGTAACCGCGTCTATAAATAGAATAGAATAGAAAATCATTTATTTATAACAGCAACAGAAACATACAACACACTTTTATATAGGAGGTACATACAACGTTGATATAAGGGCTCAAACACAAAACTGCGAGCTCGCATCGCATCGTAAATATCTGCGAGCTCGCACGATAACGTCCGATCTCATTTGCATAGCGCATTCCTGTCATATTACGTCATACTTGGTGACCCCCCTTTTAGTCCGCTCTGAGACAACTTTAGCGAAAGATGCGCGGCGCCTGAGCCGCCGTCTTTGTGTTGTAAAAAAAATATGTGATGAACCTTATTCTGATTTGGACGAGGAGTAGGGCCAATTTTGTTTGTTTTGTCTTTTAAAACACAAAAATGGTTACTAATTTTTATCGCACTTTGAATCATTTTTGCATTTTAATTTTTGCACCCTACATAGCTCTTTCCATACAAAATTAATTTTGTAATAATGATCCAGGCGCAAGTTTTCCCAATTATCTACTAAACTATTACAATTTATTCTTTATATTATTTATAGCAAAAAAGTTGAGTTTACATAGCATTAAATTAAATTAAAATAACAACATTTTGTATTACAAAGCTAGAGAAATACCGCCACAAACTTAAATATCGATTATCTCGAAATGAGGTTTGTGTGGGTTGGATCATTTTTGCTTAAATCGGTTCAATTATCTTTTTGGGATCCATCTTACGCTTCCTAAAAACACGTCCAATACGGCTGACTAAATTTGAAGGTATGGTTACCCTACAAAACGGTTCGCCGCACAAATTCGCATCGCAGAAATTCGCAAATCAAGTTCGTGTGACATCGCATCACATCGCATCGCATCGCACCAAATCGCAGTTTTGTGTGGGAGCCCTAAAAGGGTCCTTACTCAGCATAAGCTGGCTTAGGTCCCCTATGGCACCAAGCCAGCGCTGCTGCTATGAAATATTTAGCAATCTGTCACTCGCTCACCTGTCAACGATTAGAAAAAGTGAATGGCGTGCTTATTCCAAAAAAATTGGAGTTATTATTCCAAAAAAAAAGTCAGTGCGTAAACGGCGTAGTATAAATGTTTTACCCTAGAAACCTTTCCTCTGCCAGTTTGCATGAAATAACTTGAATAACCTCGCTGCTCTCATTTTGATCGCTCATACGTACAACCTCTGCCTAGCTTTGCTCACAAACGCGGGTCGTATTGTTGTTGGGACAGGGTGGGTAAGGTGGGTTAGTCTGTTTATTATTATGGTACAAAGGAACATCCTGTTGTGGTTTACAGTATGTTCTATCAAACCTTTGTAGGTCTTTTTAATATTGTTGTGGTTTTATAGTAGGTTCTTTAATATTCTAGATTTCTATCGTATGCTCCTTCGTTCTTCTAAAAAAAGCGGACGATGAAGCTTATAAGCGGGTGTTTTTGATGATTCTTTCGCATCTGTGCGAAGAAAATTCCGAGGTGATCCCATAAGTTTGATTACTGAGGCATTACTATTTTTTCCGTTAAACTTAAAGAAAAACAGTGTAAGTAATAAAAAAACAATTTAAGTCGGTATTTATTTTTGGGTGCTATGGCGCTCATTAGGGGAGGTATATGTCCAGCTGTGGACTAATATAGGTTGATGATGATGAATTATTTTTGGTAAAAAAAACTTGGAACGGAATGTCACTGTCGAAATCGTTGCGCAAAGTATTTTTGATCAGACCCAAATTATTTCTTGCTTACTTATGTTACCTTTTCAAGTAATATTTATCTAGGCTTCAATAAACCTATTTCTTCTAATTCTAAATCTAAACCTAGCAAAATGGTAGATAAGGCAGGCAGGAAGGTAAAGAGTCCTTAGGCTTATTGATGAAAAGCTTTTCCAAGTTTCCCAACTGTTTGATCTATGGTTTGTTTGAAATTCGAAGCTCTATTTCTCGAATATTCGTTGACGAAGGTCATTGCCGCGATGTGAGGGTAAGGTCCAGTGGGGGCCTCCACCCCACTGCCGCGATTTTGAAGCGCGTGTTTTTTTTTTTAATCTTGTTTATTCGCACAGAGCTGCGTTTTTGTAAGATATAATTCGTCAAAAAACTACCGCCCCGTAAAAGCAAGATGCAGCTATGTCATGTACCTAAGATGCGTCCTAATACAAAATTTTCTGGGAACAATTATCGCAAAATCGCAGGACTCGGAAACGCTTCGGACAACTTTTATCGCGTCGATAAAATCGCAGTAGTGCGTAAGATCGTATGCATCTTAGTGCAAAATGTATTGCTAACAAATATCGCAACAAATCGCGCGACACAAGAAGCGCTTCAAAGTCGCGGTTGTGTGGTAGTCGCTTAATATCGTGTAGGGGGTTTGTATAAGCTCGCGCCGGACGAAGTTTCCTAACACTTTGATGTATGGCAAACGTTGCGGTCCGGCGCTTACTGACCGTTTATCGTCCAACTTTAAACTTGAAATCTGCACTTTGGAAGGGAGAACTCTTTAAAACTTTAATACTCTGTCTTAAAAATAGAGTTTTGGTATTTTTACCCACTCTCTAAGTGTTCCGTTGGTGGTTTATTTGTCTACCTATTAAAACATGACAGTTATTATATCTTTTTTCTCTTAAGGTAGGTAAGTATTTTTTTTTATTTCAACAGTCTATCCAATATACCACGTATCTACCACTAAGTTAGGCTTAACGCCAAGGCATTATCTACCAGCCAGTCAATACAATTATGTCGTAAGTACCCGTACGTCAATCATGTGTACCTACATCAATATATATTTTTTCAAAGTTAGTTTTAAAATAAGTTTTTAAATGTACAAAATCAATGTTAAACTTATCTAAGTGAAAATATTGAAAGTGTTCTGCAAAGTAAAGTATGAAATTTTCTTTTTATATGTTTCTATCGTAGGTATTTAAACTAGTCGTAAATGATCCCCCCATTCCCCCCTCAAAAGTAATCCAGAAGCTTTTAGGGCGCCATCTTTGGCAACTATTTATCCCCGTTTCCCGCCATTAAAAACTTTCTTCTGCATTATTTCTAAAACTCAGTGGTGGAAAATTGCAGGCTAGGGCTTACGCCATGATATTTTTATCCAAATTAAAAAACTTTCACTATAAAGCACATTAACATTAAGGAAAGAAAGAGTTTCACTATCGTATCTGTCGGGATTAAGAGCAAATCCTACCGATATAATTACATGAGTTTTTACTATCCTTCAAAATTAAAACCAATAAGTAATAGCAAAAAAGCGTAACAATAAACAGGACAGGCCAGAGCTGGCTAGGGTGTAAAACACATACCAGCTGGCAACCCTAATTCCAGCGCGCTGCAACCACGGTACCCATTATACGAAATTACATTGCGTAGTTTAAATTGGCGAGTACGTTTGTAGTAGGTACACGTTAAAACGGAGATAACATTTTATCCTATATTCCCGTAAGAAATGAAAGATCCTTCAACTGAGAGAAACGTATGAATAAAGTTAGGACAATCTACGATCAGCTGAAGACCCTATGAGGTTAATCAGAGTAGCGTATAACAGACTACATTAGCATAGGATATGAAATTAGTAGCAGTGGCATAGATGATGATATTAATTGGTTAGAATTAATAATAATAGGTATACTTTTATTTCAGAACATGTGGTTTCATGTAAAATATCATTATAAATTTATTTATGTTTTAATACTCTGGTATCCTAGACATAACATACAGACGTACAAATGTACACTTTATAGCTAAGCTCAAGATGCTATTTGAATTCAGCGTTTATAGGTGTCTGTCTGAAACAAGATGAGACAGACTACTATTTACTACTTTATAAAGACTACTACTATTACTTACTATCACTATTGTACTATTTAAGAAAGACTGCTGAAAGTGTCTAAAAATACATACCTATATTTCCCACAAACTTGCTTTTCATTTTTATCTCAACAAAACTGATCTGCAGATCATAAAAACTTCCTTAAAACCAAGCTCACCCCAAACGTATGGCAACTCTCGGAAATACTCGTGAAAAGTTCGACAAAACTCGAGATTGCTAGGTTGTCTTCGTAATTCGAAACGCGGTTTCAACTCAGCGTAATTACTGCAAATTGCCACCATTGTTCCGTAAAACTTGGAAAGTAAATGAAGCCTTTATTTTATCGAACGCTGATTTAGTTTCCTTTGCAAAATGGGATGAAGGAATGGAAATATTTAAAGCCCAGATCTTCGCTTCGGTTTTCAAGACCTACATCTACATTTCAGCACAGAATCTTTCAGGGAGATGTATCAATCAATGATCAAATGTACTAAATCTTATGGTAGAGTGCAGTAAGTAACTAGTTCAAAGAATTATTGGGAAGAAATCTTATTTAAAAAATCATAAGGCAAACTAAGCTGTCTTCAAAAAACAAACAATGTTGGACATTTCACACAGCATTATCTAGCCCCAAGCTAAGCAGAGCTTGTGTAAAAAAACACTTAAACCGTGACTATAATTTCATTTCGAGTGCCGCCGGTAGAATCATTGTGGATTATCAATTGTCGATTCTTAAAAGTTTCCATTTCCCGAAGGAACATGGTCCGATTAATTAATTCGAATGTCTCAATCAACCATTACAAAATGCTTCAGTTCCATTGTCTATGGATTTATTGTTTATAATTGTGCAATAAATTTGTTTAAACCATGAACCATGATGTTATATTCTATGAACCCTTAAAAAACATGTCCGACGATTTCAGTCCAAATGAACACAAAAACCCTTACTTGCTGCTCCATAAATGAAATTTAGTTAAAAGCAATGGAAGCTCAAAAATTGGAGCTCACGGAAATGTTTTTCATACTTTAGAGTTACTTTTTGCGTCTCCGTTGGCACTCATACCGTATTTCGGATTAAACTCATATATTTCCTCGTACGTGCCGTATCTCGGGTAATTTTATATTACTCTTTTCAGTGTGTCGTTTTTGTAGTCCTTTGAAAAAGAGGTCTTAACATCGAAACTCAAATACAGCTTACTTAGCTTTGGCTTTGCTTGTGTTTGCAATTGCGGAGATTTTATTTCGTTAAGTTCTTTACATACCTATCCATGATATAAACTATGTTGGTTCTCAGATTACACCAATAATGTTTTCTTAATAATATTTTCTGGATGTGTGAAATTAGCTAGGCTCTCATTCTATTTTCAATATCAAACCCACACCAAAAATTTGAAAAGAATCGCAAACAAGTTCCAAGTTCAAAAGCATTTTTAATATTCCACCAGCCAGCGTTTGTCACTTCTTATTTTTAAAATGTTGTCACAATCTCAACTTTTCAAATTACATTCTGATTCAGCCTGAGGAAAGTGTTCTTAATTTGAATTCTTCAAGGCATGACAAAGTTTGGTTAGCTTAAATATACTGTAATAAAAAATATTACGTAGCTTGAAACGGTGCTTCCTGTTTGCAAACACCTTTTTTGTGTAACAACCTATTGAATATCAGTTCTATTTGCCTAAAAATCACTTTTTTTTTCAGCAATAGCAGGACTTTTCTGAGTTATTACCTAAGTAGGTAATAACATAAGTATCAAGCGAAACAAAAATACTCAAGCAACATAGCAGCGGTTAGTAATTCATTAAAACATTGTCGTCAACAATCATATTCATAATTAAAACGGATGTCAATGTCCTCACAATTTATCGGAAAGGGTTTCCGTACCAGTTTTATGTACCGTTATCAAACGTACCTTTAATTTGATCATTAGGACGCCAATATCGGTGTGAAGGTACCCAACTCCTTAGTAATTATAATGCTGTGGAATCTTCGCACGAAGGTTCTATTCATTATGACCACGGAGTTTTGTATTATAACTTTGATCTTCGGCACGCAGTATGGCAAGAAGTTAATTGAATTACGTTCCTAGAGGAGAATTGATCACCACAGTATGGTGTTTAAAACTATTCTGGAGTTAGAAGTGGTTTCCAAATTTGTTATATCTTATTCTAAGTACTACTAATTGTATTTCTATTTGTTATATCATTAAGTTACTCCTAAAATTCATCCGAAAGAACAGGTAGGTAGGTATCTAAAGTATAGAACTAATTTTAATTTTGTTACGGCCAAAAGTTAGCTTTTTGGTGACGATATAAGTTTCAAAGTCAATAAAAAGTCGAAGCTAGACGTAGAAAGAGCAATTAACCCGACCAGACACCTTAATTTCCGTCTAACCTTACCTGCTTCTAAATTCCACCTCTAAGTTCGTGGAACTGAGAACTTGAAAAGCCAAGTTCGGGAGTTTTCTACTTAGGAACTTTAAGCACAAATAATCCATTATAGACTTACCATAGCACAGTTTTTTGCCAGAATGCAATTTTGCTGGTTAAAATAGTAAAATATTAAAAATTGTCGGCATACAATGACTTTGCACAAAATACAGTTCAATCTAAAACCTTTCCACCTAATCAAGCTTCAACTTCAGAAAGCTTCAGTTCAGTGTCTTATAAAACGTCACTGTCATTTTCAAAACGACAGCGTTCTGAACTCAAATCGCGAATTCGGCCACATTCTCCTTACAAATCATGAAGTATGATTAGAATCAATAAATCAATGAAGCTAATGGCCCGCCAAAATCGGCTATTTATTTCTTGCTTATATGTCACTGTCAATATGTCATTTGAAATATTTCCCGCCTAAGTTAACCTACCAAACAACCCATTCGCGCCAACACCTCCCCTTTCTCCTATGATTGATGAGTACTCACGGAAAATTATAGCATCATTTTTTCTTCCACGTTATTCTAGATATTTTACTTCCTAACGACCGCCGTCGGTCCAGAGGTCGTTGACTTCTGTCTATTTATGTGGATTTTGCGAGGATTCTTCAAACAAAAAGGTGTGTCCACTAATTTTGAACGTAATTTGTTCCAGACAGGCTTCCTTATTTCTTTTTCAAAGCGGGAAACAAGATATTAGAGCCAATTAAGCCTAATATTAGTAGGTATCCATTCATTATTATTCAATAGATAGGTACTTAGTGATATTTAGTGGTTTTTTTCTGCATGCAAGGACTACTTATACCAAATAGGTTTTTTCTTTAAAAGGTTTTTTTTAAGTTGGTTGCTACTACTTACTTTAATATATAAGTAAAACTTTGTGTTTCTCATCTAAGTGAACTGCTTTGTGTTCTTTGAGAAATCGTCATCATCATCAACCTATACTAGTCCACTGCTGGATATAGGCCTCCCCTAGCATTGCGTTGCGCTCATGAGCGCCATAGCGCCCTGTTTTCAGCTTGCCGCATCCATCCCTTGAGAAATAAATATATTTAATTCTAATTAATTTGGATTCGTTAAAGCGATCCCGTTTTGAATAGCATAACATTTTATTTTAATTCCATATTGATTGGCTGGACTCGTAAATGATCGTTGAGTAAGAAAAACAGACTCGTAGAGTAAAGCCACTCTATTATCAACCAAAGCTATTGTTTCAGAGGCACCCAGAGGAATGTACTATGTAATCTATTATATACTAGATATGTATATTTAATGATCAAACGAACTTACCCTTACGTGAAGTTCGATCATAATTATGTGAACAGCTTCATTCGATGCGATTTAGAGATTTTACATGTTGTAGTAGCGTTTCCTAGTACTAGCCTTACACACGATATTTTAAAGTTATTTTTTATAAAAATGAAGTTGCTAATTTGACTTGACAAGCCCTCTATTGACTCTACGGTACCATGCTGCCCTGTTATTGGCTCTACCGATCGTGGCGTTGTTGGGTCTTTATGGCTCTACCTGTTACCTGCGCTGCGACCTCTCGTCATTTGTTTAAAGTTATATCTGGTTATATCTTTGATCAAGTGCCTTGATTGATGATGTTATTACCTGTAATGTAAAAATTTCACAGGGGGATTGGGGTTAAATAAGGGAGGGTGTATATAAATCGCATCGAATGAAGCTGTTCACATAATTATGATCGAACTTCACGTAAGGGTAAGTTCGTTTGATCATTAATTATGTATCACAGCTTCATTCTTAGCGATTTAGAGATTTTACATGTTGTAGGATGTTCAGAGATTAACAAATGTGAAATTTTTCAAAATAAATAATGAGCTTAGTAAATACATTTATTTATGTTTTAAGAAATATGTTAAAATAATTTCTAAGTTCAAATCACTTTTAGCTTTAAGACTGTAGAATTGATCTCGCAAACTGATTGGTATCATGAATAATCAAAGTGCTTTATTCCTTAAGACCTTACAGGACACTTGGACACGTCATAAAATTCATATTATTAATAATTAAAACTAGGAAATAAAGTGCTCACTTTGATTTTTGTTCACTTCAATCTTTTTAAGACAAAGAAGCGAACAGAAACCTTTACCTTGTTAGGTTGTTATTTTTCGAGTTAGTCGAGTTAGAGCAGTTTTCCTAATTACATCAGGATTTTGGACCTGCTCTGTGGGCTCTCGATGTAGAAGCATGTCGCGTGCTGTGAGCACTAAACATGCTGGTGACAATGGCACTGTTCTGTTTAAACCACTGGGAGCTTAATTTTGAGCGAGGTCTACGGTAACTGATAAAAAGAAATTCATTACTAGCAGATCTGAACGAATGGGTTTTATTAAAATATGACTCTAGGCACGTTAATGGGCATATTTCTGGTCTTTCAGTAAACTAAAGTATTTTTAAATTTGGTCTGAAGTTTTATTAAAGCCTGAATTACTATTGTTATACGTTACCGTTGACAACCTTTATATCCCAATTAATTATGCCAGCAGAGTAATTGTCTTTTTAGGAAGAGTTTCTAGACCAAAATTTTCATGAGGCCATTTTCGGGTTAAAAAATTCAAGAGTTGAGCTGGATGCCAAGTAACAGAATACCGACGCAAGGAAGGTCACAATCTAAACATCCCTTTCTTAAAGCGTTTTATCGTTTTCATCTATTTAATTACAATATTGCTTCCTAAAATAAGTGACAGAGCAAATTTGTTGGCATTTACTGTTCCATATTTTAGTACCTTTACGAAATATTTCATTTGAGAAATCAAGAACCCTTGGAACAAAATGTTGTAAATGATGATTTTTTTTTTTTTTTTTTTTTTATGTTATATATTACCCTAAACCCTATAATAACCCTAATATTACGAATACAAACATCGTAGTGTTTGTATTTATTTTCGAAAAGAGGCGAAAATATTATTTTTATTGCGGAGGGTTCAGCACGCTGTGATGGTTGTGGGTTGATCAGAAAAGGTAAAAATATAATATAATATGAGAAATAACAAGTTGTTGAAATAAAGAAAACCAAGGCTCTGATGCCCAGTTTGGAACAAATACGATGCCCTTTACTCGGTCAGTAACGATCTTTTGTAACATATTGAGATTAAGTGAGAATGGTGGAAATGTGTAAAATGACAATTTTGACCATGATCTAGTAAAAACATCTACTGCCCATGCTTCTGGGTCAACCTTCGATGAAACATAAAATGAAAGGTAACGTTCGATGAACATTTACTGTTACTATGACTAGTTTGTTGGAATTCCTAATTGTTTTTATTTTATCAAAAGCTGTCTCCTATTTCCCATTTGGATCTGCTTCAAAATTATCTTTAGTGTCTAAGTATGATCCAAAAATATTTTTTATACCGATTCTATTTATATTCCGATTCTACTCATTTCACACCATTGCCAAATAGCTCTCGCTAAGTAATTTAAGTGTGGGGATTGCACTTAAATTTATACAAGAGATTGCTGTCGTGGCATCAATCAATACGTAAAAGTATTTCACAAACAAAATAATCCTTAGCAAATACTTTAAGTGCGAAAAAAGCTGCTTTTAACTCCAAGACGTTGATGTGTAGATAGTTTTCGGTGTATTTCCAATAACCATAAGACCGATTATTATTGCTATAAACCCCCCAGCCTTTACCTGATGCGTCTGAAAATATTTCAGCGTGAAATAATTGAAAATAAATGAGCTACGACCTTTAAGATTTTCAATGCACCAACCAAAATCTATTTTTATATGATATTCTGATTATAGCTTGGATTTTTCAACAAAGAAAGGTATTTGTCTTAGTAAAAGTAAGTACTTAAGTAAAATATTTATCAAAGTAACAAAACCTAGTTTTGTATACTACCAAGATTTCATGAATTTATCGTAGTTTACAACGAAGCCTAGACTTTCTAGTAATGATCGAATAATAGGAAGCTGCAAATGAGTTTCCTGTTACAGTATGTATTTCATGACCGGCTTTAAAGCCTTCGTAAATACATAAGGTCCAGTGTACAAGAAAAATAGCCAATTAATTTGATATAAAATATGTTCATATTCGAAATGTAAGTAGGTATTTTTTATGCGATTCATGAATAATACGACCTATACCATACGACCTATCGAAAAATAGGCATCCTTTATATATATGTTGCCATTTAAAATTTTTGTGTTATAAGTTTCGATGCTGTACAATAGTCTTCCATTTTAAAATGATAATTTTGAATGATTTATTTAAACACTTTAGATTTAAAATAAACCGTCACCATTTGGCTTCGGCACTAAGAAAATACTGTATAAAAATTGCTCTGCTTTTTATTACATCTATAAATTGCTCCAATAGACAAGAGCAAGTCAATGGACTTTCAGAAATCAGTTTCTTCTTCTTTAGATCTTTGTTATTACTAAGATAATCATTTCTAGATGGAATCGAAGAAAACGGTATAACATAGCCTTTTATCAAAGATAAAAACTTTGAGTTTGTTGTTATGTCGCCCATTTATGAGCAAACCACTGAAGTCGACCAGCGTGACTTACCCCATGTTCGTATATTCCTCTACGCCGTCTTCCGTGCTGGTGAGTGGTTCCGTCCCTGGTACTATCCCTGGTAGGTAGGCGCTGGGTTGACTGATTTCTTTCTTCTCTCGGCGCCTGTCGATGCAGAACTTTGTAGTTTAATTCCTCGCCGGACCTCTGTATGGTCTGCGCCGCTTTAACTTGTTTCGAAAAAGAAACTTATCCCTAGCGGTGTTAACCAAAGTTTCTTTCAGATCTGGTTTTACCGACGACGATACGTCGAATGTTGAATGTGTAATGCTGAAGTGGCAATGAGCCAGCCATATCTCGCGGAGAACCGACAACCGTTGGGTTAAACATGTTCTTGAGTGGAGACCGCGACTCGGTAAACGTAGTGTAGGACGCCCTCCAGCCAGGTGGGATGACGATCTGCGAAAGACTGCTGGAAGATGCTGGATGTCAAGCTGAAAAAAGGGCGCTATAGCGCTCATTGGGGGAGGTCTATGTCCAGCAGTGGACTAGTATAGGTTGAAGATGATGATGATGATGATGACGTCGAATGTTCGTCGAGTTGTAGAGTCTTGAAAATGGATATCGCATAAAAGGCGGCAGGCATCCCTTAGAGCCTTCAAGGCTTTTTCAGGTGCTTCTTTCGCAATCAACGACTCAGTGGCCTGGGCAAGAGCAGCAAGAGCGTTTCCAATTAGTCTTAACCATAAAATTAGTGAGCGCTACCTTAGCCTCGGGGTTGAGAACTAGTGCTATTAAGTAGTTCACATTTTCGAGCAACTAGATATTCCTGATGAATTTTGTCCTTTGAATCTTTCGCTAATCCCTTAGATTGCACTTCCTGCCAACGCGATGTGAATCTTTTCCGAGGGAAGTTTGCGGTTTTGGGGCCTCGCCCAGTAAATTCAGTATTTCCTCACCTGTGAGGGTTCCAGATGGCCAGGCTCAATAATATCATCGGCTATTGTTTGCTTCACGTCTACGATCGACGAAGTGGATGGACCTTTCAGCGGCTCGTCCTGCCCTGCCATGGTTGGCCTGGAAACGTCTCGTCTCGAGGCTGTGCCCGCGGTGATTGTGAGCGCGATGTGCTGCCATCGCTCTGGCCAGTGCGTGGAAAATACCAGTTCATGATTAGAATTTCTGGTTTACAGAAATAGATCTGACGGAGGAAACTCTCATCACTAATCATACAACAATGCAGAGATTCGATTAGAATTCCTGGTTAACAAGAATAGATCTGAAGGAGAACCAAAATGGAAGCTCGCATCACTAATCGATATGGTATTTTATACGGATTATGTGTCTGATTAGAATTTCCGGTAAACAGAAATAGATCTGAAGGAGCTAAAGGACAGCTCTCATCACTAATCGGTCACATCAACTTATTTTGCCATTGGGATGAAATAAGATTGCGGAATAGGTGAGAAAAAACTGTTGAGTTACTAAAAATAAAATTTTAAAACTCACGTGGCATTTCATCTTCGGAAGACGAAGTTAAAATCATTATTCTTCGACGACGGGGTGGCTGCAAGCGCTCCTCTAACTTCCTTATTTTTCATCGTATTTCTTCATCCTTGTCTTTGTTCTTCCTTTTGTGGCTTCCTATTACCTCGCTTTTTATTTCACTTTAATAATAATTTAATAATTTTAACATAAATTGAACTAGCTAGCGCAGAAACGTGCGAAGGCTTGAGCACGAAAACACGTAATGACGAGAGGTCGCAGCGCAGGTAACAGGTAGAGCCTTAAAGACCCAACAACGCCACGATCGGTAGAGCCAATAACAGGGCAGCATGGTACCGTAGAGTCAATACAGGGCTTGTCAAGTCAAATTAGCAACTTCATTTTTATAAAAAATCACTTTAAAATATCGTGTGTAAGGCTAGTACTAGGAAACGCTACTACAACATGTAAAATCTCTAAATCGCTAAGAATGAAGCTGTGATACATAATAGTACTCTAAACTTCACTTCTTACAAGTAGCGACACTTTATCAATAGACATCACCATGAGCAGCTTCATAAATCTCTTCATATCTATCCATTCATCAATAGATAATTTTCATAATTACAAGAATAATGTTTAATTTATGTTCCCTTTAAGTAATAAATGGCGTCACTCTCTCTTAAGCAGATAATGATCTTAAAAACTTAGGTAATAATAACGTACAAACAAGTCATAAACAAAAAACTTTCTCGCACCTTTTAAATGAATATGTAATTCTGGAAAATTCATACAGTTATCTCATGCTTGGAATTTCTGTGAAGAATTGGATTTTCAATGAGTACCTACATCCGACAGAACCAAAGTTTTCGATGTAGCTCAAAGAATTAGCAAGATGAAGTGGTAGTGGGCCGGCCTTATCTTGCAAAAAACCGACAACCGCTGGGGAATAGGTGTTCTGAGTGAGAGACCGCTACTCGGCAGACGAAGTGTACAACGGCAAAGTGGGTTGATCTGCGAAAGACTAGAGAAAATGGGGAATCTTATCTACGGGGAATCGAAGCAGGCTGGCCACTGCGCCTTAGAGATTATCTTGATTATAATCAGCGGAAGTAAACTTGTTTCAAATAGATGAATCGCTTTAAAACCAACATGCGCCC